>JARHVA010002781.1:222500-657500 GCA_037957365.1 Torreya grandis | reverse complement strand
ATTGGTTATGTAGCTAATGTCCATTAATAGATGGTTTTATGGTGTAGCTTGACATTATATTTACACTAACCCATTTTTCCCATAATCACTGAAAGGGAGAGGAAGTTAGTGTTTGATATTTTGACAAAGAATGATAGTCTATGTATGTGATTTGAATACATTAGAATAAATAATATATAAAACCTAAAAGGATCCATTTGGTCACATTTAGATCTAGTCACTATTCCATATGGAATAACTACATATAATGTAGACCCAAATATTGATGCAATTGTGCAGATCTGATGCAAACATTTGAGGCCATAAAATACAAAATTATAAAATTTGATGATAATTCTAGAATCTTAATCCAATCCACTTCTAACATATTTTAAGCTAGAAATGCATTAACATAGTAAATAAACTAAGTAATCTTATTCTAGTTTATTTCAATATCAATCAATAGTTTTACTTTTTATTTTTGGCATATATCAATATTATAAATTTAGAATAATATTTATTTGAGTTTAAAAATTAATTGGCCTACTATAGATCTATTTATCAACCTTGTGCCTATTCATTTATTTATTATTAAACCTTTTTACCCATGTAAAATAAAATTTAGGGTTAAATAGATGGTTATAACTAACAAAAATGTTAAAACCTATAATAGATAGGGAATCATGCAAGAAACTAAATCCATTTCTTTCCACCAATTTTACATAGAATCTGGAAATAATGTTGTTATGATATTGTTAGAAAATAAGATGAGAAACTAGTTATAATATAATATTGTTTATTTTTTTCTCTATCTTGAAACAATTATTTTAATATGTGATAATATATAAACACGTCCTTTTAATGATATAAGTAGTAGATGAATAGATAGTTAAGTATTGAATAGTTTGAGCATTCTTAATTTTCATATTTAAACAAGTTTTCAAAATCAATGAGAAGATAAGTTCATGAGTTTTATATGAATATAAGAGATTGAAAATCCTATTATAAGTGATAACAAGGGTCCACTCAACTAAATAATAAGGATATATTTAGTATTTAAATGTTATTTATGCATTGTTGTGTCATTTGAGTTTGTTATTCATTTTAATGTAAAATATTACTTTATGTGTTTCACCTATAGGACTTTGTGTTAATTTATTTTAAAGAAAAAATTATTTCCACATTATAAATTTCAATCATTTATTTTTAATTTAATTTCCATTCCATCAACCTATATTTAATGTGTGTTTACTTTGATGCAATTTCAATTCCCAAAAACTAGTTTAGAGGTGTGTTTCTCTTCTAAAACATTTTCAATTAAACAAGTGTGTTTGGTTTCAAAAATTAATATATTATATTTTAAATAAAAAGAGTAAATTATAACCTTAAAATAAATTATCTATAAACCATCCTAAAAACAAGACTATTAGTTATAAGCCTTTACATATCCTATTGTAGACAACCATTGGACACTACCTAGATTAACATGACATATATCAACTAAATAAATAAGACACAATTAAAATCATAATATATGTAGACATATAACCTCTACTAGATTCAAATTTGTGGATTCCACCCCACTATTTTTTCATAGGTCATTATGCCCACTTGTAAAATATATTTCTGCGTTATATAAAAAACTTTTGTGTACATAGTATCTAAAATATTTTATCCTTAAATTCAAAATCCTAGTTAAAATTTTGACACTAGGTTAAATTATCTAAAAATGGGGAATATTAATGTGTTTATATCATCCCAACCTCTCCCTAATTAATGGTTTACCACTACCTATGTATCTAATACTCTGAGGAGAAAACAAAATTGTACATAGTTCTTCCATTTAAGTGTATGTGTCAAATTATGATCCACTAGTATGGATGAAATATGTAATATATATTTTAACACTTAAAAAATGAGAAAAAATGTATGTATTAGATTCTTAAAACTTGGTTATGGCATGCTCCTTTTCAATATATTTTTATTTTGGAGATTTAGGGCAGTCCCTCTCAATGTGCAAATGATAAAATATGTTTAGTAATTAATGGATATATAATAGATAAGGAATAGACTTAGACATATTTTCTATAAATTAATGAATATTAAGGAAATTTTTCATTCCATGGACATGAAAAACATATGAGTTGACTCATAATCCTAATTTTAATTTATAAAATGACTATTACTTGGCATGTGGAAGATCAGGTAGAGGTGGATGGATATGGAAATATGGACTAGTTTGTGTACAGATATAGGTGTCCATAAATATAAGAACATTGATATGATGATCATGATATAGTTTAATTATGATAATAATTAGCTCATGAAACATACTAAGGAATTCTTGTAGTTTACTAATTGAAAATCTACAAGTCTAGGACCATAAAAGGAAAATGGATATGAGAGAAGGGTATGCAAAATCCATATGTGTATGCATAAGTCATTTGAGGTAAGTATATGTCAAGACTAAGTTTTTATACATTTATAATATCATATTTAAGTGTATTTAAATTCACCTCTTTTATTCTACTATTGAAAATAAAAATAAAGATATAATACAAAGATAAAAATATGTGCTTATGTGTGTACACATACTTTGTATTTGGGATAATCCTTCAAGTTTGATTATTTATGAATACAAACCTACAATGAAACATGTAAAAATAAATGCCCATGAAATTAAATCTAAAATAAATATGACCAATTAAAAATTAAAAATTTTAAGAGGAAAAAAAGAATACACTTGTAAGTGGGTGAGTCATGTTTCCATCTCAAGTATTATATATGTGATTCCTTTCAAATAATTGGAGATTTAGATGATTATTAGAAAAAATATTATGTCATGGGTGTGATCATTCCCCAAGGAATGTACATTTTTTCAAGCTATGGGTTTGGAAGATACATGTTTTAACCCTTATGAAGGAGTTGTGTTATGTCATTGAATGATGCATAATATCAATCACACTACTCATTTAATTGATATTAAACCTAAATTGAAATGGGGATCTTATATTATGGTCATGTGGAATAAATAAACCACTACATATGGTTTGATATATTCAAAATATTAATTTCCTTGCCTTCAATACCATCAATGCCAACTTTAAAATTAAAGAAAAACTACTATAATTTGTGCATGAAAATTTTTCATTCCCCATAAAATGATCAAATAATTTATAACATGTGATAAATAATGATATAATTTGTCATTTAATTAAATCAATATGATAATATATAAGATATTGCAATATGTAACCTATAAAATGTTTGTATATGCCCCTAAATTATTTTTTAATATATAAATGTATTTCCTATAATATGAAACAATATAAACCCTCAAAATCATGATATCTAACATAAAATAATAGTTATATATGAATTTAGGATTGAATCTCTACGACAAACCCACTAGTATGCCCTAATTTTGAGGTGAGGAATGTAGCTTGTAATTTACTTATCTCAAAATAAAAGAGTTAATAACATGTTATATAGAAATATTTAATCATTTAAAATAATGTACTAACATGTGGAGAGTATTGGAAGTAAAAATATGGAGGGGGTGAATCAGTTCCCTTAAAACATTCATTCAATCTACTTATCATCCATGAAGCATTCATTTACATACGTACATTAACTAATGTATAAATATGCATCTACAAAAGCATACAACATAAGAAGACAAGATATATGTGATAAAAAATCATGGGGGATAAAACCCACTAAAAAAATATTATAATATAGTCCTTTAATAAATGAATCAATATTTAGTTAGGCACTAACCCCACAAGGAGGCTGAAGCACCAATCCCTCACTAGTCAAGCACCAACTCAACTAGTCCTTTAATAAGTACCAACTTATAAGGAGGCACCAACCCCATAAGTAGCTCAACACCAACTAAGCCAGCTCAACTATATAATCACCTTTGGATACCTTTTTAATACCCAAATGATTATTATTACTTTGTTTTGTTCTTCACACTTTTCTAACTCTCTCAAACAACTTATTATGCCTCTTTTCCCAACTAGCCCTTTTCTTCATAGAATTAGGTCATATGACCTTTCTCATCATCTATATAATCACTATTATAACTTCATGATATATTAAAAACACCTCTCTAATGGTATTAAATACCTTTACCTAGTTTCTAAACCTATATATCATTTTTTCATTCCCTCAATATTATAACTAGTCAAATTAGGCCTATTAAACATTCCTCTTATACTTGACTCTTCATTTCACACACCTTTGTCAGCTTAAAAACTCACCATAATTATATCATGCTTTTAATATATCAAAAAAAATTAGGTTAAAAAACCATTACATAGGTCATTCACCACCCATAAGGACCAAAAATACCATTAGGCCTAATAAAGACCTAATGCAATTAGGCCTTCTCAAAGCACAAGTTTCACCTTGATCACCTTGGAACATATTGAGCATAAAAAATTGTATGAAAATTTATAAAAATTATTCAATTATACCCTTTATAATCTCACATTATGTCCCCAACACCATTGATCTCATTTCACTCCTTGAACCACACCATTAGGTCTACTTGCAATTAGGCCTTCTCACTACTAGAAATTCTACCTTGAATATCTGAAGTATACACTCAACTTTACCATAAAAAACACATTAAAAAATAACATGGATATATATTAAATTAAATTAGGGTAATCATCATGTCATTTTGGCTTCACCATGTAGGACACAAGACATAACTTTTATATGCTCACTTAGAACTACAAACAAGCTTCAAAAGCCAGTCAAGAACCTTTGACTTTTCACATCTTCACAGGAGTTTATTCTTAATTATAATACATTAAAATTAACCTATGATACATATATAATAGCTTAAATTTGATTTTATTCTTAAATTTTGTTTACAATGACTCAACAACATCATTTTCATTGACACACAAAACTACCTAAATGCTCTAAAACATAGTCATAGAAACCAATACTTAGGATACCTATGTGAACACTATTATAAAATTAAAATGGGTTTATATTATCATTAATAATCCTTATAAAATATTTAAATAAATATATTAAAAGATTAAATATCAATATTGGTCTTACAAACTAATCTCATGTCTTCACCCTACACAAACCTCATTGTGTTAGACATCTCACTTTGAGATCAACATTTTGATTGTATATGAGCATCTCCAAATATTATTTGAAAAATTATTACATGATATGTGTATTTTAAAATAACCCCATTCATTTTTATCCATCCCTAATCAACTTCAACCTATCCCTAAACTCATTCCCACTTATGTATGGTTTTTTTATTATCTTCCTCATTAGGCCTTTTTTAGAGATAAACCAACTTCCATGATTGGTTTAGCATATTCAAAGTTTTTAACATTATAATAAACTTAAAATATAATAAAATAAAAGTATCAAACATCATCCTTTAATATATTTCATGCTTTAACTTGGTCAACCCTACTTGCTACCTCAAAAATCTAAGAAATAAGGGGTTTTATGTAGATTACACTCACTCTTCTGACAGACCAATTCCACTTTTATGTAATTTGGAGATTACTCTACATGATATGATAATAAAAATAGGTCATAAAATCCATTATAATCCATCTAAAATAAAATATTATGTATTGGGTCACTATGATGGTTTTAGAAGGGTTTAGACTACCTTCCATTCTTAACAATCATTCTTAAAGGATTGCCCTTCAAATCCAAAACCAATGCCAAGAAATTTTAGATAGGAAAATTCCCAAAATTCCATGTAATTCTTATTATCTCTTGCAAAGGTTGAACATGCCAATGAACATAATAAAATTCTTCTCAGGTCTGCTATACCTTATTTTGTGCACACATAAAATCTCTAAACCAAATTTCATGCCTTATCCTTCATAATTTGACCTAATAATTGGTAAAAATACTTGAAAAAAATTATCACACCTATGAAAATTTTCTTAATATCTCTTGGTACCTTAGAAACTGAACATGGCCTCTTATTAAGCCACACTAGGTCTCTTTGCACATCAGGCCTTGAACTTCCAGTCACACTTATACCTTGAACATACCTTGAAACCACTTAACATACTCTCAAAACTTAATACTCATTTCATATGAAATTATACCATGCATATCCACTTCCACACAAGCTCTTACAATACTCAATATACTCACCTCACTATGCCACAAAGCCTATGCCTTTTCATTAAGTCTCCTCATGCAGTGACTAAGTCTCAAAACTAATCTTAGAAATATTATTAAGGCTTATTTTCCTCATTATCATGCTTAAAAAACATTATACACTCTATTATTCCTATAATAACATAACTAACTAAGATTCACTATGTTTTATGCATACACCTCCTCATAAGGCTAGACTAGGCTTCTCAAGACACCTAATACTCAAATATTTAAATTCCAAGAAGCTAAATCTCAATTATGTCAACCATAAATATTATTCAATAAATATTATCTCAATTCATGACTACTCTCAATAGGCTCATGAACTTGTCACACCACAACATTGTGCCAAGACCTCATACAAAACTGAAAGATTGTTAAATCATGCTCATGATATGATAATGCTCCTCAAAACTAGTGCTCAATAGTATGCTTTCCTTGTATCTTTATCTTGAGACATGCCATCAACCTTAGAATATTTACCAAGTTTCCTTAAAATTATCTCTAAAAATAGAAACAAAAGGATACCTTCAAACTTCCTCTTGTCATAAGACTTATTTGTCACATACCACTTCACCATGCATGACCTCAACTTTGAACTTGACATTAATGACATCTATATTAACCTTGAAATCATTGAAACAACACTAAAAATAGGAAAATTATCCTATTATGTTTGAATATCCTCTTTGACTTAACCTCTTAAATCTCTATTTAAATAATATTATAACTATGTCTATTTGTCTTGACTCCATCCACAGTCTAAGCTGATAGGGAGAATTATTGGAAATCCTTTGCATCTAAACTATGCTCCACCATGGAAAATAGTCCACTTGGAATTTTGTACTAGTCATCATTCAATTTAACTACCTTTGGTTTCCACTCACTATCTTGTCTTCTTTCTTTTACTCTAGGGGACTCAACTTTCTTGTTTTGACTTGAGAATCTATGCTTATAAAACTTTACGATATGACTGACCTTTTGATAATTGAAACACAATATTCCTCTTGATGGAAACATACCATTACCCATAACTCTTTTTTAATTACTCTACCCATATTTCTATGCATATTCATTATTATAGGGTCTTTTATAATGCCTTGCTCTATGACCAAATTGGTTACATGAATAGTAATAAACATTGAAAGGATTAGAACACCTTATAGCATTAGGATGCCTGATAGGATTAGACTTCATTATTCCATTAGCATAACTCCTTAATTTACCATTGAAATTTAAGGTCTGATCCTCCTTTATCACATTATTATTCTTCTTTTGGTCTCCATTAAAACCACGACCTATTTTGTAATTATCAGTCTTTTAACTACTCAAGATGTTGTCTAGATCATTGGTACTCTTTTCAAACATTACAAAGGACTTTACCTTACTTGATATTTTATCCAATTGAACTCTCAATGAATCTAATTTAGTTACATACCTTGAACATTGTTCTTATTTAACCTTTAGGCTTGTGGTCATAATCTTAATTTGACTCTCCACCTATTTGACTATTTCTTCTTATTCCTTAGAGTTGTTACTCAATATATCTTCAAAAAGATTGATTTGTTCCTCATAGTATTTTATAAGAGACCTCATCACCTTATTCTTCTTATTCACCACCTTTAGTTCTTCTAGAGCATTCATCAAATGAACCTCAAAGTCCATCTCATCTTCTTCTTCATTTGAATCACTAACAACACCTCCAATCCACATGGACTTTTCTTGATTTAAACAACTTGCTTCCTCAACCATGAACAAAACTTCATTGAAATCAAGACCATCACCTTCATGATCACTCTTAGAATAACTTACCTCAATATTCTTATATTAGCTAGAATCTTATTTGGCGTAAAATATTCTTTCATTCTTGAAAAAATTCTTTTTGTCATCATACTTTTTGAACCTTTTTTTTCCACTATTAGACCTATAGGAATTCTAGTCATCATTATGAACTTCATCATGCTCTTCATCATCCTTTAACTTATTATTATGAGGTAACTAATTATATAAGTGTCTAATCTCTCCATAATTAAATAAATCACTTGAAGGGCATCTTACCCTTTTATTTACATGAGCCTATTTTCAATTTTCTTGCAAACATAGTTATCAACTCATCATCATCTTTGATTTCATTACCTTGTGTCTTCTTCTCCTTTGAATTATTTTTGGAATTTAATATGACTTCCTTATTTTTATGTCTTCCTTCACTTTTCCTCATCTCATAGGTTATTAGGGTGCCATGAATTCCATCCATTTATAGCTTATCTAGATCTTTAATCTCTTCAAGAATAAATACTTTGGAATCAAACTTAAGAGTTAGAGATATTAAAATATTTTGAACAATAGTATATTCTTTCAATTCGTCGCCTATGCCTCTTATGATGTTGACCACTTAATTAACCCTCAACATGTAGGCTACAATGGTCACATTTTCATTCATCCTTAGGCTCTCAAATTTTATTCTATGGATTTGCAAATTGGCTAACTTGACATTGGAGTCTCCCACAGGGATAGTATTCAACTTCTCCCACATTTTTTATCATACATACAATGAATCAGCTTCATAGGTTATCACTCTGATAGGTAACATATAATATCATTCATTGCTTTTGAATTATTGTCACTAGCCTTCTTACCTATTATATCTAGAGGAAGAATAGAGGGTGTAGTATATCCTTGCAAAATTGATTTTGAGACATCATGAAATTGATACATAAAATATGTTTTCATCCCAATAATCCAAAAATAATAATTATATCTATTGAATAATGGATCCTTACTTTTAGATAAACCATCTTGTGCTTGACTAGACATCTTTGATTGTTTAGGATATCATTTAGGCTATTAGGCCTCCTTCAAAGGATCTAATATGATACAAAATGTTTGAATTCAAAATATTGATAGGGGTGAATTGGTGGCCTTAATACATTCACTAAATTTACTTATCATCCATGAAGCATTCATTCACATACATACATTAACCAATACATAAATAAACATCTACATAAATATACAACATAAGAACATAAGAGATATGTGGGAAAACCTCATGGGGTATTAAAATCACTAAATTTAACTTGAAATATATTACTATAATCAATTAAGCAAGATTTAGTGAGGCACCAACCCCTCATTAGTCAAGTACCAACTCAACTAGTCCTTAACAAGCACCAAATTGTAAGGAGGCACCAACCCCCTAGGTAACCCAACACCAACTCAGCCACCTATAACCTTTAATAACCTTCTAAAACTTTTTTATTACCAAATTTATTATTATTACCTATTTTTTTCTTCAAATTATTTGAACTATTTCAAATAACCTATTAGAACTCTTCCCTCAACTAGCCCTTTTTTAATAGAATTAGGTCATATGGCCTTGATCATCATCTATAGAATCACTATTATATCTTAATTATATATTAAACACACCTATATTATATTATTAAATCCATCTACCTAGTTTCCAAACCTCTATATCATTCATTCATTCATTCCCTCAATATTTTAACTAGTCAAATTAGTCGTATTAGACATTCTTCTTATACTTGATTCTTCATTTCACACACCTTGGTTATAAAAAAATGTCACCATAAGTGGATAAACATTATAATATATCAAAAAAATATTTATAAGTTAAAAAAACCATTACATATATCGGTTACCACCCATAAGGACCAAAACCACAATTAAGCCTTCTCAAAGCACACATTTTACTTTGAACACCTTGGAACATATTAAACCTCCAAAAAATGATGAAAAAATATAATAAATATTCAATTATACACCTTATAATCTGGACATAGGTACCCAACACCATTTATCTCATTTCACTCCTTGAACCACACCATTAGGTTGACACATAATTAGACCTTCTCATTGCCATAAAGTCTACCTTGAATATCTAAAGTATACACTAAACTTTAAAAGATAAACACATTAAAAAATAAAATGGATATAACATACATGAAATATTATTCATAATTTATACCTCACCATATAGGTCAAAATATGTCAAACACACCACTTTCATATGCTCACTCAGAATTGCAAATAGGCTTCAAAACATAGGTAAGAACCTTTTAATTTTCACAGATTCATAGGAGTTTATTATAAATAAAAATAAATTAAAATTAACATATTATACCTATATAAAAAATTAATTTGAATTTTATTCTTTAAATCTATGCATAATGATTCAAGAACATCATTCTCACTAACATACAAGAAACTACCTAAATGCTCCAAAACACAATCATGGAAACTAAGACTTAAGACACATGTGTGAACACAATTAGGAACTTAAAATGAGTTTATATTAAAATTAATAATACTTATAATATATTTTTAAAAATATAATATGATATTCAATATCAATATTGGTTTTATAGACCAATCTCATGTCTTTACCATACATAGACCTCACTGTGTTAGACATATCACTTTGAGAGAAACATTATACTTTTATATGAGAATATCTAAATATTTTATGAAAATTTTATATGTGATATAGTTATTGAAAAAATAAACATGCATTATGATACATCCCTAATCCACTACAACCTATCGCTAAACTCATTCTCAATTCTACCTAGTTTTTTCATTGTCTTCCTCATTACGCCTTTTTAATGATATACCAACTTCCATGAATATTTTAACATATTATAAATATATAACATACTAAAAACTTACATAATCATAAAATAAAAGTCTCACACATCATCCTTCAATCATTTTCATGCTTTGACCTAGTTAACCCTACCTACCACATCAAAAATCCAAGAAATAAATGGTTTTTTATAGCTTCCACTCACTCTTTTGATAGAAAAATTAAATTTGAAGGTACTTGGGAGAGTTAGGTGCATGATACAGTCATAAAAATATTTCATCCAATCCATTTTCATCCATTTCCAACAAGATATTCCATATTGCGTCACTATGAGGGTTTAGACTACCTTCCATCCTTAACAATCATTCATAAAGGATTTCCCCTCAACTCCAAAACCAATGAAAATAAATTTTAGATAGTAACATTATACAACATCCATGAAATTATTATTATCTCATGAAAAGGTCTCATGTTCCAATGAACATAATAAAATTCTTCTTGGGTATACTATACCTCATTCTGTACACAGAAAAAATGAAAACCAAATTTCATGCTTTATCCTTTAGATTTTGACCTAAGACTCAGTAAAAATATTTGAAACAACTTATAAAATCTCTTAAAATTATCTTATGATATTTTTACTCTTATAAATTGAACTTGACCACATATTAGGCCACACTAGGGTTTTTTACACATTAGGCCTTGAACTGCCAATCACACTTAGACCTTATACATATATTGAAACCACTTTTACTATTCTCAACACTTAATACTCATGTAATATGAAATTTTAAAATTCTTAACCACTATCATATATCTTATTACAAGCCTCAATCTACTCACCTCACTATCCCACCAAGCCTATGCCTTTTCACTATGTCTCTTCATACAATGACTAATCATCAAAACTTATCTTGGAACTCTTGTGAAGGATTTTTTTACCTCATTATCATGTTTACGCAACTTTAAACACTCTCTCATTCCTATAATGAAAAAATTATCCATGATTCACTATGATTTATGCATGCACTTTATTACAGGGCTAGATTAGGCTTCTCAAGACTCCTAGTGCTCAAAGATTTGAACTCAAATAAGATAAATTTCAATGATATAAACCAAAAAAATTATTAAAAAATATTATCTGAATACAAGACAAATTTCAATAGGATCATGAGCTTATCACACCACAACATTATTTTGAGACCTCATAGAGAATTCATAGACTGCTAAAACATGCTCACGATATGACAATGCTCCTCAAAACTAGTGCTCAATAATATTATTACCTTGTATCTTGATATTGAGACATGTCATATACCTCAAAATAATTACTAGGTTTCTTTAAAATTATCTCTCAATAGAGAGACAATATGTTACCTTCCAATTTTCTCTTTCAATAATACTTCTTTTTCACATACTAGTTTACCATGCATGGCCTTGACATTAACCTTGACATTAATGGCATCCATATTGATCTTGAAATCAATGACAGCATCAATTCCATAACACCAAAAAAAGAACATATCTTAATATAGAGTATGCCATCATTATAATAATACATCATCAAATCATATATGAAACATGTATACTAAGGCATACATGTGTCATGGCAAGATAAATATAGTAATTAGGCATGTAATTGTAATCATCATAAATATATGAAATGAATAAAAAACTATGTATAAATGTGCATGATATAAATATTGGCATCACACATAAATATAAAGGTGTGCTATATGGATCATGTAGCCATAATATCAAATTAAAATACACTCATTAGCACCCAATTTTATGGAAATAAGTCACTCAATAATACATACACAATAATACTCAATGTCACACAAAGAAAGATTCACATGAAATGGAAAATCAAATGTCACACAAAACAAGATACACACACAATGAATAATCAAGTGTCAAAAAAAGGCAAGATCCATATATATATATAAAGTCATAGAATGAGAAACTCAATCAATGGATAGTCATAAAATAAGGTTAGGGATGAAATAAATATTTAGACAATGAAATACTTAATCAATAAAAATTCATAGAAGAAGGAAAGGACCAAATAAAGAGTCATTCAATGAAAACATTCAACAAACAAATGTCATACACTAAGAAAAGAGATAAAAAATCATAATAAATGATTATCCCATATGAAAATAAATTAAAATGATGAATCATGAAATAATTCAGCTAATCTACACCATCCATCTATGTCAAAGTCGTACCATAGAAAAAAAAAAAAAAGCATGAAATGTAGCACTATAAAGAATATAAGAAAGATCAAGAAACATGTACGCAATCAATGTAGGTCAACATGATAAATCTAAAAGGTAATATAAGTATTACCTATAATTATGTGACTTATGGAATGATATTCCCCTATTATTAACATTCCACTTAAGCATAGGAATGTCATGCATATTTATATGAATGTATCATAGATGCCTTGAATATCCTACATCTCAATAATGTATACCATGATATGTATGAGTATCTAAAAGGATATTTAATCTAATAAACATACTATAAATAACATAAATCAATGGAAATTAATAGAAAAACATGTTATGCTGAAGTTCAAACTTTTATTTCTTTTAACATTTTATTTTTTTAGAATTTTTAATTTTTTTTATATTTTTTGAAAAAAATTTATTATGTTTCTGATAATAAACGATCCCATCAAATGGATCCTCTCATTTAGGTCATATATCAAACATAATAATGGTCATTTTTTATGAGTGAGTAATTTTGTATGTATTTGTATCAAAATTTATGAAGTAATCTCATGTTGTAATGTATCCATGATCATTATGAATCACATGATCATGTGTATGAAGAACAAGCCTAGTGTGCATAGTATCCTATAGAATTTAATTTATAATAGAAACACTGATTGTGTTTATTATTTAACATGTAAAGTTATCTTTAATATAAGTTTAAGATGTGATGGAGTAGATAATGGTTATCTTGAGTCTTAAATAACCTTATGATGTAATGGTCATTGAAGAAATGGTCATATAGGAAAGTTAACTATCTTACTCTAAATCACATATGTATAATTATCTTAAATAGGTTGTATAATTGATTATAGTGGTGGTGGGGTGGATGAAGAAATGTCTCAAAATGAATAGGATAATCATATGGATTACCTAAAACTATATCAACCATGGGTGGATATAGGATAATGGGGGAGAACAAGGGTAACATTCATGGGGATATTTTTTATTACAAAGGGATTACACTTTTTTTTAAATTTGTATGCATGTGTTTTCTTAGAATGGTACCAAATCAAATGGGTGTACATACTTTATGGTTCTAAAATGGTGTACACCCTCATTGAATCTCTATTTTTTTCTCATTTGTTCAAACCCATGACCTATTTTTTAATATTGAAGGATTTCTCACATTTTTGAACAGGTCTTGAAGGGGATGTGAATTCTTTGTCTTTACATATTGCCAATTAGATTAAATTTTTTTATCACATTATTAGGTATGTTGATTATTAAATTCCACTTTTAGGGTTTGAATTTATCTATAGTTATGCTTAGGGTATTGAAATTAAATTTGAATTTAACTCTCTTGAATTTCCCAAAGAAAACTTATATTTTTATAAATCTAGATACAAAATTTTATGGACCCATTCCTTCAACAAAATGTTGAACAAAACTGTGATAAAAAACCTAAATAATTTAACTTCATAAAATAATAAGTTGAATTATATGAACAATAAAATGTAAAACAACAATAATTTTAAATTATTATCAATAGTTTTCATATATATTCAATTCATATTAGATGTAATTCACTTATGGATGACATTTTTAATGAAGTTACAAATGTCACTTCATAACTTTATGCAATGATGCATCAAAGAGAGACGATGAAATAATATTATTTTAATAACTTATTATATGAGGATGCTAAAAAATATTTAAAAAATAATTAGTGTGCTTTTTTTTAATCTTGGAACCAACCAACCACCAATGATGAGTTTCAAACATATTAACATTGATTGGTGTGTTCACGAAAAGATAAAAAATAACATTTTGGATAGGTTGTGGATTCCATGAAATAATAATGAGGTTTCATTATATTTTTTGAGAAAACAAATTATGAGTTTGTGCTACAATAAATACCAAATTATTTCAACATGAAGGACTCCCAAGGTATGGGAGGTGGGTCCTCATTTGATAGACCTAGTGTGAGGAAAAACCAAAGCCACCATAACTAAGTTTAGATCAATAAAAAGATAATAAAACATAGTTTTATCCCTAAAATATTACATCATAGTACAAATATGGACACCCTTGAGGTAGTTACTAGTCTCACAAAGGTTATGATTTACCATGGGATTCATACACTATACAATTACACATAAGCTACAAGTGGTGGTACATATAGTAGTGTCCCTCTTACTATTAGTGCTAGTATCCCTCCTAGTATTGGTTCTAGTGTCCCTCTTACTACTAGTGGCATAACTAGTAATCATCATATAGTTCCTATAGATATTTACACATCATGTGGGAGGAAGTGTATTAGACCTCCTATTCAGGTAGATCATATACAAGTTACATATATGAATAATAGAATTATATTTGTGTAGCATACTAGTAGCCAACATTCAATGCCACTTATAATTTCTTCAATATATTTAGACACAAGTACAAATAATTATATTCCATCTATAGTTTTTTCATCACCTCAGGACACCAACATGTTTGGTTATATTCCATACATAGTTACTTTGGGATATAAGGATAGTATCATACTAGAGTATACATCATTTGTAATTTCTTTAGCACCTCATAACACTAACATACCAAACTATATGACATCTAAAGTTGATACACCACCTCCTGTCAACATACAACTAGTTATGTAGAGATTTTTATTTTACCATCTATATTTGGCACACATGTTTAATTTTAATTATAGTTTTTTATGTATTTAAAATAATTTTAAGTTAATATCTTAGTAAATGTTTACTTAATTAACTAATATTTGACTAAAATTTCATTTGTTGGTTGTATATATGATCACCAACATCTTAGGTAACTTAGATGGATATATTTTGTTATTGAGGCCACCATTAGAATTCCAGTGCCTACACTGAGGTTTGAAAAGTTACAAATTACATAAATTTATTATAATCTTAAATCACAATGTCATACATATAATTCCTAAATTTTAGTTTTTACTGATATATTTGTCAAATTATTATAGTTATTTAATTTAATTATTGTTTATAGCTATGTATTTGTCACTCTCTTTTATGGTATATTTACACATGCATATAATTTAAATCAATTTTGTCTAAAAGTATATAATGATGAAACTAAATCAAATGTAAATTTTAATTCAATGTATTAAGATCTTATGTTTGATTTGAGAGAATGTCATAAGTGTAACAACATATATAGTTAGAAAAAATGTCATAAGCATGATATCCTATAGATTTGAAATACTCTCATGTAAGTGTAACATATTTGTGTCTATTTTTAAAGACGTTTTCCCTTAAAATCATGTAACTCTATAAGATTTTGCATGATCTCAACTTAAAATTATGCATATGTATCTTTTTTTCACTGACATTACTCTCTTAAATTATTGTCTAAAGCCAAAAAAATGAGCTTTAGGTCATGGTTAATATATATTGATAAAAACACAATAAATATGATTCCAATAATAATGTTACTCAAAATTTTACTAATTAATTAGTCCAAGGTATTATTTACTTCACCCAAGGTATTGATTACCTAGTAAAAATGTTTTGCTATTTGATTTTCTCTACTAGTACCTCAAAATCAACATTCAACTTCCTATTACCTTTTACCTTCTCTTATTTTTTTGTATTTCTCCTTAGAACCTTCTTTATTTATCCTCCTCCCTATTTACACTTTCTCTTAATGTATAGAAAGAATAATATTAATTTTGATTTATCCTAGTTAGGTTTAGTTTTATTTGATTAATAATTGATCCCTTTAAATCATTGGTTTTATATATGATGAGAGATGAGTTGGGTTCCCCACATGGATCATAAATATTCTTGAATTATGTTCAATTTTCATCATAAAATCCACTATCTCCCCAACATCACCTGATTCATAGACATAGATTGATGAGAACATAGTAAAATTATTGTTTTAGCTTCATGTAATGATAATCTACATGATATTTATATGTATATGCATACTTAGATATAACACTATGTGTATACTCCATAGGATTATTCATCATGGATATATTCATTATCATATATCCAAAGACAAATATTTTGGTGGCATGCAATGTGTCTATAATCACCTAGTAAAATTTTGTTCATAGAAATTCTATAATTTTCCATATATATTTTTAATGCATTAAAATTTCAGTTTCATATGCTATGTAGGTGAAATAATTTTCTAAGGTGTAATAGGTAAAATGACATTTTGTCTTCCTATTGAGTCATTTAGTACCCCCAGTTCTATATCTATGGTGAGGAAATGCAAATTATTTGGAAGCAATGAGGAGTAGAAGAGATCATTATTGTGTTAGGGGTAGTTGTAGGTACAATCTATTTTGTATACTGATATGACCCATATTGTATGCTTATATGGCAAATTTTGTATATGTGTATTATGATCTAGATTGTATCCAGTTATGTCCTATTTTTGATGTCATTATGACATAATTTGTATACACATATAGTATTTGACATATCTAGATGTGAATCATACATTATTATAATTCATGTATACATATGTCATTATTATTTTTTGAACTTGTTTTTACATACATGTTATCCTTCTCAAAAGTATACATGCAATGATTATACATATACATGATGGTTTATTAGTATTATTATATATTTCATCAAAGGATGAAATAAAGAATGAAATTATTTTAATGTCTGTAAATGATTAAAAGTAAGTAAATGGAACTGAAGGAAACAACCATTAATAATAGGAAGTTCTAGGAAGAGAGACCCAAAGAAATAAATCACAAAGACAATTTTATTTTTTACATCATTAGAATAAATATTAATTATGTAATTTACTAATATTCCAAGTTGGTCTTGAAAAATATTTTCTAATTCCAATGGCATTATTGAATTCAAATAATAGTTTTTCAAATGTGATATTCTGATGTTAGAATCCATATTATCTTAATAAGGGTCTCTATAATTATATTAAACATAATTTTCCTTAATCCTTAAATTGGCTGAATGGCTCTAAATTTGTCTAAAATTAGACATCTACACTAAAATGGTTAGATCCTTCTAGTCTTCACTATATATTACTTATAACTTTTATATAAATTGGTTTATCATTTTTAGGATTATGGAATGTAACCCTAAGTTTGATAAAGAGTTGAGTAATAAAATCAATGAATAAAATGCTACAGTATCAAAAACCACTAATTTGTATAATAGTTGAATTATTTGAATGTTTTATAAATAAAAATGAATTATAAAATGTGTACTTACTTGGAAAATATGATTGAGATAGATAAGTGGTAGGTAGAGAGGTTATCGAGGATCAAGATATAATTCCATCAACAAATAATAGTGTAATAACCCTTAGATAATAGTGTGATCCTCTTTCACAATAGTGCATTATAATATTGACCTTATATGTTGCATTAATGACCTTGTGTAGGTGAAGTAGTGAAATTATGACAAACATTCACCTTATTTCAAGAAGCCTATACCTATATGATTGAGACTTAGATCATCATCTATTTTGTGCTTTGACTAATTTCATTATGAAACCTGAAGCCTCCATGATTTATATGGGTTTTATAAACACAAATGGAAGAAGAGTGGTGTTAGTAAGGTAGGTTGGGTGATACCTCAACACCCCATGTGATGAGATATTCCTACATACCAATACCTTGAAATGGGATCAATCTTGATGTAGTTCTCTCAATATATGTATTGGTGTACCTAAGATTGATGCTAATATGCTTGAGTATGAAGGTCAATTTGAATGGTTTGAGTGTGAATTGTGACTAAAATCCTGAGTAAAACCGATGTCTAGGATACTATAGATAGATGTATGTATAAATAGGGGTATGTAGGGATTAATAACCTTAACTTTCATAATTATTTTTGAGTTTGTTGATGATAATTGCCATCTAGGGCATAAATGAATGTTATTGGTCTTTATATAGTGTTATGATGATTGTCAAGACATGTAACGAGTCTAAAACAACACTAATATGCTTTAGGGACTAGAAGGATATCCATTGGGGGCAAAGGAAGCTAAGGCTTAATAACACTACTCCCTTTCTGAATATAATGTTATATTATAGAATAATGGGGTCATGTAATTTTCTAGGTTACTGGAATGTGTGAAAAAATATTAGGGATGCCTACGTGATGGATCAACGTGGATTAAGGTATATCTAAGCAAGGGATATATACACATAAAAGATGAAAAATGATTAAAAGATGACCTAAAATAAGTCTAAGAATAAGCTAAGGATAGGGTGGTATCAAGTGACACTAATTGTATCAAAATGACATTTTAGATGACTATAATCTTTCATCTTTATTATAGAAATGCACTAAAGTAAAATGACTAGGATAAAGGAAAGAGAAACAAACCTAGACTTACCTAAGATGTGAATCTTGTGTATTTGTATCTGATTCTATGAGATATGATCTGTTATATGTCCTACAAATGAAACATATATGAATTAATACTTAATAAATATTAAAAGTAAATACAAAATTGAGTAAAGCAATATGAGAGAGAAGAAAGGAATGAATACACCTCACTAGGTACATGAACCAATGTAAAAACTTGGTATAATCCTATGTGTGTGTATGTTGATTATATGGTGAATATATTGGACTAGGTAGATGACTTTACCAATCCCCATGTTTTTATGGATCAATAAATCAAGTTGGATTTGACTCCATCATTACCCAACCCTATTTATTGGATCATAATCTATGAATAACTTAGATTAGATTAATGATTTATCCAACCCTCTTATGTATGTGGCTCAAGAACACATGTATGATTAAAATACATTATTTCCTACCCATGTTTACTATAATAAGATTTAAATTAAATAATTTGGTGTCATGAAGATGTAAAATATGGCTTTGGGCCACTCAAAAATTTAAAAATGTAAAATGGATCAAGGTCCACTCAAAACTTGGGAATGTAAAATGGCTTTGGGCCATTTAGGAATTCCAACTACTATAGGTGGAATGAGGCATAAATTTGGTGTAATCCTAGTGCATATGGTATCTGTAGTATACAACATGGATGATGACATGGGGTTGTCATTCCATCTAAGAGAACTAGTGCAAAACTGAGCATATGAAAACAATGTGACCTACACACACCCCCAATTATGATATCTATGCATATGGATTTTGGATTGAGTTATAGTAATATGTATTTATGTATATATAAAACTAAAATAAGAGTGATCATGCTATTCTTGATTCCATAATATGAAAAAAACCATTTAATTCTATGTAAAAACTAAGTATATACCAAACATATCTGATAATCTATGATTAATACTATGCAAAAAAAATCTACCTACTATACCTTTTTGATAATTTATGAATATTATATGTTTTACGTCTATTTTCAATAGCACAATGGGAGAAATATAGTGCATTATGATCTTATTAGTGTACTACACTATTGTCCAAGATTGTTATTTCTAGGAAAGATTGAGAATGATCTATGTGACTATATTCCATTGTGTTTTCTTAAGTCTGGGCTCTTTAATCTATGTTTGCATGTTGAAAACTATGTTTTAAGTGTACTAGGATGGACTGATCTCTATGATAAACCCTTATTAATTCCCCCTCTTTTGAGTGGAGTTATTAAACCTATACAATAATTATCCTCAAAAAATAAACTATGCATCATTTGTATTAGACTAAAAATATATGATATCTATGTGATAAACCAATATAATGTGTGTACATGACATTAAAATGTAAAAGAGATTGAGCATAAGTTTTCCATGTATGATGTATGTTAGATCTAACATTAACAAGGTTTTCAACATAGATATAACAATGTAAGCATGTTTATGGATAATTTTTTTAAATATGATATGAGCAAACTACTTGGGGATATGTTTCATGATGTCCATCAAAGCACCCAAGGAGGAAAGGAAGATGCATGAGGTACCTCATGTTATTGAAAACTAGATATGAAAGCAACAAGAAAGATATAAGTGTCATTTCCATGATGTACACATGAAATCATACACATAAACACATAATGCATGCAAAGTTGGCTAAGCTGAAAAACTACAAGGGGCATGGGCGCATGCCTCTAAGTCTAAGAAAATGAATAAATAAAAGGACATATTTAAATGTCTACATATGTAAAAGAGCATGAAAATTTGTATTTAATCCACATGGAAGGACATGTTCAAAAATACACATACACAATCAAGAAGCATACCCAAGGACATGGGAACATGTCTAAATCATGAAAGCAATTAAAATAAAATGACATATTCAAATTCCCTTGATTTTATATATATATATATATATATATATATATATATATATATATATAAACAAAGAGACATTATCAAATCTAAACTAGTAAATATAGAAAATAAAGTATGCAATAGTCATGTGGTATAAATCTATATAAGAGCAAATATATACATAAGTTGAGTCTATATTAGTAATAATCATAAAACATTAGTGTAGTATAGGATGATCAATATCAAGATATGATGTCGTAATATTCATTCGCAAAAAATTATTCATGGTTACAATAAGATGTTTTTGAATGAAAATGATGGTTGAGAAATTGGAATATGCAAATAAAGGATGATAAAAATAAATTTATGCCCATATATCATATAGGCATCAAGAATGAGTCAAGAGGGAAAGTCCCACATGTAGAAGAACTAATTCTAAAGATAGGACACCTAGAAGATAGACCTTCAACTAGAAAGGAAAAGGATCAAGAACTAGGGAAAAAATGATCTCATGGATAGATAAATTATTGGTGAAATGACCTTTGAGTCACAAGGAGGAAGATTCCCCCTAGGACCCCACATGTGACAATGAAGGGGTATGTCTTGTCATCCCTAACACTATCATTAAAAAGATGGATTTTATGATTTTAAACTCTCTCCTAGCTAAATTTTTTAAAATCAGACCAAACATAGACACCTTTAGGAAAAGGGCCAACCAAAAGGAGAGGTGGACATCATAACCATGGAAAAGAACTTTTTTGTAGTCAGCTTCACAAACTCAAAATATTTATTTAGAATCCTAATAAGAGGTCCATGGTTTATGGTTAAATAAAACTATTGTATTATAAAGTGGAAAGCTAAAACAAACCTGAGTAGCATGGTGATGGAGGATACACCCATGTGGGTTAATCTCCCATAGCTCCATTTGGAATTTTGGATACAAAAATTCATCATGGCTATCATTAAATCTATTGGATAGTCTATTTAAGTTGACGTAGTTACCTAATCTAGATGATTTTTACTCACAGCTAGATTTTGTATGTTCATCCTAGATGATAAACCACTTTTACATTCAACCAATAATAAATCAAATTACAATGTATAGAATAAAAAAATGTCTATGAGAGAGATTTAGAGATTTACAAAAATTCCATGTCTTGATCCATTCTACCAAAGACTATTAGTTTTTTTAAAAACCCTCCCAACTCACCACTCCTCAATGGGTTATAAAGGCCATTCAACCCTCTCAAGCTAAGAATCTAGACCCACTTAGGCCCTTGGATAGAATCCCTATCCCTCCCTCCCTAAAATTAATTAGATTGGGAGTTGAGACTAATCTAAAAGATGGATCTTCTTCCCCTATGATGGATACCATCCTTCTTTCACCTAGTTATTCCTTTGTTAGCTCTCCCAAGGCCCTATTTATCCCTCAAATTTTGGTTGAGAAACTTTTTGAAGTTTCTTCTATTTTATGTGCACACCTTCTCTCCTAGTAAGAGACCCAAAATATAGACATGGTTTTTCAAGGACAAGGGCTTCAATCATATTTTATAAAGACTAGATAAATAAGAAAAAAAGGTAAAGAAATAGGGCAATGTTCTCATAAGATCACAAACTTATCTAACATACCTAGTAATCCTTTCATCCCACAAAGTTTGGTGAAGAGACTATCTATTATTGATACATTTAAGGAAATTTATCCCACCTCATAAATTATTATTGAGTCACCCTCTACCAAATTAGAGGACACAAAGTTATCCATTCTCACCAAAATAAGGTTGATGCTCTTCTACTAACAATAACACTAAAAAGAAGAAAAGAAAAAACATTTCCAATGGTCACAAGTCCCACCTAGGAAGGCATAGAATAAATTAGAAGTGGGAGAGGATCTGAAAACCTAAGCAAGGTTAAACAACATGATATATAGAAGTAAAGAGACAAATAAGGAAGTGGAAAAGGGTAACTGAAGAATCCTCAAGCAATACCCAAACTCCATAGAATGAAAATTATCTCTTGAAATATTAGGGGGTTAAACAATCCCAAAACATAGAGTCTATTAAATAACCTTATCTTAAACACAAACTAAAAAATATTATTCTCCAAGAAATGAATATCTCTAAATATAATTTTTTTAAAGACATCAATAACATATGAAATAAATACAAAAATATTAGTAATAATTCTACAAGTATAATTTGGGGACTCACAATTTTTTTGAATCCTCGAGATCTAGAAAGATTGATGTTATATAAATTATAAAAAAAATTGATATTATATTCAAGGATGCCTATAATAAATATTAATGGATCCTCTCTAATATATATTCCCCCAACTCCATAAAATATAAGAATATATTGAATGAGTTAGAAGAGTTTAGTAAAACTAGTGAGGATTGGAAGTGGATTATGGTGAGACGTAAACTCTCACCTATATCCTCTAGAAAAAATGGGATTTTAAAGTTCATAGTGATATTGTAAAATATTTAAATTAATTCAAAGTGCAAGTGAGCCTCTTGGATGTGGACCTAAAAGGCAACCCATAAACCTAGTCTAACAAAAGGATTGGTGAAAACCTCATCCAAGTCATACTTGATAGAATTATATTTTTTATGAATTGAGATATTAAACACAATAACATCCTAACCTCCATTCAAATAATAGGATAAAATCATATTTCATTGGTATTCATGGTGGAAAAGCCATCAAAGATTAAAAACATCCCATTTAAGGTTGAAAAAATTTAGATCTCCCATCTGAACTTGACTAAATCAAGAAATGGTGGAAAGAACTAGGCTCAAGATCTAATATTTATAAAATTATCATTAAAATCAATCACATGAGAAATAATATGAACATTTGGAATAAATAAGTGTTTTGGAACATCTTTATTTAAAATAAAAATATTGAGGAAGACTTAAGGAAGATTGGGGAGGAAGTCACTTTATCATGACCAAGTATCCTCCTCCAAGAAAAGGAAAAGGAATTGCTAAACTCTTACCACCATCATAATTATAAAGAAGTCCACTGGCATAAATTTTTTAGGAGAATCTAGCTCAAAGAGGGTGATAGTAACACTATGTTTTTCCATTAGGTATCTTTCGAGAACCATAACACAACCATAATCTATGAGGTGTTGGGAGAAGATAGGATGATATATAAAGAGGAAAAGAAAATGGAGCTACATATAATAAATCTTTTAAGAAACATCCTTTCAAATTTCCCTCTTCAATACATGGAGTTAGAATCTCAAGTATTGAACCTCCTCCTTGGAGTCATTTCCTAAGCTAATAATTTCAATATACTCACCCCTCCTTCCCTAGAGGATGTTAGAATAATCAAGTTTGTCATGGAAGCGAATAAAACCCTAGGACTAGATGGTTTTCCACCCATATTCTTACAATAATATTGGAACAAAATATAACAATAAGTGCATTTAGGGATATTTGATTTTTTCAAATCAGGCATAATTATTCCATATTTCAATAAAACTTTCTTAATTTTGATTACCAAGAAAATTGAATCAATCTAAATGAAGTACAATAGATTAATCATCCTTAAATCGACCTTATATAAGATATGCACTAAGGTTTTGGATTTTAAATTTTAATTATTCTTAGATAATCTTATTATATAATAACATAGATCTTTCATATTCATAGGATAAATCACTAATGGTATAATTATTACTCATGAGACCATTCACTCAATCTATAATTCATCCAGGCAAGGAATGTCCCTCAAACTCGATAAGAACAAAGCATATACTAGGGTGTCTTAGGATTTCTTTGACAAAGTCATGATTAAATTCAGATTCAATCATGAGATTAAAAGACTCATCTCCACTTGAATCTCATCTCCTATGTAATAATCATCATAAATTGGGTCCTAAAAGGCTTCCTCCTAGATAGAAATGGTATTTAACATGGAAACCAATTATCTCCATACTTCTTCATAATCATGCCATAACATTGAGCATAATTATTTAAGAAGCTCAATCCATTAACATCATAAAGGGAATAAGGGTGGATCCCAACACCACCTAGGTCATGCATCAATAGTTTACTGATGGCACCTTGATGATTGGAGAAGCTTCAGTTCTTGAAGAAAATTGTTTCAAAAAAATTATCAAAACCTACAAGTACATCTCTAGTCAATGTTTTAACTTTCAAAAAATCACCATTTTCTTCATCAAAACTCCCAAAAATATGAAGAATAAATTTTTTAAGATATTAGAATATACAATAAGTGACAATTTATCTACTTACCTGGGCCTTCCCATATTCATTGGTAAGATGAAAAATTAGAATCCCCTAATCCATAAAATATGAGAAAAGGCTAGTTGGATGGAAACGAAAATTACTATCCAAAGTAGGTAAACTCTAGATTCTCAAAAGTTCACTTCAAACCATATTAGTGTATTTCATGTCCCTCTTTTCCATTCTAAGAGAAATTACTAACCAACTAGGACAAATTGAAAAAATATTTATATGGATGGGAGCTGAATAAAAATTTTAATTTCCTCTCATTGCTTGGGAAAAAGTGTACCTCCCCATAGGCAAACATGGTCTTATCCTGAGAAGAGGGAAGTAGATGAACCAAGTTTTTCTAGTGAAATAAAGGTGAAAGTGATAAAATAAGATAACCAATGCATAGAAATAATAATATTAAAATACCTAGTTTTGAGGGAAGGTACCAACCTATTTTTTAAAGAAAGCCCTATCAATAGTTCAACTTTTTAGAAAGATCTCAAGAACTACAAAGATATTTTAATTGAAACAAATGGAATGTGAGAAGAGGTGATAAAGTTGATTTTGGGATGATTGTTAGTTAATATAAATTCAACTTACATTTTCCCCCTTGATATGCCCTTAGTTTCCACTTTAATTTGGAAATTGGATCTAAAGTAAGTGACTACTAAGAGGAGGAGAATGGTGGAAAAAGTTGAAAATCCTCCACAAGGAAGGGATCATCCCTCAAGATTCCTACCTCCTACTTGATCTTAACTTATAACTATAAATATTTTGCATCAATTATTTCCCTAAATATTGTGCTTTGGTTTAGACAATGAAACTAAGTGGGGAATTATTGGTCAAACTAGGTTATCTAGTTAATCTAGATCATTTTACATTGGTTTAATACTAGAAAATTATCTAGATTAAGAACCTTAATCCCAAGGTCAACATATTATTTTGGTTAATGACCTAAAATAAAATCATTATAGTGTAAAATATGGCCAAAAGGGGCCTCCATATCCCCTATAGGTGTGTTATTTTCAAATAGGAGGATGAGTTGGCTTCAAATTTATTCCACTTTTGCCCATTTATTTTTTCCATTCTAAACCTCTTCTTGTTGAAGTTTACTTTATCCTGGGTTAGTCCCAATTTGGTCTATGCTCTTATCATCTAATGGAAACCCTATTGGGATTTCCCACCCATAAATTTCCTATAGTATATCTCTTATCACCACACCTTCTGGGGTACCTAAAAATACATAAACTCATGCATCTTCAAAAACTAGTCCCCTTGTTTGTCTTCCAATTCTTTGAAAAAATGATCAACTATCAAGGAGAATTGGTCCACATTATATTCTAAATTTAAGGATCCTCTACCCCAAGAAATTTCACCTATTATCAACAATTATGATATTATAGTTCCATGTCAATCATAAAAGTGGAAGGTGGATAGGTTTATGGTCAAATAGATTAGTCCACCAATTTCTTGATACAAGCTAAATTTTGAAGGTACAATCAAAGATAACCCATTTTTTTTTATGAGGAATCATAAGGGATGCCAGAAATTAGCTTTAGGATACCTATGTGATTCACTTAGGTGTATAAACCAACCATGTGGCCAAATCCTATTTATATTTTTAGGGAGTCAAACTAGCAGTCAATTTCTTATTTATCTTCTCAATATTAAAGGGGACTCCCACAAAATAAATAATTATTTAAAGGTAAAATATAGACCTTCCTAGACCATTTAAAAATTAATGGAGGATTATAAGAGTCTTCTTCATAATTTCAAATATTATACTATATCCCATGTTTATAGTAAGGGAAATAAGGGTGCAGACCAAATGGTGAACATAGGGTATGGAGCAACTTGCTTAAACATTGGTTGAGTGAGTTTGATATCATAATTAAAGCCTCATTAATAATCCAAAATTTTAAAACCCTCTCCCATAAATGGGATTATTAAATATTTTCTCTCATGATATATTACATTATGGGAAAGTATTGACGTAAGATGCACTTCAGTCATTGCCACATTAAGGATAATGTTGTGAACCATGGGAAGATACACACCACTTCAAGTAATAAATGCCTAGATTCAGCCAAAAAGGGAAAATTTGTGTTGGTTAAAATGGTAAAAAATTATAGAATTTAGAGTGGTGTTAACAAGAAAAAATTGGAGAAAGATACATTATTGAGGTGATATGCTACATGGAGGCAAAGGAGGACCCTAATGTTTAGATGAAGTTGGCTAAATGAAGAGTATCAAATTTCAATGAATAAATAGTTGGATACGATTCAAATATCTCCAAGGAATTTTACAAAGGTTAGGATGATCACTTGGTCAAAATGAGGGGTCTAATCTTCACCATCTCAAAATAAATCATCAAAGAAGTGATAGGTATGTGTTATGATAGTTTCAAATATTTTAAAGATAAAAAGAGAAAGGAGGAATTAATGAATATTTTTTCAATTCTAAAAAACCAATCGTTTCCTCCCATATATTTTTCCCTATAATCTACCTACCTAAGATGTGTCCTAAGGTTTTTATTCAAATAATGAAGTACATTAACCTTAAGGGAAAACACACCATCATATTATCCCACCACTTCCTCTTGATGAATCACTTTAAGGGCCATATTATTATTCTTTATTTCTTTATACTAAAGTCCCTAGAATATTCTATGACATATTATAAATCCAACCATTATTCTAACCCCATTCACCATGGGCTCATCATACTCAATGTAATATGGGAACCATTGTGGGGAAAATACATAATTGAAGCCATAGACATATACCATGGGGGGGTGTTTCTAGGTATTGAAGTGAAGAGATTTTTAATGATCGGAAAGTGAAGGATTCCTTGACTCTAGGGGGAGAGGAAAATATTGGTAAAACACCTCATGATAGTAGTTCATATGGTAATATTTAAGTGGTCAAGACAATTACAAGTGTTTGTCCCCAAACCCCAAAGAGAAACAAGTTGGATGAAATGGAGGGGATTTTGGATAAGATTCAAACCAAATAAACCATATAACATTTTCTATATTTTAAGTTGTTGGAAGAGATAAATAATTTTAAAATGATGATTTATTCATAGGAGGATCAAACAAGTACTAGTAAAGGGAAAACTATTGGAATCAAAGAATTTTGGGATATTTACACAAATCCCGCGCCCCCCCCCCCCAAAAAAAAAAAAGAAAAAGAAAAAAAAAGAAAAAAACATAAAAAGGAGATTAAAAAGGACAAAGTGAAGACAGTCCATGACAAAGAGGAAGAGAGGACCCTAGTTTATAAAAGGAAAAGTGTGGCTGAAGAAACTTATTAAGGTTTTGGAAAAAGAAAAAGGAGAAAGAAAAAAGAGAAAATAAAGACTTGAAGTAATAAGTTGGTCATTTACTCTAACTCTAATGAGACCAACTTTTAAATTCTATGTTTTCTTCTTGTGTGTCATTTTATAGTTGTACATGGCTTGTGTAGCCACTACTACATGATTGTTTCTCTCATTTTTAGTTGTCTATCTTTCATGGTATTTTTTAAGAGTACAAGATCCTATTCCCTTTTTATTAACCTTAACTAATAAAAAAGATATCAAGATATAATCAATGTTAAATCTATGATATAGAGTATAGAAAGATATAACTTGGCAAACCAAGAGTTATGTATTTGATTCCCCAAATGGGATAATAGATATCACAATTCTAAATTAATGTATATGTCTATGTGCCCTTGATGGGTAGATTGTAAAAAATATGGATCTATGCAAAGGAATTGAGTCTTGTAGTAATCTATGAATAGTTGAAAGGAACAATTGAAGCATGTATGTTTGATAAAATTGACTAGACTAACATAGATAACATATGCACCACCTAGTGAATAGAAGGAATGTAAACATGGAACTGCATATAATTTGAAATTTGTATTTTCTAAGTAATATTTGAATGTTTTTGTATTTTCAAACATATTATATTTTTTTGTATTTTTTGGGTATAATCCATGTACAAGTAACATGAAAATGAAACTATGTAAAAGTAATAGAAAAACATACTAAACTATGAGTCTTACAAGAGACTCATTATCAAGGTGACCTATGTTTAGTAAATCAAGTGTGACTGCAAATTATGTGTGAAGAAGTATCTAAGATTTGGTAATTGGATATACTAAATGATCTATGGTTAAAAATAAGTATGAATTATGGCTATGAATTTCTGAAGCTGATTAAACTAGCCTATGAACTATGGGGATCTTGGGGACTCATATGGTGGAATAAGTAGTAACTAGCATGGATATTGTATGAAAAGTTATTTAGGGACCCAATAACACTGATTTGGATGAGAATGCGGTAGAGAGAGGCTCTCTAGAATTCAAAAATTGTCTATAATATAGGGGCATCTCTAATAAATGTCTCCATGGGAGAGTGTGTATACATGGTAATGTTGTACAAGTAGACCTCACCTACACTAGTGGTGTTAGTACCCAAAATTACACTAAAGCAATTACGCCCTTGTCAACTAAAAATTCCCAAGTCCTTATCCCAAAATTTGTCTCCAAGTGTTCCTTTAGAAGGCCATCTTCTTTATTAATCGACTAAGTCTTAATCTAGTCTTTACTTAGTGTTTTTTAAGCTTTAGGTTCTTCAATTTTTTTAAAGACATTTTGCCTGATGGAAATATGTCTTCATTATTTTTATTCATGCAAAATATCTGAAGACTTTATTTTTTAGGAAATTATTTGTAACAAAAAACTCTACAAAGTCTATTTGTTTTGATTAAAACATATTTCCCTATTTCTTTCAGTTATTTTACCTTTGCAAAATATCTAAAGGGTCATTTTACCTTTGTATAATCCCTGAAGGGTCACTTCTTTTAGGTATTTTTCCCTTGAAAAATTCTTGAAGGGTCATTTCTTTTGATCAATTTTCCCTTACATAATTCTTGAGGGGAACTTTCAAAATATTTGAAGGACACTTTCAATAAGTTCAAAGGGAACTTTCAAAAGATATAAAGGTCTGTTATAAATATCCAAAGGGTACTTTTGGAAAAGTTGGTATGGAGAAAAAGTGTTGAAAAAAAAAGAGATGAGTTAGAAAATCCTGAAAGGAAAGTCTTAATTCCCTAAAAAAAATGTGAAATCCTTATTTGTTTCAAATATTTTTTCCACAATAAAAAGTCTAAAGGGAACTTACCCATCAAGCATTTTGTCCATGGAAAAAATCCTGACAAAATTCCTTTATTTTGGTGAAATCATAAGTCTAAATTCCTATGATAAAAGTCAAAATGTCCAATTATTTCAACCAAAGTGCATAGCTCAGTTTCTTTAGGGAAATTAATTTTGACAAATTTTTTGATATAATTGTCCCAAGAAAGATAAAAGTGTCAAAGTCTAATTGTTTTTAGGAAAGGTGCTTAGCTATTTCAAACATTTTGTCCAAGATAATTATCCTAAAAAGGAGAAGGGTTGAAGACTCATTTCCATCAATAAAATTGCTTGAGGCAAAAAGCCTGAAGGAATTAATTTCATTAGACATTTTATATGTGGCAAAAGGCCTGAATCTATTCAATAATTTAGAGAGATTATTATGGGGATATAGGAAATAAAATGCAAAAAATAGGAACATTGAGGATAGAGAAGCCAAAGAAATAATCCTTGAGAAAATTCTTTCAAAAACCAAAGGGTCGATGAAAACCAAGAGTTCTTGTAGAATAATTATTCTAATGAAATTGATGCTAGGATAGAGATTCTATAGATCAAATTATCGAAGACAAAATCTATAAATCAATTTTCACAAATAACATAAATGTTATGGTCTTATGGAAATTTTGATAGGTGCATAGACATTAAATTTAATCTATACAAACTAGCTATTGGGACTCAGATGATTCAAGATAGTTGCGTAAGCCTCAATTTCATGCCCTATGAAATATCTATTTGAGTTCAAATAGAGATAGATCAAATGATGCATGTTAATATAGATTAGAATAATCTAACGATGTATGATTAAAGCTAAATAGTCAAAGTAACCTATGACTAGTATAGGTATGATAAGTGTCAAGATTTTGGGGCATAGTTAAAATTTTGAATATGTTCCAAAGATCTAAGATGCAAGTAGATTGTTTATAATTCAACAAAGACCCAAAATCTAGCCAACTCCTACCACATGGTGTGATAAAAATAAATGCAATAGAGACTATTTTAAAAGGATACAAAAATGACACAAGGATTATAAGTATCATAACCTTAGGGTTGAGTGCAGACAATAGCTAATGACATTATACCCCTCAAATAATGATCTGATAGAACACATTCACTTTCCCAAGCAAGATCTAATAGTACACAAAGAGTCAAATCAGTCCAAGGTCTTTGATGGAGATGTAATGATGTAAAGTGTCAATCCCTCAGTGAGTGACCAAGTAAATCAATGGTTTGTGTTCAATCATGAATCTATTAGATTAATGACATGAATGAGATTAGACTTTTCAAAGGGGAAAAATGAAATATAACCTAAGTTTTGTGTTCTTCATCTACTTTACTTGTTGGAGGTCATCCATGGGAAAGATATTGTAGTATTAAAATATAAGAGTGGGCCACTCTAAGGAATATCTCAAAGTAGCCATAAATCAATAATATTCTCAAGCCATCATCATAAGGTAATGGGCTTTCTTTAGCATGCACAAGAGAAAGGTAGTTATCTAGAAGATTCTAAGTTTGTCATAAATTAATAGAAAATCATTTCCAAGAAGTTTCACATGAGGACAAATTTGTTTTGGTTCCTAAAATGAATTTTCTCATTATATCTCATGTTAAAGTCATCTCCCACTGTTAAAATCAAAGGATATGCTCCAATCATCATCATTATTTGTAGAGGCAGTTGTAACAATCATTTTTCTTATAGTTCCATGAATATTTTAGGTGTGCTAAGGAATATTTTATAGATGGGAGAATCTTGGAAAGACTTTGGAAATTGAAAATTTTAAATGGGTAGAAAATGTATAAATAAGAGTCTTACCTTCTATTTGAGAGGTTGGTTATCAATTATGTTGGTATTTATGTTGTTATATGTCTTCCTTAGTATAGTCTCTTCCATATTCTTAGATCATTGATATGTGGATTTTGTCTCTCTTGATAAGGTGGTTATAGCTATATATCCATTAACATGATCTAAGAGTATATCTATGTCTCCCCTATCTAAGATGGAGAAAATCCACCATGCTTGTCCCCATGGCAGTATTTTGAAACATCTGTGTATGTACAATTTTCAAGTTAATGAGAATACATGTGGTTCTTTACTACTTTATATTGGTGAAGTGCATTAATATGTATTAATTTTTTTTATCATACATTTTGTTCTCTTCTCATTATTGGTTGTCATCTTGGGCTTAGAGATAGATTATAAATCCGTTTTTGTATTCTAGTTGGAAATATGTTGTTTAATAACTTATTAGGGCACCCTAGGTTCATGGATTGAATGTAATAAGGAAAATCACTCCTATTAGTTCCATTAGCTTACATTTATGTTTTTTTGCATCTTTGAAATAGGTGATTTCATGAATGTTGAAATAATTCTAATTTTTTTAAGACTACTAGTACACCATCTTCCCCTTTTATAAATATCTAACTCATCCTACCCTAAAAATAATATGCCCTTCGAATATTTTTAGGGTTATTTACTAGAATATTCGTAATTAACATGTGTCTATGTTTATGCTTTAAATCCTAGTATTGTAATCTTTTATTCAACCCCTATGTTGTTGAGGATTCTTTCGAATGAAGGTTGAAATCACATCCAAATCTATCTTCAATAGTTTGTATCTATCTTAGAAAATTTTCTCATTTCCAATGACAACCCTTCCAAGGTAGAGTGAGCAAGTCTAGTTGTGTTCTATTCAGCTTCATATTACATTGTGTTGATAATCCCCATGGAGGTTGAATTGCACAATCTCTCTATGTGAACAATTTATTCCATAAGTTATTTCACCCTTGTTCAAGTAGAGATAGAAGTAGTAGGGAGAAGACCATACCCTCTATATGTACCTCTCAATAATTTTATCCATTCATTCCAATCTTGATGCTAAACCCTCCCCTAACTATAATGACATACTAGTAGGTTTTTCATCTTTATTTTCCATTTCCTTCAAGTGTGCAAGGATGAGTATACGAGATGCACAACCGTTAACCAACAATTAACTGGTGCCATTTCTAGGGATTAAATTGAAGTCTAGGTCACTTATATTTTTGGGGACTCTTAAAAGGGATAACACTATAATTATTTCTAGTTTAAAGTTTCTCTTGTTATTTATTATAGTGGGACCATCTTTGTTATCAACATTACATCACTTCACTAGCGACATGCCATGAAGTTTTAAGACTTGAAAATTTAACTTTTACTACATTTATTATAAAGAACTATTAACATTACATGTTAGAAGGAGTTTGATCCCTTTTGAACATATTCTAAAAAATTTTGTCTTTTGTTTTTATCTCATTAAGCTTCAACAAGTTTAATTTCAGCATGTATCACAATAGTTTTCAATTGTCATATTCTAGAAGTTTGATTCTAGTGGTGAATCTGAATTTATTTTTTGGTTTTAAGGAAGATTAGTTCCTATTATGAATATTATATTAACTTTCATTTTTGAATATATTCTTGTTTATAAAGATATGAGGACTAATATCATCTTTTAGAAGTGACCCATCAAAGAAACTCATCTCTCCTTTAAGTATTCCTCAAAGATGGAGACAAGTTTGGAAGCCTATTGAAGGGAAGAGCTTAGCTATTAATAGTTGTCTAGATTCTAATAATCTTGAGATGTTTTTTTTACCCCCCCCCCATTATTTAGGAATATTATAACTCTTCTACTAATTTTAAAACATAGTCCCATTTATTTTCCATCTCCTTCCTAATTAGTTGAATCCCCTCCCAAGTCTGATCCACCAAGTCCACCTCATTCACCCCCTCATATCTCTTTTCCATTTGATCTTAAACCTCTTATTAAACTAATCATGAGGCATAGGGGCCAATATGAGAATGCACGTCCTACACTCTACATTCCCAAATTTAGGCGTATGAATTTTGATGAAATGGAAGGATATCCTCTTGAAGTTCCAAATGAAGTTAGGAAATGTCTCCCAAAATTCCAAGGGAACAATATAGTGAGTGGTGATCAACATCTAAGGGAATTTAAAAATATCATTAAATATTATGAGGTTGAGTATGAGGAAGTGTGCATTGAGTTATTTATGCACATGCTATAGAAGGACACTCATGAATAGTTTAATTTCATTCTCATTAGATGTATTAATTCATGGGAAGAGATGGAAAATGTTTTTAGAATTTAGTATGGTTTTTATGATTGATCCAAGGTTTTCTTTGGATAAATTTGAAAATGTTAAGAAGAAACCTAATGAATGTGTTCATGACTTCAATACAAGGTTTACCAAGTTTATGATGTGGCTACCTAAAAACAACAAGCCTAATGATGTAGCATGCTTGATATAGTACTATGATGCCTTGGATAATAAGGATAAATACTTATTTAGGGAAAAGGCTCACAATAACCTATAGTTAGAATTAAATATGACTATCCAAACTGAGTATAACATCAAGGCTATGGGAAAGACCATAAATAAGTGGGTTGATGTGAAGATGGTCAATATAGAAAAGACATAGTCTACAAGGATAGCCAACCTTAAGTATACTCTTAATACTTTGTCCTCTACTATCAAAGACACGTCATACTAATTAGCTAGAGTTGAAAAGGGTGTCCTTCATGTGTCTACCAACTATGATAAATATTTGAATCTGAATTAAGTGCAAAGGATGTAAAGAAAGGAAAGAGGCCTACATGTAAAGAAAGGATGGACATAAACTAGAGTAGAGGGTGTGGAAAGGATGTGCCTAATCTAATAAATGTCAAGGTAAATTTTGTGAATTTTGATTCAGACATTGATTGGTGTGATAAAGGCTTCCTTTCACACCTTCCATGTGATACTACTGATCAAGTTGATGAAGATTCAAATGAACCTAGATATATGTCATCTAAATATGATACTTTTATGTTCAATTGTCAAATTCCTCAAAGCAAATCGATTACCTCCAAAAAATTGCTAAATAATACTATGGTCGATTAGTTCTAGAACACTATGAAAATGGAGAGTGTCCCAACTTTTGACTTTCCTTGTGATGTTAATATGACATAAGCATATAAATTTACCATTCATGATTTTGATCTCTTATTCTCTATAGTGATTAATAAATATCCTAGGGAATTCAATCAATTAAGGATACACAGTTGTTAAATAATGTAGTAGTTATCCAAAATAAGGAATACAACATGAGAAGTAGGTAACTAGGTAATACTTCTTAAGAGATCGCCCTTGAAAATACAAAGGTAGGGAATGCAAAAAAGGAAGTAAATAAAGATACAATAGTCCTAGAATATTATAATATAACACCCATGACCAAAGCTACTAATCCTAGAGGTTCTTGTTCTATGAGGAATAGAATGCCCATATTGTCTAGTATCCCTAAGTGTGAAAATGAGTTTAAATAAAATCCAACTTTAAAATTAGTTGTTAAAGATTCAAATCCACCCCAACCTACTCCACTTCAGACCTTGAGTGACTATATTATAGTTGAAGGAGTTATTACCCTTCCACAAAATACAACTCTTCCTCATTATAGCATGTGTGATATGACCCAAGTGTTAAGTCAAATAAAAATCATTGTGTCAATGGTTTTACTATTATGAATACCTAAACATAGGAAGAGGGGTTTGAATATTTGTAATTTGGTTAAAGGTCATCTATGAATGGAATTAATTTACCCCAAGTACCCCTAAAAGAAGATGAATAATCAAAAGAGGTTAGTGAACCCATTTTAGAGGTCTTTATGGGGACTACACTTGTATAAATTCAGATAAATAAGGATCCATTTTATACAACCTTGTTGATCAATGGTCTAATTGTTCACAACTACATGTTTGATTTTGGTTCTTCTTATAATGTGATGCCCTTAGGTGTCTTTGATGGACTCAAAGTGAATATTATGCCAACCTTTGACAAGAGTTATGCTATTGACTCATGAGAGGTTAAATTTGTTAGATAAGTCATGGGGTTGGTCGTATAATTGGTAGTACATCTAAGAAAGTATTATAATATATATGTGGTAGTTGTATAATACCAACCTAAGTGGGGTATACTACTATCATGAAAATGGGCTAATAGCATGGGTGGAATTTTACAAATGGACCTTTCTTATGCCACCATTCCTTTGGAGGGTAAGATGGTAGGAATTTATAGAGAGCTAAAGATGCTTAAAATCATTAAAGATCCTGAGCATGATATAAATGAAGTGTTATACATAGATGTTGAATTGGGCAAATTTTTTGGTAATGTTGGTATTAATGAATAGCCTATTGTTATTAATTTTAAACCTAAAAATGAATGTACAACTTGGAAGATGTGATTTGATGGGGATTTCTCCAATGTTGGATATGGAGCTGGGGTTGTCTTATATGCCCCCAATGGTAAATGTTTCATATTTTATTTTTAGTTGTCCTTTGAATGCACAAATAATATTTTAGATTATGTGGAAATATTTCTTGGTTTAAGGATTTTAAACACATATGAAATTAAAATAATTATTTTCAAGGGTGTTTCTAAGTTAGTGGTTAAGTAGGCTTGAAATGCTTATGCCACAAAGAATAAAAGGTTGAAATAATATTGAAATGTTTTTTGGGATCTACTTAAATTATCTGATGCATTCAATATTTGTTATCATAATATAAGTTTCAATTAAGAATTTGATATATTTTTATGGATATGTGCTCAATTTGATATTGAAAATATGATCCCTCATTATTACTATCAAGTAGAGGTGATTGTTAGGACTTCAATCCTAGACAATGTTCATCATTGATAGGTCTTTGATGATGATGAAAAAATTAAGAGGTTTATGAACTATGAGGCTAGGTTTCATGATCATCTCATAGAATTGGAATCCATGATTCAATTTTATGGTTGAAAGGAAACCTTGTTTGGGAGGGATCTTATTTATTTGATGATGAACACATTCCCTAGAGGACTGGTAAGCTTATAAGCATATTTTGATGGAGTTGATAGAATCAAATCAAGATACTCATTTATTTCAAAAGACATGACTAAGTGTAACTTGGGTTCTCATGAAAATCCAATAAAGTTTTGGTTGGGTACTCACTTAAGTACAACTGAGAAGAATGTTTACATGTAACTATTAAGGAAGTACCATGATCACTTAGCATGGTCTTATTCTAGGATAAAAGTGTATAGTGAATACTTATTCTGGCATGTCATCCCATTGCAACCTAATATAAATCCTTTGAGGTATAAATAGAGACCTATTAACCCCATATTAGCCACTAAGATGAAGGAATAATTAAATAATCTAAGGGATGGTGGAATCAATTAGTGCATCAGGTACTCATCATGGGTTAAAAATCTAGTCTCTATGAGAAAGAAGAATGGGGTGAAATCCACTTTTGTGTGGATTTCCTAAATTTGAACAAAGCTTATTTAAAATAAAATTATCCCTTGCCTAATATGGATAACCTACTACAATGTTTCACTGGATTTAAAATGTTGTTCACATTAGATGGATTCTTAGGTTACAACTAAGTTGTGGTGAAGGAATGTAAGAGGTCCAAGACCACTTTCACTACTCCTTGGGGCATGTATGCTTACATGAGGATGAATTTCAGGTTGATTAAAAAATTTCGTGAGTTATGGATGTTTATTTAATAGGGATAATTAACCAATTCATTGTTGTGTATCTGGATGACATTATTGTGTACTCCAAGAATAGAAAAGAACATTTAGAACATCTAGAAAATGTGTTGATTAGATGTAGGGAGTTTCAATTTTTTCTTAATCCTAAGAAATGTCACTTTGGAATATAAAATGCCAAGTTGATGGGATATATACTATCCAAATATGGTGTCATGATTGACCCCAAAAGGGTAGAAGACATTGACAAAGTGCCTATCTTGGAGTTCAAGAAGGGAATTTAGCCTTTTTTAGATAAATTAACTTTGTAAGGAGGTTTATGTCTAATTTGTAGAGATTAATCTACCTACTACTTCCTTGATAAAGAAGGAATAGACAATTGAATGGTAGGAGAACACCATGTAAATGTCCAGTTACATGAAGGGAGATTTTAATTCTACCTTTGTTTTTGTTAGTCCTAATTATACAAAGTCATTCTATATATTCTCTTTTGCATAATATAATACTATTGTTGTTATCCTATTGAAAAATAATGAAGATGGTCATGAAAATTTCATAGCTTTATTTATAAAATCTATGCAAGGTCATAAACTAAATTATACTATCATAGAAAAACAAGCTTTTGCTCTTTTGAGGGTTGCTAAAATGTTTAGGTTGTATATTCTAAGTTTAAAGATTATTTCCATGGGGTAATAATATGACATGGATATTTATACAACTAAGTTATAATTTTTTGAGGTAAACATTGTTGTTTTTAATGTTGATGATTATTTTAGTCAATATAACATATCTCCATGGTATAGAGATATTGTTCACTACTTGGAAAATCTGAGTTGTCTCCCTGACTTAGAAAATAATCAAAGAATAAATCTCAAACATGTCTTCCAAAAATACCTCTTGACTAATAATGGACTACCATGGAAGAATCTAGATCAGGTTCTACTAAGATGCATGCTAAAAGAATAGATTGCTATCTTAATTGAAGACTTCCATAGTGGAGTATGTGGTGGCCATTTTTCACCTAAGGTTATATCTCATAAAGTTTTAAGAGATAGTTATAGGTGGCCATAATTGTTCAAGGATTTTTGTTAGAAAGTTAGAAAGTGTGAGAAATGCTAATGCTTTGTTGGAAGGATGAAAGATTTAGGTTTTCTTCCCTTACTACATGTGAAGATTGAAGGCACATTCAAATAATGGGGAATGGATTTAATTGGAGAAATTATTGATTCATCAAGTGCTAGACATAGATGGATACTAGTTACAACTAATTACTTCATAATATGGGTTGACTAAATCCATACAAAGAAATCAACACACTAATTAGTTATGAACTTTTTGATAAATCATATTATTTATAGATTTGGTAGGCCTATCAAGGTTATTATAAGTAATTCCATGATATTTAAAGCTAAACCTTTAGTTTCATTATGAAAATAATATGGGATTGAGTTGACTTACACCTCCAATTACATCCCTTAAGGGAATGGACAACTAGAATATAATAATAAGAACTTTTTTAAGATCATCAGACAAACATTGGAAGTAAATAAGAAGTGGGGTGAACAATTGAAGTTTTTTTTATGGGATGATAAGATATCAACCAAGATAACTATAGATAGAAGCCATTTTCAGCTTCTTTATGGATCTCATGAAGTTTTACCTATGAATTTATAGTTACCCAACTATCAGCTCATGCAATAACTAGAGGAAGATGAGCATATCAACTACTATGAAACTAGGTTGAAACAAATTATTGAGCTTGATGAAATTCAAATATAATATCATAAAAGAAATCTCAAATTAAAGGAAAATCTAATGAAAATATTTGATAGGAAGGTCACTCTAAGAAATTTCTAAGTAGGTGATCTCATTCTACTTTGGGACAATAGACATGAGGAGAAAGGAAAACATGACAAGTTTTATGCCTTGTGGATTGGTCCCTATTCCATTGACTACCAGATTAGGGAGCATAATTTCTTCTTGAGAGACTTGGATGGTGAAATACTAGAGCTACCAGTCAATGGTATACATCTAAAACACTTATTTGATTAAGTCCTTTACATGTTTATCATATTGTATAGTATTTTGTTGCTTTGCCATTCTATTGTTTTGTTTCCCCTATGTTTTGGGCATTGTTTGTATAGTTTACCTTTGTGTTCTATTGTGTCTTCATTTATAGATCCTCTTGATCTATTTTTGTAATTTTGTTATGTTTTGTAAAAGCCTTCATGAATGTTTGATGTAAGTTAATACATCTTGACTCTATAGCCCAATGGATTAGCACCTAATATTATGATTTGGGGTTCTTTAGACCCTTGCAATGGGTATGCATCCCTGAGTGAGAACTAGTATTAGTGCCCAAAATTATACTAAAGTAATTAGGCCCTTATTAGGTACAAATTCCTAAGTCTTTAGGCCAATTTCTATTTTCAACATTCACTTGTATGTCAAGTTTCATGTTTAAGTTGCCTAAGTCTTATTTTGGTCTTTTCTTGTCGAATGTGTTTGACTTAAACATTTTAGGTATTTTTCTATGATCACAATGTTTGATGGAAATAAGTATTTAGGATTTTTATCTCAAAAAAAATTTCAAAAACTTACTTCCATCAGACATTTTATCTATCAAAAAATATATGAAGGAATTCAATGTCTTGTCCAACTCCCATTTACATTGGGCTAAGTGATTCATAAAAAATATGAAGGTTGATTTATTTTAGACATTTTGTATATGGTCAGAAGTCTAAAGGGTAGGAAAAATGTTTGAAATAATTGCATATTATTTGTCAAACTATATCAATAAATTCTAATGTTTCAAGCCAAAGTCTTACTTGTTTTAGACCTTTTATCCATGGCAAAAACTCCAAATGATGCTTACCCTTAAGTATTTTCTCTCATGACAAAAAATATTGAAATAAATGCAAAGTATAACTCCTTTGACAAAATTGTCAAGTGCATTTTCTTTGGGAAAAGTGTAAAATTCCTTCCTTTTGGTGAAAGTGTAAGGTCCATTTGTTTCAAACTTTTTATCCATGGAAAAAATTATGAAGGGAACTTTCCCTTCAGGAATTTTGGTCACTAAAAAAACCCCAAAAGAAAATTCCAAATTCCTTTGAAAAAATTCAAGTTTATTTGTGTCAAACTTTTTATCCACTATAAAAAGAATGAAGGGAACTTACCCTTTGGGAATTTTTCACATGACAAAAATCTTGACAAAATTATTTTATTTTGGTGAAAATCATAAGTTTGAATTCCTTCAGGAAAAGTGCAAAGGTCTAATTCATTTGGAAATAGTGCAAAAGACCAATTTATTCAAGGAAATTATTTGGAAAAAATGTCTAAAATAATTGTTCTGATGAAGATGAAAATTTGAAGGCCAAATTTTTTCAGGCCCGTTGCTCGTGTAAAAATTTCAAATCTCTCAAGAAAAGTATGAAGTCACAATGCTTCAGGGAAATTGTCTCTGACATTTTTTTTGAGATAATTTTCCCTACAAAATGCCCAAAAGGATTATTGTGGAGTAGGAATACCAAAGATAGATTATTTCAAATAAATGTTGTGGGATAATTATGCCAAAGATAGAGAAGCTAAATATAAAATTCCTAAGAAAATTCATTCAAAGACCAAAAGGTTGATGAAAATAGGAATTTTGAAGGTAAAAGATCTGATAAATAAAGTCTCAATGAAATTTCTATATTTGCATAGGTGATGGGCTCATAGACATCATTGATATACATATATATGTTAATCTTATACCATGAAAAGTAATCATTGGGATTCAAATTTTATAGGAAGCTTATGGATCTACCAAGTGGCACATCCTCAATGCCAAGTGTAGGCAGTATCTGAAGATGCTCCAACCCACATATTACAATCTAGTGATGCATGTTTGATTGAGAAAAAAGATTTAATGGTGAGAGGGTGAAGTTGAAAAGTCAATACATGGTTATAGGCTAAATATTTAACATGTTCTAAGAGATTGAAAGGTGATGTTCAAGTGTACATAATCGGATCCATAGTGCATATTAAGTTGAGATTTTTTAATGAAGCCCAAAAAAAAATGTTAGACCACCACTTGGCAAGAATGCATTATCCTGACAAGGTTAATAGATTAAGATGTAGAAAACTAGTGGGGTTACCTAGTGGCACATATTTGGGGCTAAAGATAGTTGATAGCTAATATCTCTTGATCTTCTAAATCAAGATTAATGGTCCATATTGATCTATGCACATAGATATAATGGAGAAAACCAAGATGGATTTTTCAAAGGGTCTAGGTTGAACATGCTAGTGACATGTGTCATGACTACAATGATCCAAACATAGATCTATGGTTTGTATTTGCTTGGATTATCAAATATGATAATATAATATAATCATGAATATTTTGACAAAGTTCAACCACATATAGAGATAATTGATGTTGAGGCTAGTGTAAATCAATTATATTAGTGAAATGAGTGACATGATGATGCCATTTTAGCATACACATCATATGAAGAATAGGACCCTATGTAAACAAGTTGGTAGAACTTTCACCATTGATAACCAATTGACATGGAAATTTTGTAAAAGGGACCAAGATTTACCCAAGTAAATCAAAAGTTGAGACTAATGCATTTTTGTATTAAAAATATTAGGGATGCCTTAAAATTCTAGATGTGAAAAAGGTGAATTTTCAAAATGCAAAATGTGAAAAACAAGTTGGGACCAAAAGGGAAAAAGGTTAAAAATGACATATGTATTTTACATTTTTTCACTATTGTGCTTCCTCGAGCTCCTTCATGGGAGAGAGATTGCAGGTTTAAAAATCTAAGGTTATCCATTCCAAAAAATATCTCTAAAGTAGACATGGGTCTAAAATATTCCCAAGAAATCATGGTAAAGAGTAGGTTGTTCCATGGCATGAAAAGAGGAAGAGGAGCTATCTAGAAGGTTCTATCTATGTAAGAAAGTGATCCAAAGCATATTTAGGTAGTTTCATATAAAGATAAAGTTTGATCAGCCCTATACCATAAATATTCTCCTTCCATCTCATGTGAAAGGCATGTCCTACCATGAAACCAATATTTTGTTGTAAAATATTCATCATTCTTTATGGAAGTATTTAGATCCATGATCTTCTTGAAAATGGATGAAGATTTCAATCATGGTAAAGGGAATATTTTCTATCTAGAAGAATCTTGCCAAACTTGAAAATTTGATTTGTAGTTTTACAAATTTTGACCCATAGTCCTATAATTGAAAAAGGATTAGAATGTATAAATAGAAGGAATTGTATTCTATTTTAAGTTTGTTGTTGGCTATTGGTTGTTTTTGGTTATTGGTTATTGTTGTTGGTCATTTTCTATGTGTTTATTTTCTCCAAGTCTAGGTTATACAAAAAAAAATTTAGGATCAATTACAACTATACGACCATTAGCAAGCTTTGAAAGCATGTTTATGTCTCCCTTGTCAGAAGATAAATCTCACCATGTTTATCTGGATGGTAGGTTTTAAGGTTTAAATTGAGTTTCAGTTCATAGTTTTATACCTATTAAGCTCAACCTTACACACTTGAAGCAAATGGAAAATAAAGATGAAAAATATGCTAATATGTCATTGTAGTCAGGGGAGGGTTTAACATTAGGAATAAACCAAATAGATAAAATGACTGATAGGCACCTATAAAGGGTATGGTCAACTCCCTACTACTTATATATCTACCTAAGCCAAGATGAGAGAACCTATGGGGTAGCTTTCTCACATGGAGAGATTTCATAATTCAACCTCCATGGGGATTATCATCATAATGTGATACAGATCTGGTCAGAATATAACCAAACTTCCTCAATCCACCTAGGAAGGGTTGTCACACATAATGAGAAAATGTTCTAAGTCAGATATAAGATACTAAAAGTATATTTGGATGTCATTACAACCTTCATTTGAAATAATCTTCAATAATATAAGGGATAAATAAAAGATTACAATGCAAAACAAAACATAGACAAATGTTAATTATGCAATATTTATGCATCTTCTAGAAAATAAGAATAAAAATATGCAAAGGACATAATATTTTTACAATAGGATGAGTTAGAAATATATAAAATGGGAGCATGGTGCACTTATGGTCTTCAAGAAAAGAATAGGGATTCTTTTATAATTCATGACATCACCTATTACAAAGATGAAGAAGACTTAAATGCAAGATAATGGAACTTCTAGGAGCGATTTACCTTTTCTGTTGAACCAAAAATTATTGTGAAGGTGAATAGGATTTAAATCTTGTGAAAACCAATTAGAAGTAAAAATGAGTCTTTATTATATATAATGTTGTAAAATAAGACAAGAGTTAAAATGATCCTAGTTATATAATTAATATAAAATTAGCCAATGTTTTTTAATAAAAAAGGTTTTAATTTGATATTAATTTATCCAATAGTATTCTTACATTTTTTGAATCAAATATATAGAATTCACTAATCATGCTTTTTAGAGTATGAAGAGGAGCCATTTAAAAAAAAAATGCATTTATCTATGCCCAACAACCATTTTAGGCATTTTAACCAATTCATAAAAAAATTATATGGAGAACGGATGCATTATCAAGTAGATGATGACCCTACATAAAAGAGACAGGCCTAAATGTTCAAATATCTCATTTATTCTATTGTTTATTCCTTGTAATTGTTATAGTTTTCATTAAATTTAATTTTTGGCTTAGATTAATGAGAAAAGGACTTAATTTTACTTTTCATGTTAGTGGATTTATTTAAAATATTTACTAATGTTTTTTTACGATAGGATTTTCCATTTTCATATAATAAAATTAAACTTTTCATCCACATAAAATTTTGTATTTAATTTGTGTATGTGTTTTTTTTTTTTGTATATTAGTTTTTTAATCTCAAGAATGAGTTTTTAAAGATTAAAAAATAAATTAAAATGAGGAATAAAAATAGAAATTTTGTGCTGAGATTTATATTCTATGCTAAGGCTTCAATTTAGTGAAGTTACATAATTGTGCAATAAAATTTGAGGACTAATATGATGTCAAACTTATTGCTTTTAAAGGTAGAGGTGCATCAAACAGTTGCTACTAAGAAATTTAAAATATGAATAAATTTTCAAAGAATCTATTTGGGATGAAACTAAAATCCCAAATCTAAATAATTGTAAGGGAGGATTATGTTTTTGATTTTTTTGATACATAGAGCTAGAAATGACCAAGCTGTAAAGGATAACAAATGTTTCAAAATGGCTAAGGAATTTTCATTTTTAAGGCTTAGATATCTCTAGTTGTTAGGCTTACCTATATGTAAGGCCATGATTTAATTTTTAAAATATCATTGATGTCATATAATAAAAATATATCCAAATTTTTAATTAAAATATAAGTCTCAAAATATTTTGATATGAGTTAAATATTTATTGAAATATAAATTCTTTTAAATGCTAGAAAAGTCAAAATAAAAGTAGTGACTAGGCATTATTTTTAATTGTCTTGATGGAATAATTAGTAATAATCCATTAAATAATAATATTAATACATAATATGTGAATATCTATCAATTATATCTTCATTTACTAAAATTATTTAAATTATAAATGGTTCTCAAATGAAGGTGATAATTCATTAGATTTGAATATTTAAAACTCCATCCATCAGATCAATAGAAGCATATATCAATTTTGAATGGTAAATGATTTAAATATAATGAATACATATAGATCATGATACATTGATATTTTAATTCCAAAGATACAACATTGAGATCCTATTTAGAGAGAAGTGATGACACCGCATCTCAAAGACAACTTGAGTCATCTAAAAAGCATATGTTAGGTGAATTTCTAACCATCTAATTTTATAAGAAAGATCATGGTTTTTATCTCAAATAGGTGTGTTAAAAATTTGAATGAATCTTAGAAATCCAAAACTTAAAATTTTAATAAAAATTTAGTGCTTGAGATACAAAAGGGAAATTAGAGCATAAAAATAGTCATTTTTTTCTATTTCTAGAGCAATTGAGAGAGGTAAAACATTGAAGAAAATTATTAAACTAAGATTAATTTATGGGATATGGATAAGGAAAAAATATTATATTTTGGGACTCCACCCCTCTACCCAACCTTTTACTATGACATGAAGTGCACCCAAGGTGTTAATCCTATACACTACAAAGGGTGCTATCCCTTTACCCCACTTTGGATTACTTCTCTGACATCCCTACTTTTGATTTTTAGAGAGAAAATATGATGATGGAAACACCACGATATATAGATCAGATAAATATTTTTTCCCTTTACAGTGGATGATGGATTATAGGATGAACACTATGTAGGAAAGCTACCCCAAAGAAATACCAAAATATTGAGATTTTTCATCCATGATAAATTAACTCTACACTTCACTATTTTAATGAAATATCTACTTGATATATTTTAAAGAATTTGGTTATATTTTAAATTAAATATTAGTTTGAAATAACCCATGTATTTTAAATGAAATATATGACCCAAAAAAATGAAGCTATTGGAGTAGATTATTTTAATTCAAAAACTTGTCTCATATTTTTTGTAACAGCTATATGAGAATAAAAAAATAAGTTACAAGATTAACAAATAAAAGATAAATAAATAAAGGGAAGTATTAGACAAGTATTATTTTAATCTAAAATATATCCCATGCCTATTAAAACATTGTAATTAGAAATAGATAATGTGTCATCTTGAATGAAAAATGCTTTTATACTTTTGAAAGTAGTAAGAATTCAAATAAATTTGTAGGGTAAGTACAACATAGAATTTATGAACAACATGGAAAAATTTAAAAATAATTAATTCAGAAGCCATATATAACATGGGATAATAAAATAATAATTTTACATTAAATTTGGTGATGATTAGTTGTAAATTAGTTGTTTCCATAACTTTCCCTTCTCACCATATTATGTATATTGTAATTATTCATTTTGAGAAAAAATAGAATATTCTTAGACTCTTTTATCTATATTTTTTCTAAAAATTAGATCTAAACCCCTATTGTTTTTTAATCCATGAATATTTCTAATCCTTAGTGAATTAAATGTGATTTTTATTTAATTGAAATTCATTACTAATGTTATATATTTCTTTTGTTTATCAATTTTATATTTATTATACAACTTTATGAACAAATTCAATTTGTCTCTTTCTCTTCAAAATTTATATTTTTATTATGTTCACTTCAATTCTTTCATATTAGATATCACTTTGTTTATATAAGTAGGATACCCTCTCATATTCATTTATAGTATGTCACCATTTTTATGTTTATTTATTTACCTTGTTTCCCCTCTAAATTTCCCTTTTATTCAGTTAAATTAGGTATATTAGCATTAGAATAGGAAGAAAAATTAGTTATCTCTAGAGTTTCTCTACAAGATGTAGTCCCATACAGAGTATAAATCCCATATTGTGTTCAAAATACATAAACCATCAAGCAATTTTTTTTAGACATTAACATAAGGTAATATTTTACCATCTTATGATATTGATTACATAGTTCCAAAATGCTTATCACAAAACATATATATGCTACATTATCAAATTTATCTTGCTATAATTTACTTTTTTAATTAAGATGATCATTTAGTCCAAATTTGTCCTCATTTCAATTATATTAATTAATAATATGAGTAATAACCTAAAATATATTTACTTCCCATTAATCCACCTTTATAAAACACTCAATTGTTTATTTGGTAGATTTATGTTTTTCTTCCAAAAATATTATCAACAAAATCTTACTAAGATCATTTATACACATTATAGTTTTTTTATTCTATTATATATCTAGACAAAATTCATAATTATTCTCACCATTTTAATATATTAACCAACCCAATACAATTTATAATTATTTCAACATTTCTAACTATATTAGCTAGCCCGACATAGTTTATACTCTTTTTATTTGTTTACGATTTTTCTTGCTTTTAGTTTTACCTACATGGTTGTTAGTCATATTGCTTAAGATTGTTAAGGCCATTAAATAAAATTCATGTAATCTATTTTATAATTATGATTTTATTTATTACCTTTTTTTCACCTAATATATCACTATATAATATACTTCTCGTGTACTTTTTGCCTAATGAATCCCTTGATAGACATTTATGAAGCCCACTTTTGCTTTGCATTACTTTCACCTACTCATAGGGATTTCATACAATATGTGATATTAAAATATTTTGGAGTGATCTGATATGATATTAGATCTCTAATATGAAGGTCATTTTCCCATTTCTAAAATCTTTGGTGAGATATTTCCTGCATGCATTCTTGTTGGTTTTTTTAATTTTCAATAGTTTCATAGGTTTGGTGGGATTTCATCAAAATCTATGTAATACATACAATTAAAGCATCTAATTATTAAAAAAAAACAATAAATGTTGGAAGGAATAAAAACCCTAAGATTGGCTATAAAAATGAGTAGATTCATGAAAATTATTTTTAATATTTTTTAAGGTTTCAAGGTTTTTGTCAATCATTTCATGCATATCTGTATAATAGGATTCTAAAATCATGAAATAGTTTCAAAGTTTTATAGGTTTTTTAAGTTGTCAAATGGGTCTCACTTAGTTTTTGGAGGAGCCATAAAAAATCTATTAAATTTTTAGTTTTTTAGTTTCAACAGATTTTCTAACCCTTATAGGGAACATTCATGTCTATACATTCATTCCTCGTAGATCATGACAACCCTACTAAAAAACCCTACAAACTCCAACAACCATGACAACAAACCTCATGGACCTTGACACCTTTATCTCCATGCCTCATGGATCTTGATGGTCTTGTTTTTAGACCTTTTAGACTCTAATGACCATGCTCACAACATCCTTAGAAGATGTAACCTATACCATCAAACCCATCTAGACCTAATTGTAGTGCTAACAATCTTCACAAATTTTAACAACCTATTTTGAATGTTGTGATACATAAGAGACCATAAAATTTAACCATGTCAAAAGTGGTACTATTAATTTAAAATTTGGAGGCCTTTTTAGATAATGTCACGCCCACATAAATCACATCAATCAAAACATGGAGGTGAGAGCACTCAAAAAAGGTCTGAGCCCCTTAATCATATGGAAAATAAGTCTTTGGTCACTTCTATCTCAAAAGTGTATAAATTTTTCTCTAAAGGGTCTAAAATTTTTTTGAGTAAATTTATTCATTTTTTTAAAAATATTTTGATACAAGGGTTGACATATTTTTTGGAAGTTGAGTAAAAAATATTTTCCACCACTATTTCCACCCTGAGTTTCCATGCGAGTAAGATTTTCAAACACCTATAACTTTTGATTGGAAGCTTAGATTTGAGTGCCATATTATTCAAAAGTGCTAGTTTATTCATGATATACATATTGGTGAATATTTTGGGTCCATTAAAACTAATTTAAAACCAAATATTATACACTCTTACATGTATTATTAATTGATCTCAATGTCCCTCTAGTTCCTTCATACTTACACATAAATTACTCAAGACACATTATCAACTATGTATGACATATATATGAGCATGATTGTATTTTAAAATTTTAGTAAGGTCACTACTTATAGTTATAAGAGGGTATTATGTGTGCTTTCTATTTACTTTTTTACATTTCTTCTTTATCTTTTGTAACATCTTTTCCTTCTACCGTATAGATTCAAGTCCAATAAGTCTACTCATACCTTTTAATTATCATGAATGGAAATAATTTTGAAATCCAAGGGTTAACATAAAATTATAATGGGAAGTAATACTAGACCTTCAGTATTAGAATTAAAAACTAAATGGTTCACCCATTATGATAAATTTCATGGACTATTATGTCTTTCCATCTCTCTTGATCTACTCTTTCACATAGAATCTACCAAAACATATACTCAAGTGTGGACCACTTCAAGAAAAATATTTATGAATTAAGATGTGATGAGATGCCATGAGTTCAATAATGAGTTCATAAACTTAATCCCAAATGAATATGACACCCGATAAGACATATTCATCATGTTTAGACTTATGAGGTTGTAGTTGAAAGATTGTGTAATTAACAAGAAAGATGTTCAACTTGTATTGTTGTTATTCTCCAAACTAGGTCTAAATTATTATATATTTTTTTCCACTTTACATGGCATAAAAATTTCTCTTGTAACCACATGGAAGATTATTTATTTAGATATCTTTTTTGTTGACTTTATTCAAGATTAAGATAAGTTGGTATGGATGGGCATAATGAAATCCTCAAAATCTCATGCATTTTTGATAAGAAAGGAAAGGCTTGAAATAATAGATAGAAGAAACATAAAAAAAGGATCAAGATAATAATGTAAATACTCCCACCTAAAAATCAAATAATGAGACATCTTATTCTAGTGTTAAGCCTAAGAAAGATAGGATCTATTGTACTCAACAAACCCCACTCTCAAATGTTTTTGAATAGGGACCCATTATTGTTTGAAATATTAGTTTTCAATCTAAAAATCCTTTTCATTGGAAATTATGTGGGTAATTATCAAGATTTAAAGTTCTTAATTCCCAAACTAATGGTTCTTGTTAAATGTGATACTCCACATCAATGAAATTTGTATGTCCCCAAATAATTTTTTTTCAAAATATGTTCTATGATTTATTTATAATAAAATATTAGTGGATTTCAAATTTCTTACATTTATGAAGGTTTTCATTAAATTTGAGAGATGATTACAATTTGAAAATATTAAGTGTTTTGGCCTTTTCGTATTTCATGTATTTGTGTGTTTTGGTCCTCACATGTTTTTTCACATTTAAATTTTTTTTATTCATGATTTTTTTTTATCTTCACAAATTTTGGTCATTTTAAATTTTTCATGTTGTGTATTTTGGCATTTTTCAACTTTCATAATTCATGACTTTTAGTTTCTTGCTAATTATAATTTTCGCATGTTTTGGTCATCATGTGTTTTGGTCATCACTAATTTTGGTCTTCACCTATTTTGATCATCATGTGTATTTTATTAATGTGTTTGTGAAAAATATAAAATGAGTATTTTGGTAAAATTTTCAACATGTAAAAGCTACAAGTCTTCTCATTTTGTGCATCCAAGGCATCCCATGATTTGGCTAAATAGAAATTAACAAAATATATGACACCCAGCTTCTAATATTTTTATACATAATGAAAATATGTCAAAACAAAAATAATGACTTGGAAAAAATTGTCTAATGATGACATCATGGCATATTTAAAACACATGAGAAGTCTATGTGGCATACCCACCAAATTAAGTTTCTAAATTTGAATTAAATGAGTAAAACAAGCCTTGAGTTTTTGGACATTAATGGGACATGAAATAAAATTAAATAATAAATTATTAAGATATATAATTAAATTATGAAGAGACATCTCCCTTAATTATTTTCAAATATCCTAAGTGAACTTTCATTTTATGAAGAGCCAAAATCCAAAGTTTCCTACGTCTGCTGACGAATTGCTTCCATTATGCTATCAATTATTCTATCACATGAATTACACAAGGAATATATAAGTAAGAAATGGATTCATCATCTAGGGAATATAGAGGATTTTTATCACTATCCAAGTTCTCCATTAAATATTCAACTAAGTTTACTGATAAAATCTTCAACTCAACTATGTTGGATGGTAACTATGCAAATTACACATCTTTATGGGATGTAGTGGATAATGTTTATGACCACTCATGTGAAAAAATATTAATGGATGAGTATAATCAAATAGTAGAATATTTGATACCCCTAATATGTTAATAATTGAATTTTACAATTATAAATCCTCAAGTGATGCCTTGCACCATCCTACTTCCGGTCTTATTTTTCACATGTAAGGTATATAATGGCTTCCTTCATCATGAAAAAAAGGAGATGATCATGGATAAAATTTTAGAGGATGATTTTATAATATATTTATGGATTCCCATCATATATTCCACCTATAATGGAATGAGGATCACTTTATAGAGGAAAAGCAACATAGTTAAGGACACATTGAGAAGATGTATAATCCTAGGAGAGAAGGTAAGCCTCAAATTTGATTCTCCAATCCCAATCACCAAATTTATAATGGGAATTAACTTTAGGATGGCATTAATAAATAGGCTATATTTATGTGTCAACATTTATTATATTTTATTGTAATGGGTACCACTACTAGACCTTTTACTAAGATCAAAACTAACCATTGCCCTAGGTGAGACCATCAATGTCAAATTCAATGAAAAATATTCAAAAAAGACATGAGGATAGTTGGTGCTCTTTTTTTTATGATAGATTAATTTTTGGATGTTATTAGGTCTATGTTATATATATAATGTATCTCTTTGGATCCCAACCTCAGACTATATAAAAAACATGGTATGTTACTTTTATTATTTATTTCATATTTACTCATACATGTGAAATAATGTTTGAATTTTTGAGAATGTATATCCCTAAGTCTGGAAGGACATCAATAAGAAAACACTAGACTAAGTCTCGTATCTTATCAAGAATACACTATGTCAAAGGGGGTACTATTCAATTTATCCAGACTAAATTATTATATTGATTGAGGAAAATAGGGTAGGACCTTTATTCTTAACTAGATATGTTCCAAACAAGCTATTGGAACAAAAATGGCATATTAGCTTTGGTGGAACATTGATGAAGATATGAGGAATAAACACAAAGGCATTTTTCATGGATCTTATTTGATTATAGGATAAATGAAATACACCAAAAGGAATCACTTTGGTATTATTGTGGCATAAGAGAGTTATATTCATTAGTATCCATACCACACTAGGATTGGGACCCAAGAGGAATAATTCAAAATCATGTAATTGGCCTAGGCATCCCATACAAACATGTTCCATATAAGAATGATTTAGTCTCACTAAATGCTAATGATGATGTTGATGTTTTTAATATGACACAAGAGGTTGGGTATATAAAGTAACTTATAATGGAAATACTTATAAATATGGATTCTCAAACTAAATTTACATTATATGGATGGACTTCAATTGATTATTGGTCCTCACAACCCTCTCAGTCAATTAAACTAGAAGGGGAGTGTTCCAAACCTACATCCCAATATGAAATGGTGGCTATGAAATAATAAGAGGATTTAGAGTAGGCCCCTAATGCAAAAAATTACCTTGTAGGGTTAGGGGATCAAATTAGTATTGATTTTTCTAATTCTTCACACTTTAGATCTCTTGTTACAAGTCCAGTGCTAATAACCTCAAAGGTAGATGTTTCATCTATTACTACTCCCTAGGATAGTCCACCAATTGACAAGACAAAAATCAAGGTTTATAATAGTAAAATAGCTCCCAAAAAAACTTATTAATCAGTGGCTACTACTCTAGTTGACAAGATAAAAATCAAGGTTTAAAAGAGGCAAAGAGCTCCCAAAAACCCTCCTCTAATTGTCACCACTCCTTTGAGTTCAACCACTGAGTTAGTATCATAAGATATGCTTATGCGTAAATGAGAAGCATGATAATAAAATGAAGAGGAAGATATTTCAAAGGTAAATCTCATGATCTTCAAGTAATAAAATGCTAGGTACCAATAAAAATGGAAAAATTAGAATGTGTCCTTAGTCCTACTCTTGTTATTACTTCTAGTTTAACTCTTATAGTATTTATTACCCTTTATTTTGATTCTTTTGATAAATATATATATATATTAATATATAATTTTACTCCTGAAATATTGTAATAACTACTCCAATTCTTATTGTTGTTACTTCTCAAATTTTGACAAGACCTTCTAGGGCTAAGAAGGTCCGATCCATGAAAACTATATGGTCCCTATTTTTAATCAGGGTAAAAAACCATCAGTCTAATCCACTAAATTAGGTTTTTCATTGCCATAGTCTATCATAACTTATCCAACTACCATTATGACATAAACAAATGATAACCTATATTATACACCTTATTCCCCAAACTAATAACTTAGACTTCCATTGATTATCTTCACATATTTGTGATACCCACTATATGTAAGGGTCTTAATGATCTGTAGAGGATATTATGTTAAGTTGAGTGAGCCAAGCCACTCATATAGCTAACAAAGGGTAATTGGTAATTACATAATGTGAAAAGGACTTAAGTGCTCAGGTTGCTTAAAGGCCAAACTTGGTGATTTTAGAGCTTCCAACAGTAAGATTTATTTTTAAGAAATCTATAAAGACAATTATGAGGGTCTGAAAGAGAAAGATATAAGTCAAATATAGAAAATGCCTTATCATTAAAAAGATATAAGATATCTTATACTTATCAAAAAGGAAGAATAAGAGAATTGGGGAATCCCCATACAATGGATATTTTATGACCTATTTAGAAACACACACAGAGGCCTTTATGGAACTCCATAGATGCACTGGTCATTCCAAAATTAACTGTTTGAATAACAACAAATTATTCACATTCCTAAGGAAATAGAGGATGATGTGTAGAATGAATCCCTTAGGATATATAATATTCTTGACACTTTTAGTACAATAAATACTAAAATATCTCCCCATTTGGTTGAGACTATTAAAATATTTGATTATTTGTAGAAAGAAGAAAATAAATTTAACTTTATCATAACTTTCACTATAAATAAGGCCTTTAGTCATTTAAACCTAGTGAATCATTTTGAGGAAAATAATTCCCTCAATTCGGTAGTTATTAGAAAAAAAGAGGCTCATTAGTGGCTAGTTAGTCTACAAGCCTTAATTCTAAAATTAGATGAGAATGAGAGGTAAGATATACAAATTTTATAATAATTTAACTTGTCTCAAGCAAGGGACACTTTGGGTAAATTGATAGATAGAGCCCATTTTGATAAGATACTCCAAACAGGTGTTATAAATTTCAAACAAAGTCTTTAGGGATACATAAGGGAGGAGATTGAGAAAGATATTAGTTTTTCTTAGAGAACATGATAGAGGTTCAAATAACTAAAGTAGTGTTAAAATCCTTGAAGTAAGAGCATAAACATACGCTCATTGAAGTATTCAAGGTTCATAAACTATCCCTTCTCAACCTAGGCATAGTCAAATCTCAATATGATCACACATACAAGTGTTATCTAGACTTGAAGGTAAATAAATAGGATATAATAATAACTTCTAGTTCAACTCCATAGGCCACTTCAAGTGCTACTCTCTTAACCATTCAAGTTTCAACATCAAGTAAACCTTAGCAGTTTAAGATACTATTTTATGTATTTATTGCATGAAATTTAGCATATGTAAACTAAATCTTGATTTTATTTGAAAGTCTTTTAGGATTAATATAAGAATTAGTTATGGAGTCTTGTAACATGAACACACTACATGATTTTTTAATATACATCTTGTTTTATAAATACAATTTTGGCCATTTCTAAATTATGCATGTAGAGCCTACATTGAATAGAACTATTGTTCAAAAATTTTACACCTAATTGGATGAATTTGAAGGATGAGATGACCCCTTCCCAAATATATATATATATATATATATATATATATATATACTTTTAATTATCCCATTTCAAATGGAGCTAAAAAATTTATCAATAGTGGAATAAATCTTTAGATTGTCAGCTACTATGTTAATGAGTTTTAATCCAATTTTATGTAATTAAATATGATTTATTCCATATTTTTTATTCAATAATTAAATGTGTGATAGTTATACTTATAATTATTTATTTTTATTCTTGATATATGTTAGTTTACGATGTGCAACAACTATTTGAAGATTGGCTGATATCATTAATTATAAGAAATAAGATTGATTATTTCATATATTGAAGTGTGTATAAGTGTATTTTAATGATATAGCCTTCTGAGGTGAGTGATAACTACTTTATACACCTTTATTTGAGTCATAATATTATTATAAGTGTGTGTAATAGCCACTCTAAAGAGAAGCAACCTTTGGCTGTGATCTTGGAGTTTACTATATCATTTTCCCTTAAACTCCCTCACTATTTTTGTGTGTGTGAGTAATACCTAATATGTAAAATAATTAGTTTGAAATACACTTTTCCATGTATGATACCAACATATAATTAATCCTCTAGTGACCATATAACTTCCTTTTCTCCTCTAATTTCCCTCTTTTTGAGTTTATTTTGAGATCTACCCACCTTATCTTAGACTATCACCCATCCAACTCAAATAGGATTTTGGTCTATTTTAAGTTTCACTCATTCATGTTCCCTTAGTTGATAACTTACATGATTAATAGACTATTCCACCACCTAGTTTTTTTAACCCATACCTACAACTCATGCCTCAAAGTGGAATTTTCCTCCATACATATCCCAAAATATTAGAAGCTACATAATTCACAATATTGGTGTGCACAAAACCACATAAAAATTTCTATTTTGGTGTTGAATAGAGGTAAAATACCTTCACACTCCATATTTCCATCCATAAAAGATGTTATCCACTATGTTTGAGATATGTTGGAGACACCCAAATGAATAACTAGGTCTAGATCTCAAGCCATTATTTTAGTTCTAACCTTGTCATCCCATCAAACGCCCAAATATACATTAAGTGTTCCCATAATACCTTGAGATAGAGCACCTTATCATGTAATAATCACTCAACCTAGTAATCAACCTATGGCTCACCCTTGATTAACCAGGTCTTATATTATCATTATAGGAGTTGCACATAATTTACCAAAGAATCTTGAGAAGTACGTACCTTCCTTCTCCTCTTTATGAGTAAATACAACTAAAGAACACAACAAGTATTTCAAGGCTACCTTAATATTAATGAATACTACAAATTAAGATGTTTCACATAGAATTTCCCCATTCACATGAAAAGATGATTCTTATGATTGGTTTCTAAGCTTACTAGAGAATTAAATTACTTCATGGAACTTATTTCAAAGTATATTTCTTTCTCAATTTGGGTAGGCTACTCACCTGAGTCTTGTATATCAACACTTCACTAGTATGAAGAGAGAGCCTCATGAACTAATATGTGCTTTCAATGTGATTTTAAAGAGTATGTACACATATGTGAATGGTACATAAAAAAAACTAGAGGATTTAGCACTAAAAATGTATAAGAATGCCTTAAATTTGATAACAATAGTATTTATTAAAATAATTACTATGGCTAATACTCTATCTTTAGTTTATGAACAAGAAATCAACATTTATAGGTAACTCAATCCCATGATGCCAAGATTTTCCAGCCTTAACATTACTTTCTTAGCTCAAATGTTCTTGCATCTAATCAAAATTAGTCATATGTATTACCTCTTATAATGTAACTAACGTCAAATAAAAATAATGGTTTCATGAATAGTCATATGTAGATAACTAATCATCAACAACATCAACATTTAATCCTAATTAATGTCGTAGTCACTCAAAGTGCATATTCTCCCAAGAAAGAATTGGATGTTATAAAAAGAATGGTTCAAAAGTTAAGTAATTAATTTACAAACATGCAAATTAAGATGAATAATGTTTCAAAATATAAAAACAATAAGAATTTTGGGTTCCCAAGATATAATGTGCCTTTCAATAAGTCTACAAACAATATAAAATAATAAAAAGCTAATAAGTTACCTAAAATCAATAGGATAGAGACCACCTTTACCAATTGGTTTAGACTTCACAACACAACATATCATGATGAGCTTGATTTTTTTGATTTTTCTGTAGAATTTTAAATCTTTTAGAGAGAAATAGAGATGTATGAAATAATGGTCAATCTTTTATAACCATCCCATGCTCTTGGTTCATCAAGTAAAACTATGGTATTTAAAAATCATGAATTTAAATTCCCAAGTGAATATGAAAAAAAACTAGAAGATAACTTAGATGAGTTCCATGCTTTACAAAAATTCCATAAAATTAAAATTACTTGATAAACAGGTAGTTGTTCACCACATCTACTCCTATAAACAACATGATTATTCTTATAAATCTGAAGGTTGATAAAAATACAACTTATCCAAAAGAGAATGATAAACCCATGAATACAAAATATTAGAGTAAATGAGGATACAAAATGATTGAGGACATGAATAAGATAAAATTAAACATAACTCTTCATGAGCTGGCCCAAAGTATAGAACATAAATAACTCCTATGGAAGTCTATTATATGGAAAATTGTTGTAGTGAAGCCAAAATATGCTCATGAAAATCTTATATACATAATAAATATAGAAGTTACTCCCTTATTATTGACCATCATAGTGTTTGGTAAGAATATACACAAATAATTATTTTATTCTAGAGATATATCTATTGTAATGATAACTTCCATTTGTCAAAAGCTTAGATTGAATCCAAGCCAATCGAAGAGGATAGTTTCATAATTGGACAAGACAATAGTGATCATAATTAGATAATTGAACAATGTGCATATTTAGGTTTCATATAATCCATGTTTAAAAATTAATAGATACATACTCATGGTGGTTATCTTAGAAGGATATAGATTACTACTAAGTAGGGATTGTTCAAAAACACTAAATGAATGCGGTAATAAACTTTTCCTAGATATGGCTTACATGGAGAGGAATTGATAATAAAATTCAAATCCATATGGAGCCTAGGATGAAGCATCACATCACAAAATACAACACCAAGAATGAATAGGTTAGATATAAATCTCCCAATCTTGGGATCTACAACTTCACCATGCACTATGAAGTGTAGGATAAATAATTTCACAGACCTTACCAATTATGGAATCTTCATTTTGATGGTTTGAGATATAAATAAGGATTAGGTTTTAGTTTCAAAATAATTGAACCATAGGTTATAAATTAACTAAGAACATATATGATTCAATTCCATTGCATGAATGATAGAGAAACATATGAAGCACTCATTTTGGGACTATAATTCACCCTCGAGCATAATGTCAAGCTACTACTGATATGTGTAGATTTAGAGCTAGTGATTAATTAGGTAAAGAATAAGTATTAGTGAAAGTTTTCATATCTTAAAAAGTAAAAACATAGGTACTAAGATCTGATTGAATCATTTTAAGTTTTTAATATAATTATTATTCTTATAAAATATAACCAAGCAGTTGATTTATTAGTTACATCAGCTACCAATCTGAAACCATTACAAGAATCTAAGGTGTATTTAATTTATATAGAGAACATGCATTGTCCATTGGTTATTGATAATGTGGATAATTTTTAGGTGTTTGAAGATGACCAATATAATATATAGTTCTTGACTAGTTAAAAATACTTTGAATTTCAGATGATTGATGATTAAGATTTTAGTTTTTCAGGAAAGGAAAAATTGGGAGAAGTTATTAAACTAAAGAAAAATAATCTACCTTTTGGAATGTTTTATTTGGAAATAAAATTTGGTCTGAATCCTTAAGCTAAAGAGTGAATGCACCCAAAATTTAATGAATATAATTTCAATAGATAAAAGTTTAGTGATGAGAGTGATCCATGCTATGTCAATATTGGTATTAACTACTCTAAAGAAGAAAAATCAAAAGGTAAGATATTTGATCATTCAATATAAGGATGTTATTGCATGGAATTATGAAGACTTAAAGGTTTATAACCTGAGATATATCACACATAAAATACCACTCAAGTAGGACCATAAGATATTAAGATACATACAAAGGTTAGTCAATCCAATATTATAACCCCTTAAATATAATGAATTAAAAAAAATGTTAAGTGTTGGGATAGTGTTCCCCATCAGGCTTTCAACATGGATTGCCAATTTGGTGCAAATTAGGAAGAATAATGGAGAAATCAGATTGTGTGTCAAATTTAGGAACATGAGTAAATATTCTAATAAATATAACTACCCTCTACCCTCTATATATTATGAAATTCAAGTATTAATTGGTTATTTAAATATGTCCTTGGATGGGTTCTCAGCTTATAACTAGCTACTAGTAGAATCTAAGGACAAGATGAATACTACATTTAAGACAATGTGGGGTACTTATGCATATAAAAGGATGCTTTTTGGATAGAATAACATAGGAGATACCTTTTAATAGGATATGGTTCATGAATTTCAAGGATTGATGGGTAAATGAACAATCATTTATGTGGATAACCTCACTATTTTCTCAAAGATTAGAAATGATCATGTAAAACATTTATAGTTAATATTGTAAAGATGCAAATGGTTTTGATTTTTTATCAAACCCAAGAAGACCATATTTTGTGTCATTGAGGCAAATTCAAGGAATATCAGGGATAACATTCCCAAGAAGTAAGAAATATCTCAATTCCTTCAATAAAAATCAATTTTGTGAGTAAGTTTATCACTAGTTTTATAGAGAATTTTAGGCCTCTAAATGCAATGATCAAATAATATTCAAAGGTATAATAGAAATGAGAAGCCCAAACATATTTCTAAGGTATCAAGGATGCCATAACCCATCTTCTAGTATTGATCAACCTAGACTTTAACAAATATTTATTCTTATATTTATTTCCTTTAAAGCACACAATCATTGTCATGCTTACCCAAAAATGGGATGAAAGAGAACACCCCATTGCATTTATAATAAAATATATTAAAGAAGTAGATGTCAAATAGTCCATGATAGATAAGTAAATTTATGCTCTTATAAAAATAGTAAAGAATTTTTGGCATTACATTTTGAGTAATAAAACTATTACTATCATCCCATATCTAGATGTTAATCTCACTTTGGGAAAAATGAAATTAAGAGAATGTAGTGGAAATTGGATGGAAAAGTTATTGGAATTTGATGTATAAATAAATATTGCTAAAAAATTTAGAGGACAAGGCATCATTTAGATTATGACTAAGCCTAATCCATGCATCACAATTGAGGAAGTCTTTTAGACCTAGGTGCCTACATGAGACTGTTATGTTAGTATCATTTAATACTGATAATTAGAGAAAAAATAATATATTTGATATTTAAATATGTTCATTACATGATTAGTAAGGGTATTCTCTATAGAAAAAATTATAAAGGTATCAATTTGAGATGCGTATCATAGGAATAAGATCATGAAATCATGGATAATCTACACCAAAAGATAAGTAGTGGTCATCCATCTAGAAACATCACAACAGATATAATTCTTAAAATATGCTATTATTGGCCAACAGTCTTTAAGGATGCACACAACCATGTGAGAAAATGTCATAAATGACAATAATTTACAAAAAGAGAAGTAAATATAGCAATATAATTACATCCAGTCATTAAAGGAATACCATTTGCTTAATTGGACTTGGATTTAATCCATGTCATCAATATAAATTCATTAGTTGTCCACAATTTTAGGTTTACATCTATGAACTACTACACCAAATTGACTAGAGTAGTAGTAATGAGGAATTCCACAATATAGGATGTAATCAATTTTCTCAAAGAGAACATCACAACAAGGTTTTTTACTCACATATATTTAGTTTGTGATAATGGGCCATAATTTCCATCAACTGAGTTTACTAAATGGGCCCATAAAAACAATATTACCATTAGATCATCATCTAATCATTACCCATAGGGAAATAGATTGGATGAATCTAAAAATAAGAATTGAATTCATGATATCAATAAATTAGTTGTATATAAACCAAGAGAGAGGCATAATCTATTAAATTATGAACTATGGGTAGATTAGATAAGATAAAAGTAAGTCCTCAAGGCTTCATCATACCTACTAGTATATGGATGCCAATTAGTATTCCTAGTTATGTTCAAACTTAAAACATATCAGTTCATAAAGAAATATATGGAACCTAATGAGAAAGTGGAGTCCTAGTTATTAAATATAATAGAGATGCAAGATTCAAGGATAGAATTTTTGCATAATTTTAGTTAGCATCAAAACCTAGTCAGAAGATGGTTGGATAGAATATCAAAACCTAAATCATTTAAAATATCTAATCTAGTGATTTTATGGGACAAAGTCTGTCAAAATAAAGGAAAACGTGACAAGTTCACCCTATTATGGATTAGACCCAATCTGATATCATAGATCCTAGGTAATAATGCTTTCTATTAAAGGACCTTCAAGGTAATGAATTGACATATCTAATCAATGGGTAAGTTTTGAAGCACTACTTCCTAGATGTAACATTTGTATATGTCCTTCAATGATAATGAATGTTGTAGTAGAGGTAGGAATAGATTATGTTTATTAATTCCCTATTTAGGTTCCCTATTTTCTATGATTTTTTTCATTAAAATGGTCTTCATGATTTTTAGTTTAGTTTTTCCTAATTTCAATGTTTTGTTTCCTTATATTAGTTCCCTATTTTCTAAATTAGATGTCTTTTATTTCATGACAATATTATCAATGTATCCTAGTATAACCAATCCAATAACCAATTTATTATGTTCCTCATGCATGTTTAATCTTGTATACTAAGTCAAGAGGATAGGTCCAAATGGGAGAAAAAGTGTGGGTAGAGCATATATGAAACACACAACTAGTTTTTTTGCATGTTTCAAACATTTATGTTTGAGATTTTTTGAATTAAAGTATGCAATAAAAACTAAACTAGGGTTATATCAAAATTTAATACTTTTATTTGGTATGTAAAAGTTACTCTCATTGATTCATACAAACATTGAAAAACTTTTCATCTCCATGGATCAAACATGAATTTCACATTAATACTTGTTTAGTTAATAACCATTGATGCAAATTTAGTTGGTAGGGACATTCTAGTAACTTATTTTTTAGTCATACACACACTAGATCATAGAGGTTTCCATCCCCCTTCTCCCATTTATTTTCTAAAAAAGAAGAAGAAGAGGTTAAATGAATAATAAAGAGAGATCAATAAATCCAAATAAAATTATAAATATAATCAAATACACATGATGAAATAAGATCAATGTATCATGTATCATGTAAACGTAAGAAAGGAGAAAGGGGGGAATCATATTTATCGGGGATATGGATGCCTAGATGGTAGTAAAATTAATTCCCAAGTTTCCATTATTTTTTATATTCTTTAAAGGAACCAAAATGAAACCTAAAATTTATTCCAAGTGTTTTTATAAAATATTAAAAATAAGGGTATAAAAGCATCACTTCATCACACACAAATTTGAGGTATGAGCAAGGCTTGTATGTTACATGAAATTTTGGGAACTCTTTCATGTTTTTAATTTAACCATTACTTTTTGGTATGATTCATGTTAGATTTTTAGTCTTTAAAACTCAAGTTTTGGGATACTTGAATACTTAAGAGTATTCCCCCTTTAAGTCACCATTTTTTGTAACCAACACACCCAACTCTCAAATTTTTTCAAATAGGGGCCCATTATTGTTTGAAATTCTAGTTTTTAATTTAAAAATACTTTTCATTTGGAGTTATGTGGGTACTTATAAATATTTTAGGTTTCAAATTTATTAATTCACATGTTGATGGTCATTTTTAAATGTAATAGTCCATGTCAATGGAATTTATTTGTTCCGTGTGTCAGGGTTTTTTCAACATCTATTATATGATTTATTCAAACTAACCTATTACTAGATTTTAGATTTCTTGCATGTCTTTAAGTTTTATTTAAAATTATGTGATGATTACAGTCTAAAAATCCTAAGCGTTTTTGCCTTTGTGTATTTTCCATCTTCACTTGTTTTTTCACATCAAAAATTTTGGTCTTCATAACATTTGATTTTCTTGGATTTGGGTCTTCATGATTTTTGGTCATCATAAATTTTTCACATCATAGATTTTAGAATCTCATAACTTTTTTACTTTATGACTTTTAGGTTCTTATTACTTCTGGTTTTAACATTTTTTTATTGTCACATATATTAGTCAACATTACTTTTGGATTTTACCTTTTTTTATCTTGATGTATTTTATCTTTATGTGTCCATGAAAAATGGAAAAGGTGTATTTCATAAAAAATTTCAACATGTGAAATCCACAAGTCTTCATGTTTTGCAAATCTAAGGCATCACATGATTTGGTTAAATGGAAATTAAATAAATTTATGACACCTTACTTCCAATATTATGCCACATAGTATAACTATGTCAATGAAAAACTAATTACTAGGTGACACTTATCTAGGGATGACAACATTACATCCCTTGAACACATCAAAAGTCTATGTGGCATACATGACAAAGTAAGTTTCCAAATTTATATTAAATGAGTAAAAAAAGCATAGAACCATTGGAAATTAATGGTGCATAAGATTTAATTAAATTATACATCAGTGAGATATATAATCAAATTATGGAGAGACATACCTTATTGATTATCAAAGATCCTAAGTGAAATTTCATTCTATAAAGAACCAAAAGCCTGAGTTTCTTGTGTTTTCTAGTGAATTACATCCATCAAGATATCAATTAAATTATCATGTCAGTTACATAAGTAATATATAAGTAATAAATGTATTCATCATCCAAGGAATATATATGATCTTATCCACAAGTTGTGTTCTCCATTAAATGTTAAACTAAGTTTACCAATACAATCTTTCACTCGATCATGTTTGATGGTAACTATGAGAACTAAATAGATTAATGGGATACAATGGATAAAATTAATGCCCACTCATGTGAATAAAGCTTAAAAATTGAATAAAATCAAATATTAAAAAATTTTATACCCCTAAAACATCAAGAATTGCATTTTGTAACCACAAATCTTGAAGTGATGTCTTACATCAATGTAATTTAGGACTTATTTTTTGTAGATAAAGTACATGATAGACTCCTACAACATGAAAATAAGATGATAGTTGTGGTATAAATTTTAGGGGATGTTTTTCAAAGATATTTATGGATTCCCCTTGTATATTTCACCTATGATGGAATTATGACCACACTGTGGATGAAAACCAACATAGTTGAGGATACATTAAGAAGATTATAATGGGAATTGACATTGGGATGGAACTACATAATAGGTTGTATGGATGTGATAAAATCCATTATCTTTGATTGGAATTGGCTTCACTATTGTACCTTTTGTTGAAATAAAAACTTAATTCTTCCCTAGGTGAGATCATCAACGTCAAACTTTAGGAGTAAATTTTTAGAAAAGATAGGAGGCTAGTTGGTGGTAACTTTCTCATGATGTCTTACTTATTGGATGTTGTCATATAAATGGTATATATAAATAATGGATAACTCTAGATCCTAACCAAAGTATTTATAAAAAATAGGGTATGTGGTTTTTATTCTTTCTTTCATATTTACTCTTACATACGAAATATTTTTTAAATTATTGAGAATGTATATCACCAATTCTAAAAGGACATATTTGAGGAACCACTACCTGAGTCTTGATTTTTATCAATAATACACTATGTCCAAGGGGGAATACTAGATTTATCAAAATTATACTATTATAATGATTGAGGTAACTAAAATGGGACCCTTATTCTTATCCAAATATGTTTTAAACAAGCTGGTATAATAATAAATGGCATATCAACTTTGTTGGAACATTGATGAACATATGAGGAAGAAACACAAATTACCTTTTCATTAATATTATTTGATACTAGGCAAATGAATTACCCCAATAGGAATAACGAGATATATTCATTAGTATCTCTACCATACTAGGATTGGGACCCAAGAGGCAAAATTTAGAAGCATTCTGTTGGCCTAGGCATCCCTTCAAAACATGTGCCATATGATAATGACTTCCTCTTCCTAAATTTTAAGGACTATTTTGAGGTTTTGACTATGATGTAGGTAGTTATTTATACATAGGACCTTCTAAGGATGATATAAAAGGATCCATCAATTACAATTTTGGAGGCTCAAACTCAAGTTTCACCTCTAGGTGGATGAGATTCAACTAATTATTAGTCCTCACAACCCTCTTAGTTGGTTTATCTAGAAGAGGAGCCTTCCCAACCACATCCCAAAATGTCATGGTGACTTTAAAATAAGAAGATGAATTTGATGAGGCCTCTGCTAAAAAAAATTCCATTGGAAGAGTATTAGAGCCAATTAGTATTGATTCTTTTGATTATTCATATTCCATCCCTCTTGATACAAATATAATGCCAATAATCTCAAAGGTATATTTTTCATCCATTGATAATCTAAAATACACTCCTCTAATTGATAAGATAAAAATCAATTTTGTACAAGAGGCAAAGATCTCCTAATAACCATCTTCAACTAGTGGCCACTCATCCAATTAACATGATAAAAGTTAATGTCTAAAAGAGGCAAAGAGATCCCAAGAACCCTCCTTAAATAGTTACCACTCATGTGATTTTAATTTTTTAGTTAGCGTCACAAGGTAAACCTATGTATTAAGTATAAAAACAAGAATAATATTATGAGGAATAGCTTCCAAATGCAAAGGTCATGATATTTCAAAGAATAAAATGGAAGGCATCGATAGAAATGTAAAAATTAAAAGGTGTCCCTTATCTTAGTCTTATTGTTACTTCTATTTTAACTCATGAAATATATGTTTCCCCTTCTTTTGATTATTTCTTATAATATATAGATAATATTTCATCCTTGTACCCCCAAAATATTGGAATAATGACTCCAATTCTTACTTCTAGAATTTTGACAAGACCTTCTAGGGATAAGAAAGTACATTCCATAAAAATTGTAGGGGTCCCCATTTTTTTATCAAGGTACACAACCATCAATCCAATCAACCTAGTTATATTTGTCTATGTCATAGTCTATTAAAATCATCTAACTACCATTGTGATATCTATAAATTATGATAAAAAGATAACCTATATTGTGTAACCTATTCCCCAAACTAACAACTTGGATTGGTAAAATATTATCCTCCCATATTTTCTAGACAAACTCTAAGTAAGTGCCTTAACACTCTCTTTAGAGGATATTATGTCAATGGGAATGATCCAAGCCACTTATCCATATAACATATGGTAATTATTAATTACACAATGGGTAAAGGAATTACGTATCGAGGCTACTCAAAGGCCAAACCTAATGATTTCAAAGATTCCCATAGTAAAATCCATTTTTGAAAAATCTATAGGGATGGTTCAAAGTGTGTCAATAAAATAAAAATACTCTATATTTTTATGAAACTTTCAAAGAGAAAAAAAAAGTGATAAAAAATATAAAAACACACACTTAGGACCTTGTGAGCTCAACAAATATGAAATACTACAATACTTAAATATTGAGAAAAACATAATGAAAACCTCATTTTATCTTGTCTTTGTTTGGATATGGCTCAAATGTAGATTTAGATGGTATTTATCAATGTCAAGTTGTATTTATACACCTCCATCAAAGCTATGGACCCTATTGATTTGATCAAAATATAGAAGATTGATTCAAAAAGAGACTTGATGATTTGATAACACTTCATTATCTTAATTTAGAATGTTTAATTATATTAAAAAGAGGTGTATTTTCACAAAATAAATATCATGGAGGACCTTTCATATTGAAATTAAGATGAACAATATCTAAAGGGTCCTCAAGTGTGCACATAGATTAAGAACATGTATCGTGATGTGATACCTTCATCTCAATCAAAATGAATTGTGGAGGATGACCTTTATAAATATCAATGACAAATGATTAAAATCCCTTCATATTATTTCCAAGGTGAAAAGTGGAGGATGCTCCTTTACAACTAACAAATATGAATGCATGTGGGACCTTCATCTAGTTTCAAAGATGAATAGTGGAACATCATCTCCAGTAAATTACATAGATCTCAAATGTGGAACTTTGATCTTTTTTCCAATATTAGGAGTAAATAATATTCCCCCTTTACTACTAATTCTTTGAATAATTGGTGTGTTCTCAAAGGTATATTATTAGGATCTGAAGATACCTCTTTTAATGAAGTTATCCTTTGTATGGGGACACGAGACAATTATTAATTATAAGTTTAGTTAATTAAATAGATCAATGGCCTATTTAATTAATACAATGTGAAGAATTAATTATTAGACTAAAATTGAGAAGGGCAATGTCATATAACAGAGAAGGGAAAATTGTTGAATTGATCAAAAAAAAGGAATTGAATAGATAAAATGACCAAAATGAAAATTGAATCTGAGAAACTGATAATTAATAATTGAATAAAGAAATTAATCAAAAAGATAATTAAATGGATAAATTGACTAGAATGATAATTGAATAGTTAAATTAACCAGTATGATGTCTAAATAGAGATATTGACTAGAATGATAATTGAATAGACTAATTGACCAATATGATAGTTGAATATCAAAATTGATGAGTATGATATTTGTACATAAATATTGATAAGATTAAAAATTTAATAGAGAAATTGACCAGATTATGTGCACTACTTCAAAGACATTCTGATTTATAATTTTTACATGGAAGTCATAAAAATGGAGTATCTAAATTTACCCCTATTTTAGAAAGTCTTTTTAGATATTAGGTGAAGTAATGTCTTCTCAAATAATTATAAGACAAAAAAGTGGATGATAAATTATATGAATAAATAATGGATGTATTTTTGTCATTCCCAACTAACAGGTGTGGGAGATTGAATGGAAAGATAAGGATATGATTTGAATGAAATTAGTTAGGGATAATGGCCCCTAGAGAGGGTATGTAGGGATGAAGGACATGGATATACTCTATAAAAGATATGAATAATCTATAATAGAATATAATATTAACTCATGGATAATATTAAACCACTTGAGCTAACACTTTGCACTTTGATTTCTAATGATGATGAATTAATTTGCCCAAAGAAGGGCTGAATTGATTTGTTTGAAATAGAAGAATGATCATGATGTTTATTAGTTTTGATGATTAGATCATATATATAGAGGTGTATATGATTGATGGCATTGACATGGTAAGATTTTTAAAGTTTGATTTTATAGTGCACATGACAATATCCATCAAAATCTAGGAAGGATTATGATAACATTTGTTTATCAAAATGCATAACAATTTGAATTCAAAGTGCAAATATAAACAAATTCAAGCATTCTTTTGTGAAAATTAATAACAATTTGAATTAAAAATGAAAATATATGCAACTTAGAACAAGATCTCAAAAATCTATCTTTAAATGTATAATATAATGAACTTAAATAAATTCTATATTAGATACACCTATTCACAACTAAAAATTAGGATATGAATAATCAATAATTAAGTGGAATACATAATGTACTAAATTAAGGCACTCGAGTAATAAATAACCATATCAATAAGAAAACAAACAATTAGTGAAACCGAGCTCAAATACATTTGTTCACATGTAAACATATTGTTTAAGAAACCAAGAATCATGTAGGAAGCAAAATGTAACAAGCTAAGGCACCTTACAAATCAACAAACATTCCATTCAAAAACACACAAATGAAAGAATGTAAACATTACACTAAGAAAACCAATGTGTGTGATAATAAGTAGTTATTTCTTGAGACTAAGGTTATGACAAAATAATCATGATCAAAAGGGGAAATAAAATAAAAGGAAGGAAGTGGATGAGTTGACTCCAAATTACATAAGTTGATGATGCCCACATAGTCCCATGGAAATTAGATCTAACATGGACTTTAGGCTAAATGTAGTTCTCCAAAGGATTCGGGAATCAATAAAATTGATTATAAGTGAAGAAGATCAATTATATAATAAAAAAATGAATAGGAACTCATAAAATGACAAGAGTGTACTAGAAGTAGGATTTCCAAAATGGAAAGTGATATGCTCAAAAAAATGTTGAGAGCATGGGATAAGGGATGGTTGAGGTAACCTTAGAAAATTTAATTCTACCCACATAGTCTAATTAGACCTCAAGACATTATAGTTCAACAAAAAATTAAGCACAAAAAAGATAGGTATGATCAAGGACAAGAACATGAACAATATTATAGAGAATTGTTAAGCTCGTAAAATGGCAAGAGCATGAAATTAACTTGAAAAATGGAAAGAATATGAAATTAAATTTAAAAATGAAAAGATTGTGTAAATTTGGTCCCACATTTTAGGAATATAATATATATGAGGAGAAGAAATTCACTAATGAGACATGTTAAGATGTGTGACCTAAATACCAGCAACTACAAACCCCTGTTAAGAAATGTGATGATAATTAATAAATTATGACATAATATATATCCATATTTTATGGGAACAAACACCACTATTCAATATTTTCTACACTTTTGAATGTTTAGTATTTTTTGGTATATTTGAACTTTTTGGGGATTTTGGAATATTTGAACGTTTTTAGGATTTTTAGAATATGTGAAGTTTTTAGGGATTATGGGGATAGGATATGAATAGGGTGATTTCTAATAGGGATTTTAAAGGACATGAAAAATCCATAAACACCTATCAAAGGAATAGTTAATCATGGTTTTGATTTATCAATATGGATAGGAGACATGAAGAAGGAGTGAATACACATGAAGAATTATGTTTCTACCACTAAAAAACAATGGATAATAGGATACAACTTATTAATTAAAAAAATGAACCTAGGTGTGAATGATTTATATTGTGGAATGTGAATATGAAATTACCAACAACTCAAGGGAAAATTACAAGTCTTACTAGTTATTGAATTAGAACATTCCATAATCAACACCCTTTTCTACAAAAGATATTCTAACACAAAACAACAATACACTATGGATCATCATTGATACATAATATTACTCTGAGTCATTTATTGAACAACACTTTTAATTGAATCAAGCTGGTCATAGGATCAAAAGGTGAGTTAGAATGACATAATTCCAGAAGCACAATCAAACATGGGTTGATAAACAAAATGGAATAGATATTCCCCCAATCAGGAAAATTTTAGAGACTAGAGTGTGACAACCTTATTTTTGGAGATAGAAGAAGATTGAGAGTGGTGGTGAATCAGTCAAATAATTTTTCTTTTATTTCACTTATCATTCATTCATGATTAATCATCACAAAGTATAAGCACTTGGACAAGCATCGAGACAAAGAGATCACATTAAAAACATGAACATGAGAAGCACATCAATACATAATTTATGTGGGAAACCCTCTAGGTGGAGAAAACCCACTCTCAATCCTACAAATGAATGGACTATAGTCCTATTAATATATCACAAAAATGCGACTTTTAGATCAATTTCAACTAATCAAGGAGCACCCACCCCTCAATTTAGTCTAGTACCTAATAACCCTTTATCTAGGAATAAATAGAAAGGAGGATATAACCCCATAGGTAATTCAACACCCAGTCAACCACCTGAGTTTTGATGTCTTCTACACCTAGTGATGGAACATCTGAAGCTCATACACCTACAATCTAATTATCTTCTCTAGGTAGGCACTCCTAGCTCATTCCCTTAGCCAATTCACCCTTTAGACTATTAGGTCTACTAAGTTGTTAGCTCATGAGCTTGATTAGACAAACATGAATAATCCTCTTCACCCTCTCATGGTCCTCAACAACCCATATCTTCTCCTTGATTGAGCTCTTTTCTTCACTTTTCACCACATACCTCTTCTTAATTTAAATAGGCTAATTAAGCCAAGTATATATACCATACTCTTATCTAACCCTTCTTGGTTGGTCATGGAAAGCTATCCTTATAAATTTTATATGTAATATCCATACACTCCTTAGGTCGGTCATTTCCCTTAAGACCCAAAACACCAATTAGGCGTAATAGAAACCTAAAAGAATTAGGACTACAAACCAACATGTTACACCTTGGAATCCTTGGTCCACATTCATAATTCACCAATAGATAAAATAAATAAAAACTACCTAATAAACATCACCAAAACCATTTTACTTCACTAAACAAGATCCAAGCATTAAAAAACACCATTGTCATAAGCTCACTCAATTTTGGTAAAACATAGTCAAATTATAGTCAAGTATTTTTTACTCTCCAAACATGATAAGAAGGAAAATATGACATATAATACCTTATAAAAAAAATTGGACTTTTATAACATCTTCATACTTTTTTTTCTTCAACTCTACTCAAACAACTTCTAACTTACTCTTTCAAACTGATCACTTAGACTACCTGTAGCTTCTAATAGTATAATCATGTAGATGTTCCTATCTAGCACTTGAAAGAACACTTTAATAACATATAATACATATTAATAGCTTATATGTGATCTAAAGATCATTCTCAAGTATATATTTCTCTTGTTCTATCATTATTTATTGGTTTAACAAACTAATTGCTCAAATCACTATCTCACAGTCTTCATTACTCAGATAAGTCACCTTGAAAGCACTATTTCACCTATGTATGAGCATCATAAAAAACTTAAACAAAATTAATTAAGAATAATAGGTCTCAAAAAAATACTTAAATTCATTAAATTAATCACTACTCGCTTTAAACTCTTCCCTAAACTCATATTCACTCTAACTAGTCTTTTTCACTCATGGCATCTTTTCCTTCATATAAAGTAGTCAACTTTGACCTTAGATAAATTTTTAAAAAAAAGAGAAAACTCACAAAAAAATTCCATAGTAATTTTAAACAAGTCTCAAGACATATCTCCCAATAATTAGGTCACCTAGTCATTTGAACTAATGCTAAGCAAATCACTTTTCTTCACTAATAAACACTTTTATGTGGGAACCAAAAATAATAAATATTAACAAATAACATCCTAAAAAGCTTATATGAGTCCTGTATAACTTTAGACATCATTATATACATCCACCACCTTCTTAATCATCAATAATAAATATCTTCAACATCAAGTCTAAGACTAGAAATTTTGCACATAAAGACCTGCTTACCTTCTTAAAAATCATTCATAGAGATTAGGCCCTTAATATATGATAAAATTCTTATAAAACCTTCTTAGGAACCTTTCCCAATATCTCCAAAATTCTCATCTCCCCATGCAAATTATACATGAGCTAAAGAATGTGAGAACTTTCCTTTCAAGCTCAAAATGCACCATTTGAGCCATGTTTGAAGCACATGAGGACTTTCTTGAATTTATATATCATTATCTAACATAAAACATCATAAAAATTATTTAAAAATATTTCATAACCATCTCCCATGAAAATAAAATATTCACTAACTTGTAAACACCCTTTGACCCTTCATAAGGCCTCACAAGCCCACCTAGGTCAACTATGCCAAGAGCTAAAGAGCCTTGAAAATAGCTTTCCACCTCTTATAAACCATTTATATGACCTATTAACATCCTATACATGTCCAAAATTCATATGCCAATCACAGTGAGCTCAATACCATGGAATATAAGCCATAGGACTCAAAACCTCATAGGCAACCATGCAATGTCAAACCTGCCAGACCTACATACTTCATGAGAACCTCATGAAATCACTCTAACATACATATACAATTAAAATATCATGTCTTTCAGTACCATATCATGCTCCATGACACCATACATTCATCAAAACAACCTTCATACAAGCATCTTACTACACCAAGCACATTAGACCACCATGCTCCATCTCAATGTAATTTCTAGACCACTTTGTCATTACACATTCACTATAGACAGCAATGAAAACACCTAACATCAATATCCCAATAATATCCCCCTTTGTCATTGATGGAAACACTCATATTATCTCTCTCCCTTTACCAAAATGATAAAGTGTACTCCCTTTAACACTGGGCACCATAGAATCAACCAAGTAAGCTATAGGAAATATATGGGATCAAGATCACCTATAGGAATACATATGAAAGAGTACCATTCTGACCTCAAATAAGCACAACTCCCCCTTTAAATGTGATTTTACTCAAAAACTACTCTTAAGCTATATAAATCCTTAGACCTATCATCATTTACATAGTAACACAGCTTCCCCTAGGACCTTCCTCCACTTTTAAGGCTCCACCTTAGTCTACACAACCCTAACACATCTATAAGACTTCCAATAATATCTACCATCACTTCAAATAGCAACAAGAACACCAGAGTTCCAAACAAGCTCACTTATTATAAATTTCAAGGCACCACACAGACCACCAAGGTCACTCAAAGTATATCACCACACCTAAATCAAGCTAAGAAAAGACCAATGTGCTCAACTAGAACCAAAAATTCTAACCTTGTTTGGAAAATTCTTCAACAATTTTCATTTTCTTCACTAGGCCTATTTAGACCCTTTATAGCCCTATCTATTCAATGTAGACCTCATAACTCTCTACCCTTACAACTTCAATCCATTAAACTCCATATCTAAAGTCCACTACAATTCCTCCTAAGACATGCCAAGAATGAGCCTCCAACTCATCCTCCTCAGCATACTTCCTTCTTTAGCCTACTAACCAATTAGTCCTCCGAATGAGCTAAAACTTGAATAAAATGAAATATACTCTCTTCCAAACCAATTTAAAACTTTATTTAACTACCCACTTTTCCCACTTAATTAATTTTAATCTTTTGAAACTCAACTCCAAAGAATGACCATTTTTTCAATAATGTCTAAATGACTAGGTCTTCAAAGTAAGCCTTGTTCAAAAGTCAACCTCTAGTCAATGTTAACACCTGATCTAGATACCACACCTATAGACCATCAAAAATCACTTCCATGCCAAATTTTAATCCTCCACACCTTTGGGAACATTAACTTCCTCTAAGCCTCCAAACACATGCTCTTGAGAAGAAGAGCCAAAGACCACTCAAAATGCTCCACATAGCAAAAATAATTCATAAACTTGTGAAACCATCTAGAAAATGTCCCAATCACATTTATATAACTTATTGAGCATCAAATTCCTCATGATACAAATTTATCCATTAGATGACCCTTGAAACCAAGCAAATTGGGCATGCAGACCCCTCATACAGATCAAACACCATGACCAAAAGAGCAAATTCATACCTAAGCATCTCATGGACACCATCAAACCTCCTATCCTAAATTTAAATGTCAAACCCAACTTTAATAATCTATTTCCAACCTTCTATCCATCATAAATCACCATAAGAGCACCTTGGACACCTTCTAGATAGTCATCACTACCAAAATTGGTTAAATCTAACTTTTGATAATAAAACTCATGCTTAAGCTCATCAAGAACTTAGAACACAAGGGAATGACTCATGAATATATTCCTCATGACCTCATACACATATCTTCATCCATCTCCTTCAGATCACCACTCAAATCTAGAATAAAAAATTAATCAAAAATGCACTTTAAGACTAGGAGACTTGAACACACCTCCTAAAGAACTCACATTCTTCAAAACCTATAGAAATATCTCATTATGAAAAAAAAGAGACCTCCAATCCCTCAAACATTTATCCTTCATAAACCACAATCCATTATGGCTAATAACTCTTAAAATCACTTCATGAAAACACATAGTCATATAATTCTATGTTACTATATGCCAGTCATCTGATAAGAAATATTTACTTCAAAACAATCAACATAGGATACCATAATAATAAAAATCATGCAACATGACCCTAAGGTCATAACCAACCTCTTAGTCCATTTATCTCTTCATGAAATCCCTTCAAATTGACTCAAAGTATTTACTTCACCCTCATAGTTAAGAACCTATTATGAGAACCTAGAACTTATGGCATCTTTATATATGTAATAGAGACAAAACAACATAATTATAAGAATTAAATTATCCTTATATCATTCTCCCTTTCTAAAACATCTCATCTACAAGGCAAAGACCCAAAGGAAACTCTTGAAACAACATTCTTCAACTTCTACAATAAGCATACTTAGAACCCTAACAAGAGACTTATAACAACTATCAACCTTAGACTACTCAAAATTTCTTCATGATATCAATAACATGCCATCAAAATCCTCTATGACCATATTAGTTCACCTTGAAAATAAATAAACATGACACTAATCATAAAACCTTCAAAATCACTTTAAACAATCTCCATCAAGCTCATAAGCAATCTTGTGAAGTGACAATAATAAGAAACATCTTCAAAACTTTTGTGACTTTTCAAAATATTCAAACCATAAGAAAACCTACTTATTAGATTATTTCCAAGAAATTTAAGTCAAGATAAATACCTCTAACTTTCAAATATAATGGTCTTATAGTCTAAGGAACAACATACACACCCTTGTTATGATATAGGCTTTTTAAACCTCAACTTAAGATAATACATGCATCTTAAGCATTTTAATCATTGAAGACAATATTGCATTCCATCCCTCTAACTATCACTAAGCTCCAAATACCAAGAATGAAATCATTTACCTCACTAGAGCACACCAAGGGTGTATAGTCATAACTCATCATGAAATCCTTAAATCACTACCTTTTACCTCTTGAGCTTATTCTTCCTTTTAGGGATCAAACTTTATAACTTATGATGTCTTAAAAATATCTCAAATAGGTCTCATCAACATGATTAGGATTCTTTAGCTTAATGATCAACTCATCCTTCACTTGCAGACCTCTACCTACTTGTTTCACCAAGATGCCTTCACATACCTTTCTTCTACCATGCTAGCTAACTGAGTAGACCACCTTCAATAATCTCTATCATTCAACTCAATTTTGATCTTGGATTTGGATTTAGTATAGTATTTCTTCTTTGATCTTTATAGTTCCAACATGCAAGCCTCTATGTAGACTTCAAATCTGATCTTCACAAACTTATACATCATTGAAAATAAGATGAACCTTGTCTTCATCATACCATAAGCTACTTAGGATCACCTATAAGATATCAAGCTTCCTTAAAATTACCTACTCTAATACTAGTTGTTAGAGGTATAAGATGACTAAGAGGGGGGTGAATTATTTAACTAATTTTTATTTTATTTCACTTATCATTCATTCATGATTCATCATCACAAAGTATAAGCACTTGGAGAAGCATCAAGACAAAGAGATCACATACAAAACATGAATATGAGAATAAAATCAATACATAATATATGTGGGAAACCCTATAGGGGGAGAAAACCCACTCTAAAGCCTAAAAACCAATGGACTATAGTCCTATAAATATATCATAAACATGAGAGTTTTAGATCACTATCAATTGATCAAGGAGCACCCACCCCTCAGTTTAGTCTAGTACCTACAAGACCTTTAGCTAGATTCAAATAGAAATGAGGATACAACCCCTAGGTGATTAATCACCCACTAAACCACCTCAGCTATAATGTCTTCTATAATTGATGATAGAACACTTGGAGCTCACACAGCTACAATCTATTTCTCTTCTCCAGGCAGGCACTCCTAGCTCATTCTACCAACCAAGTCACCCTTTAGAATGTCAGGTTTAATGACTTGTTAGCTCATTAACTTGATTATAAAAACATGAAAAATCCTATTCACCCTCTTATGGTACTTAATGACCCATATTTTATCCTTTATTGATCTCTTTTCTTCACTTTTCACCACACACCTCTTCCTACATCAAATAGGCCACTTAGGGCTAATATATGCACCATACTCTTATCTAACCCATCTTGGTTGGAAAATATTATTCCCATGATTGATTTATATTTTAAATATATCCTCATACATGTTATATGTAATATCCATACACTCCTTAGGTGTGCCATTTCCCTTAAGATCCAAAACACCAATTAGGCCTAATAGAAACCAAAAGGAATTAGGCCTACAAACCAACATGTTACACCATGGAATCCTTGGTCCATCTTAAAAATTCACCAGTAGATAAAATGCATAAAAAATAACTCCAATATACCATTTAATACTCCCACAATGGTACATGTCTCCTGGAACACCAACTCCCCTCATGAACCAAGCCATTTAGACTACTCGCTAATTATGTCTTCACACACTAAAAACATTATCTCACACATTTGAAGTGTACGATCAATTATTACAAACAAAAATATGAATAAATCATAGGAATTAGTCCTCCATGACCTTAGAAACATCACCAAAACCATTTGGCTTCACTAAATAGGATCTAGGCATCCAAAAACACCACTAACACAGGCTCACTCAGCTCTGGTAAAACATAATCAAATTACAGTCAAGAATTTTTGAATCTAAAAAATTGATTAGAAATAAAAATGACTTATAATACTTTCTCTCTAATATTTTATACTTTTATAACCTCTTCATACTTATTTTTTTCTTCAACTCTACTCAAACAACTTCTAACTTACTACTTTAAACTGATCACTCAAACGGCCTATAGCTTCCAATAGTATAATCATGTAGACATTCTTGTATATCACTTGAAAGAACACTTTCATAACATATAATCCATATTAATATATTATAAATGATATCAATAGCACTCTCAAGTAGATAGTTCTCTTTTTCTATCATCATTTTTTGGTTTAGCAGACCAATTCCTTAGATCACTATCTCACCGTCTTCATTACTCTGATAAGTCACTTTGAAAACACTATTTCACCTATGTATGAATATAATCACCACTTTCAACCCAATTAATTAAGATTAATATATCTCAAAAATAATATCTCAATTAATTATATCCATGCCTACTCACTTGAAACTCTTCCCTAGACTCATATTTACTCTAACTAGTCCTTTTCACTAATGGCACATTTTCCTTCATATTCACAAGTCAACTTTTATATTATGTAAATTTGACATATAAAGATAAAAATCACTAAAAATTTCCATATTAATTTTAAACAAGTATCAAGGTACATCTCCTAGCCATTAGATCACCTAGTCATTTCGACTAATGCTAAGGCAATCACTTTTCTTCACTAAAAAGCACTTTTATGTGGGACCCACAAACAATCAAGATTAGAAAATAACATCCTCATAATCCTATAGGAGTAATATGTAACCTTAAAACATAATTATATCTATCTACCACTTTATTAATCATCAAAAATAAATATCTTCAACATCAGGTCTATAACTAGGAATTTTGAACATAAAAACCTGCTTACCCTATTAGAAATCATTCATAAAGAATAGGCCCTTAATACATGAAAAAATGCTTGAAAAATATTATTATAAACCTTCCCCAATATCTTCAAAATGATCATATCCCCATGAAAATTATACATGATCTAAATAACATGAGAACTTTCCTTTCAAGCTCCAAATGCACCATTTGAGCCACGTTTGAAGAACATGAAGAATTTATTGACTTTATATCTCATTATCTAACCTAAAACCTCATAAAAATTCTTTAAAAAACTTTCTTAACCATCTCCCATGCAAATACAAGCTTCACTAACCTACAAACACCCTTTGACCCTTCACAAGGCCTCACAAGCCCACCTAGGTCAACAAGGCCAAGAGCCAAATAGCCTTGAAAACTACTAGCCATCTCTTTCAAACCATATATCTAACCTATAATAATCATATTCATGTATAACATGCATATTCCAAGCACATTAAGCTTTAGGCCATTGCATACAAACCATAGACCTAAAAACATCACAGGTAACCATGTATGGTCAAACCTACTAGACATCCATACTTCATGAGAACCTCATGAAATAACTCTGACCTACATAGAACATTCAAATATCAGGTATTTTATTACCATACCATGTTCCATTTCGTCATAAATTCATCAAAACAACCTTCATGTAAGCATCTCACTACACCAAACACATTAGACCACCATGTTCCATCTCACTGTACCTACTAGACCACATTTTCATTTCACATGCCTTATAGACATTAATGACAAAACCTACCATCAATATCCAAAAAATATCCCCTTTTTCCATTGCTGGAAACACTCATTTTCTCTCTCTGCCTTTTCCAAAATGGTAAAGTGGACTCCCTTCAACACTGGGCACCATAGAATCAACCAAGTAATCTATAATAAACACATGGGATCAAGTTAACCTATAAGAATACATATAAAATAGTACTATTCTGACCTCAAACAAGCATAACTCCCCCTTGGAATGTGCTTTTACTTAGAAACTTCTCCCAAGCTACCTAGATCCTTGAACCTATCATCAATTACATGGTAACACAGCTCCCCCTAGGACCCTACTCCACTTTGAAGGCTGCCCCTTAGTCTAAGTAACCCATTAACCTCTATAGGACCTCCAAGAATATCTAACATCATTTGAAATAAAAATAAGAGCACCAAAGATCCATACAAACTCACTTATCATCACTTTCAAGGTACCACATAGAACACCATGGGAACTCTAGGTATATCATCATAGCTAAATCAAGCTAATAATAGACCAACATCTTCAACTAGAATATAAAATGCCAACCTTCTTTGGAAAATTTCTTCAACAATCTTCATTTTCTTCACTTAGACCCCTTGTAACCCTATCTAGTCAATATATACCTTATAATTCTCTACCCTTTAAACTTCAAACCATTAAACTCCATATCTGAATTCCACTACAATTCTTAATAAGCCATGCCAAGAATGAGCCTCTAACTCATCCTCCTTAGCAAATTTTCTTCTTTAGCCTACTAAGGAATTAGGCCTCTTAGTGAGCTAAAACTTGAATAAAATGAAATATATTCACTTCTAGACCACTATAAAACGTTATTTAGCTACCCATATGGCCCATTGAACTGATTTTATTCTTTTAAATCTCAACTCTAAAGAATGATCATGTTTTCAATCATGCCTAAATGACTAGGCCTTCAAAGTAAACCTTGGTCAAAAGTCAACCTCTAGTCAATGCTAACACCTGAGTTAGATACCACACTTGGAGACCACCAAACTCACTTCCATGACAAATTTCAATCCTCCAAAACTTTGGTAACATTGACTTCCTCTAATCCGCCAAACATATGCTCTTGAGAAGAAGAGCCAAAGACCACTCAAAATGTTCCACCTGGTAGAAATAATTTATCCACATATGAAACCATCTTGGACATGTATCAATCACATGTGCATACCCTATTAAGCATTAAAATCCTCATGAGACATCTTCTTTCATTAGATTACCCTTAAACCAAGTAAACTACATACACTGACCCCTCATACACATCAAACACCATGACCAAAAGGGAAAATTCATATTTGAGCACCTCATGGACACCATCAAACGTTTTATACTACTTTTACATGTCAATCCCAACTTGAATAATCTATTTCTAACCTTTTAGCCATCATAAATCACCATAAGAGCACCTTGGCCACCTTATAGACACTCATCACTACCAAAATTGGTTAAATCTAACTTTTGATCACAAAACTCACTTTTGAGCTCATCAAGAACTCAAACCACATGGGAATGACTCATGACTATCTTCCTCATGACCTCATATAAATATATTCATCCATATCATTCAAATCACCACTTAAATCTAGCATCAAAATTAAATCAGAAAGGCATTTTAGGACTAGGAGACCTGAACATACCTCCTAAAGAACTCACATGCTTCAGCACTTGTATAAATATCTCATGAATCATATAAAAATACCTCCAATACCTCAACCATTTATCCTTCAAACACCACAATCCATTATGGATAAGAACTCTTAAAATCACTTCATGAAAACACACAGTCATATAATTCTATGTTACTATCTTTTAGTCATCTGATAAGTAATATTTCCTTCAAAACACTCAACATAGGATACCATAATACGAAAACTCATGATACATGAACCTAAGGTCATAAACAACCTCTTATTCCATTGATCTCTTCATGAAATCCCTTCAAATTAACTCAAAGGATCAACTTCACCCTCACAGTTAAGACCTTGTTATGAAAAATTAAAACTTATGGCATCTTTAGATATGTAAAAAACAAGATATGTAATAAACATGAAACAATATACTTATAAGAATTCAATTATTTTTAGATCATTCTCCCTTTTTGAAACATCTCATCTACAAGGCACAAACCCAAAGGTAACTCTTGAAACAACATTCTTTAACCTCTGCAATAAACATACTAAAAACCCTAACAAGAAACTCAAAACAATTATCAACCTAAAATTACTCAAACTTTCTTCATGACATCAATAACATGCCATCACACTCCTATATGACATTATGAGCTCACCTTAAAAACAAATAAATATGACACTCATCATAAAACCCTCAAGATCACTTTCAACAATCTCCTTCAAGTTCAGAAGCAATCTTGTGAAGCTACATCAATAAGAAACATCTTCGAAACATTTGTGATTATTCAAAAGATACAGACAAGCCAACCTACTTCTTATATTAGTTCCAAGCATTGGAACTCAATAACAATACCTCTAACCTTTAAAGATAATAGTTTTATAGTCCAATTAAGAACTTCCACACCCCTATTATGATATAGGCCTTTTGAACCTCAACTTAAGCTAATGCATGCATCTTAAGCATGATAACTACTAAAGACAATATTGCTTTCCATCCCTCTAACTCTCACTAATCTCTAAAGACCAATAATGAAATCATTTTCCTCATTAGAGCACACCTAGGGTTTATAGTCATAACTCATCTTGAAACCCTCAAATCACTGCCTTTCACCTTTGGAGCTAATTCTTCCTTTCAAGGATCAAAATTTATATCTTATGATGTCTCAAACATACCTCAAATAGGTCTCATCAACATGCTCAAGCTTATTTAGCTTGATGCTCAAATCATCCTTCACTTGCAGACCTCTACCTACTTGATTCACCAAGATGCCTTCACATAACTTTCTTGTATCATGTTAGCTAACCAAGTAGACCACCTTCAATAAGCTATATATTTAAGCTTAGGTTTGATCTTAGATTTGGCTTCAATATAGTATTTTTTCTTTTAACTTGCTAGTTCCAACATGAAGATCTCTATGCAGACTTCAACTCTGATCTTCACAAACTTATCCATCACTATAAATAAGATGAACCTTGTCTTCATCATACCTAAATCTACTTAGGATCACCTATAGGCTGTAAAGCCTCCTTCAAAAGTCATACTCTGATACCAATTTTTTGAGTTACAAGATGACTAAGAGGTGGGGGTGAATTAGTCAACTAATTTTTCTTTTATTTCACTTATCATTCATTCATGATTCATGATCACAAAGTATAAACACTTGGGTAAGCATCAAGACAAAGAGATTACATACAAAACATGAACATGAGAATAATATAAATACATCATCTATGTGGGAAACCCTATCAGGGTAGAAAACCCACTCTCAATATTGAAAACCAATGGACTATAGTCCTTTAAATATATCACAAAAATGAGACTTTTAAATAAGCATCAATTGATCAAGGAGCACACACCTATCAATTTAGTCTAGTACTTACTAGAACTTTAGCTAGCTCCAAATAACAAGGAGGATAAGACCCCCTATGTGATTAATCACCCACTCAAATACCTGAGCTTTGATGTCTTATACACTTGATGATGGAACACCTAAAGTTTATACACCTACAATCTACTTCTTGTCTCTAGGCAAACACTCCTAGCTCATTCACTTAACCAAGTCACCCTTTAGACTATTAGGTCTAATAAATTTTTAGCTCATGAACCTAATAAAAAAATTATTGATCCTCTTAACCCTCTCATATTCCTCAATGACCCATATATTCTCCTTTATTGAGTTCTTTTCCTCTCTTTTAACCACATACCTCTTCCTACTTCAAATAGGCTAGTTAGGCCTAATATATATACCACGCTCTTATCTAACCCATCTTGGTCAGCCTAGATTATTTAAATCCTTGATATATATTTAAATTAGATACTAATACATTTTATATGTAATATCCATACACTCCTTAGGTCATTTATTTCCCTTAATACCTAAAACACCAATTAGGCCTAATAGAAACATGAAGGAATTAGGCCTACAAACCAACATGTTACACTTTGGACTCCTTGGTCCACCTTAAGCCTTCACCAATATATCAAAGACATCAAACATACCTCAAATTAACCCTTTACTAATACCATAAAGGTTCATGTCACCTGGAAAAGCAAATCACATCATCAACCAAACCATTTAAACTACTTGCTACTTAGGTCTTCCCACACTGAAAACATCATCTCACACATTTAAAGTGTAAACTCGTTTATTCCACACAACCATATGAAAAAATCACATTAATGGGTCGTAAATGACCTAATAAACACCACAACCATTTTTATTCACTAAACATGCTCCAATCATCAAAAAACACCACTGTCATAGGCTCACTCAATTTTGGTAAAACATAGTCAAATTACAGTCAATTATTTTTGACTCTCTAAACATTATTGGAAAAAAAACATGAATTATAATACATTATCACCAATATTTTTCACTTGTATAACATCTTCATACTTATTTTTTTCTACAAATTCGATCAAACAACTTCTAACTTACTCCTTTAGCTTCCAATAGTACGATCATGTAGATGTTATTGTATAGTAATTGAAAGAACACATTAATAACATATAATCCATATTAATATCTTATATATGTTCTCAATATCACTCTCAAGTAGATATTTCTCTTTTTATATAATCATTTATTAGTTTAACATACCAATTCCTGAAATTATTGTCTCACAGTCTTCAATACTTAGATAAGTCACTTTGAATGCACTATTTAAACTATTTATGAGCATCATAACCAATTTACACCCAAGGAATTAATATGAATAGGTCTCAAAAAATTACCTCAATTCATTATATCCATCCATACTAACTTGAAACTCTTCCCTAAACTCATATTAACTTTGATTGGTCTTTTTCACTCATGGTACTTTTTCCTGCATATCAACTAGTCAATTTTTACCTTCTATAAATTTGAAACATAAAGATAAAACTGACTAAAAATTTTCATAGGAATTTTAAACATGTATCAAGCTAGATCTCCCAGTCATTAGATCACCTAGTCATTTGAACTAATGCTGAGCAAATCACTTTTCTTCATTAAAAAGCACCTTTATGTGGGACCCACAAACAATCAAGGTTGACCAAGCACATCCTCATAATAATATAGGATTCCTTCTCAACCTTAAAAAATCATTCTATACATCCACCACCTTCTTAAGAATCAACAAGAAAGATCTTCAACATTAGGTCTATGAATATGATTTTTGCACATAAAAACATGTTTACCTTCTTAGCAATCATTCATAAATAATATGCCCTTAATACATGAAAAAAATCTTCCAAAAAAATTATTAGGATCCTTTCCTAATATCTCCAAAAGCCTCATATCTCCATACACATTCTACATGAGCTTAAGAACATGAGAACTTTCCTTTCAAGCTCAAAATGCACCATTCAAGCCACCTTTGAAGCACATGAAGACTTTATTAACTTTATATCTCCTTATCTAACCTCATACCTCATCAATATACTTGAAAAAACATTACTCTCCCATGAAAATATAATATTCACCAACCTATAATCACCCTTTGTCCTTTCATAAGGCCTCACAAGCCCACCTAGGTCAACTAGGCCAAGAGCTAAACAACCTTGTATATCACTATCCACCTCTTTCAAGCCATATATCTTACCTATAAAATCATATACATGTAAAAAATTTATATTCTAAGAATACTAAGCTCCATACTATGGCATACAATCCATAGGACTCAAAACCTTATAGGCAACCATGCATGGTCAAACCTACCAGACCTACATAGTTCATGAGAATCTCATGAAATCACTCTGACCTACATAGAACATTCCAAGATCATGAATTTTATAACCATACAATTATCCATACCACCATACATTAATAAAACAATCTTCATGGAAGCATCTCACTACACCAAGCACATTATACCACCATGTTCCATCTCATTATACTTATTAAACCACTTTGTCATTACACATGCCTTATAAACATCAATGACAACACCTACCATAAATATCCCAACACTTAATTATGTAATCTCTTAAGATCAATTATATTCATTAGCTTGTTTTATTTATCACCATCTTAGGTAGCAAGTCTGTAAGTAATAGACCCATATTTATCTATAACAATAAAGGGGCCTACCCAATTTTTTTCTTAATTTGTCTTTATTTTCATGTTCAACGTTAGTATTCTTCTTATTCTTCCTAAGGAAAAGATAACAAAGCTCAAAATATTAGGAAATTATTTTCTTTTTATAACCCTATCATAACTGATTATGATAATACTTTAGGTTATTAAGGGTGGCTAGCCATTTTTCATCTAGAATATCTATCTCTACTAATATATCTACTTCATCATCATCATCTAGAATATTTTGTAAGGAAATTCATAAATAGGGTAACTCAATATTAATCGAAAGAATGGCCTCTAAACCATAGACCAAAGAATATGATGTTTCAACTATAAGGGTATAGATATTATGATGCAAAGGGTTATGATAAATATTCTTTCCACCATAATTGGATCAGACCTTGGCTTGAATCAACTGGTAATTCCTTGCTTTATTCTTGATCTTTAATCTACAATAAAATTCTTGAAACGTATCACAATCTTGATATCATCCTCTTTATTTAATGACCCTATTTATAGGCACCTGTGAGTCCTTTCTCTTTGTTTTTATACCCTCCATTATTATCTCACTCATCCACTCATCTAGTTTCATTCATTTGACCATCTACACTCATTCACTCACTGACTAGCTTCACACTAATTAATAGCTCCTCAAGGCTTAGATATCAAATCTTATTATTGATGTCATGAATATGACATGTTATTATGAATTATATCTACTAATTATTACATACTTTCCTCAACCCCTTTCTACCAATCACTCACTCTCTAACACCCACTTATCACCTTAAGCTCATTAGTGACATAATTCCCTTGTAGCCTTTTTTTCAAAAATATACTTATTTATGATGTTATGTCATTCTTCCATAATATTTAAACCCATATTTTTGTACCATATTTCTTCATACTACTTCCTATGAAGTTTCATCTCCTAAATCTTTGGGTAGATACCATTTCTATTGTAACCACCTTCCCAATTAGGCCTTCTATCCCTTCTTACACTTTCCCAATATTCAAATATATATTGTATGGTAGTGTAATAGGTCAAAACCTCTTAAATATTTCTCCCATTTAAAAATACACATGTTTACAAGGTTTCACCATTTTCCCATGGTTAAAACAAAAGTTATTGGTTTTTTGTTCAAAAACCCTAACTAGTGGATTGTATAGGCTGAGAGGGGTTAAAATGCCATTTTTAAAATTGGGTGAATTTAAAACTAAAATGATACCTTCCAAAAGTTTGTACTAACATTTTACACGTCTAAAAATAGTTAAGGAACCTTATTAAATCCTATTATGTCTTATGATAAACAAAATATAGAACTCTACATTTTTTGGAAGAATATGTAATTGTATTATTAAACTTTTACACTTCAAAAAGGTGCCAATATCCAAATAGGATATTATCAAGACTTTTCCTCCTTCCACATGTACTAAAACCCAACTAACTTAACAACCACTAACTTTATTAACACATACAGTCCTTTCTTGGCATTTAACTGAGCAAAATAGGGGTATTGATTGTGTCAACATGGCTAACCTTTAAACTCACTATATATTATACATTTACAATTTTTTTTACATTTAAACCTATTTATTTAACTTTCCATATTGAAAATTTGTATAGGTATACCATTTCAAGCACCAATACAATCTTTATCATATGGAATACTTCAAGAAACATTAAGACACCACATTCTTTGACTTTCATAGTCCACAACAAGGTTTATAACTCCAAGATCATTTCTTTAGGTCCTTTATTTTTGAAATTCATCAACTTACACAATGAAACTTATTATCATTTGGATATACCTTTAGACCAGTGTTTTTTCTTACAACAACAGTCATCATCTCCATCAAATCCTTCTCTTGCTTGACTATAACCTACAGTCTCTTACTCAAACTTATAGCCACACAAAAGAATGTTTATATATAGCATCAAGGGATTTTCTAAAACAACATATGAATAATAACACTCTAAATACTTTAAAGGGAGAGTAAACACCCACAACAAACTCTTTTGTATTAATATGAATCATCAACCATTACATATTCAATAAATTCATGGACTCTATCATCTTTTTCAAGAGTATACAATCATATTTTCTTGGTTTGTTCTCCTTATTCTATCACTCTTATTCTCATGCAATATCTATGTTAGTTATGGGTGGTTAAAACCTAAACTCTTTGACCACCTTTCTCTCATGACATGAAATTTACACATAATTACTACATATCAAATTATTATACTAAATAAAAACTAACTTATACTCTTATGACCCTTAGTACCCTTTTAAAAACATTCTCACCTACTCACTTCATACTATGCTCATGGTACTTTTATGTTTGGGTCTAGGATTTTAATGTTTAAAATTTAACTTTTGGAGGAGAAACTCTAATTACATATAAAAATCACTCCTTATGAATCATGATGACTCTAAGATAATAAATAGATCCTATAGAATCACTGACACACATCTATATCAAAAAATGGATCATATATGACCCGTAACTAGCTTATGAGTCTTCAACAACTAAAAATGATGTTTATGTACTAGATGCTCCTACATCATACTCCCCAAGAGGTATAAAATTGAGTGATAACACTATATTCTTCTTTATTTCCTTCTAATTAATTATTTTATGATCTTCCATTCTCATATTACTACCACTCCTTTCTTTCTCATTTCTCCTCATTAGACTCTTGTATCTATGTTTCCTTATCTTATCTATTCTCCTTAACAACTCATCTTCTATATCTATGAGGTGTAAAAATTATTAAAACTCTTTATTTTTTACATTTTATACCCTTTTCAACTCAGTTTGTGCTTCATCATACCCTATTTATAACATATGGTTATCTCTCTTCATTCTTGCTCTTAATCCATGGCTTCATTCTTCATTGATCTTAGTTGGCTCTTGCTTCCTTAGTTATCTTTGCTCCTTGGAAATGTTGGTTAATTATTCCTTTTGATCTAATGGAATAATAGGCATCTAAGACTTTTTCACTTGTTCAATAAGGCTCTCTTTTTCTACCTCTTCATTACACTTCTCTATATATTGATGTGTCTTCACATAACCTTGCTCATCTTGCAAGAACAAATTATTAACCAATTCACCTTCATCATGGTATAATACTATATGGCATCTTATTATCTTGCCATCATCATTCATATCAACAAAAAACTTAGATGTAACTTCACCCATTGAATATATTACTTGTTTAACTTGTTCATGCTTTAATTCTTTCTTTCTAATTTACTTGCTTATAGCTTAGCTTCCATAAATCCTTGTGCTTCACTAAGTTACTCCCTCATCTTCTTGAGTTCATCATCATGTTTTCCCATCTTATTTTATTTACTTGTTGCCTTATTTTCCCATACTTATGCTGCAATCAACTTGTTAAACTCCATACTCAACCTTACTTGGTTTTTCATCTTACTTGCATCATCTTGTACCAATTTTTGTCCATCTCTTAGGTTATAACTCATCACTTGATTTTTATTTTTTGATCTCATATGACCTAAAATTTCATCTTCATCTCCTTCAACATATTGATCCATAACCTATCCTTAGACTCCCTCTCTCATGAGAGTCAAATCAATATCCCCTTTTTGATACATATAAAGTGTTTTAATCACTATATTAGGTGATTAATATTCATCTTGACTTTTCACAAGATTATCCATAAATGCCACTATTTCTCTATACAAAACATATTCACTATTTGAATTATCTTCATATGCATAATCAAAAATAGAATTATAAATCAAACCTTGAGACTACTTATCTTCTTCGCACTCATCATATTATTTCCTCATTAGATTACTTAGTTGCATCATCATCTTTTGCTTTTGTTGGCTTCCAGAATGTCTTCTTGAATCTTGCATTTATAGCTTTCTCCTATCTTCATGATTTCTTGGAGTGTACCTAGAAGATGATATTTATGTACCCTTTCCATGTTCTTCATAACCCCTTTCATACCTTGCACATTCTCAGATTGAAATTGGCTTCTCATCTCATCTTATTCAAGCTTCTTTACTTAGTAACCTATCATGTTAACTTGATGTAACCCACTCTTTATTTATTTTCTCCTTGTTTAATCTTTTTTTACACCTGTATTCTTGGATTGAATGACTTCTTTCTTGAGGTTTTCCTTTTTCATCCCACTAATTGATGCTTTCATCCATTTATGCACTACATATCCATATTATTTTACTCTCCTTGAGTGTTGTACTTTTATCTTCATTTTTCCAATCTTCATATTAAATTCTTCCTTCTCATTTTCACAATCCAATTCAATTCATAAATATTCATTTACCTCATTTAAATACTACTACATGGTTATTTCCTCTCTCATGTATTAATGGTTTGCATTCATGACTTCCTTGTGATTTCCTCTCTTTTTTTATTTTCAATGCTTATCAAATATTCATAAAAATCTTCTTCTATCTCATCCTTAGCATGTTGAAAATATTCAATGTTCACCATGTTGTCTTCGACAACCTATTATTTTCATTTTTTATATTCTTCTTTATTCATGGGTGTTCTTCTTGATCCATTTATCAAAAGATTTAAGGTTTTATTATTGACATTCATCCATCTTTGCTTTACACCTACATACACATACTTAAAGACAATATTATAATATAAAATAAGAGATGACATTATCTCCATGAATGTCTCTTTCATATATATTATCATCTTTTTCTTATCTTATCCATCAAGTGCTTCTCTTGGCACTTCTCTCTCCATGTTATCCCTAATGAGAACTTTGTTCTCAACTTTTGTTTCATGTTTCTCTCTTATAAAATCTTAACCCTTCATACCTCTATGGGATATACTTACTTTGTTCTTCTCTTTTCCCAAAAAATTCATCTTATACCTTTTATATCTCATATGTATTTATATTGGCAACTTCACCTTCTTCCTCACATTATAGCCAAGCCATTAGATTTCTTGATCCTTCATGAGCTTTAACATGATCTCTATCTTCTTAAAACTTTCCACCAACTCTCTTATCATCTCTTTCACTTCCTCTTCTACATCCATATTTTATCTTTTCCTTCACTTTCTATGCCTATCTACTATAAATCTTACATACTTTCCTATTATATATCTCTTGTGTTTTATTCTCTTTCTGTATTCCATTGTCTATTAATTCTCTTGTCTCTCTTAACTCTCATTTGGAGTCTTCCTCTTCTCTCCCTTTAGCTTCAATTCTCTTTCCACTCTATCTTATCTATATCTCTCTTGAATAATTTCAAGTAATTTACATTAGACTTAGGGGATTTAGTTTCTCTTTTCACCAATATATTATTGTTTTATGCTAAACTCAATAGGTCATACCTGCATCACACTTTTTTCCCATAATACCTCTACAATTCACTTCATGAAATCCTCATAACATTCTTTGCCTATCTCAAATTAATAATCTTTAACAACTCAAAATATATTTAATCCAAGATATTACCTTGTTCTGATACCAAATGATGGATAAGGTTATAATAAAATCTTATTTTCACCACAATTGGCTCTGACCTTGGCTTGAATCAACTTATAATGCCTTACTCTATTCTTAAGCTTTAATCTACATAAAAAATCTTAAAACCTCTTACCATCTTGATAGCATCCTCTTTTATTAATGACCCTATTTCTAAGTAAATTTTATTCCTTTATCTCTTTCATTAAACCCTCCATCAATATCTCAATCATCCACTCATCTATTTCCTTTCATTTTACCATCTTCTCTCATTCACTCACTCACTAGCTTCACACTAATTAATAGCTCCTCAAGGTTTAAAATATGTAATATTGTTATTGATCTAATGAGTATAAATTTATATTATGGATGATATATCCTTATTATAACATAATTTCCTCAACCCCTTTCTACCAATCACTCACTCTGAAACATCCACTTATCACCTCAAGCTGATTAGCAAGACAATTCCCTTGTATCCTTTTTTTCAAAAATATCCTTAGTTATGACATTATGTCAGTCTTAAATAATATATAAACCCATATTTTGGCACCATATATATTCATACTACTTCTCATGAAGTCTCATCTCCTAAACATTTGGGTAGATACCCTTTCTCTTGTAACCACCTTGTCAATTAGGTCTTTTAGCCCTTCTTACACATGCTCACACTTCAATTTCATACCATATAGTAATGTAATAGCTCAAAAATTCTTTAATACTTTTCCACATGGGAAATTAAACATTATTACAAAGTTTCACCCATTTTACCATGGTTAGAACCAAAGTTATTGGGGTTTCTATTCTAAAACCCTAGATAGTCAATTTTATAGGCCGAGAGGGTTTTAAATGTCATATTTTTGGATTAGGAGAATTGAAAAATAAATTTATAACTTACCATGGTTTTTAATGATATTTTAAACCTCTTAAAATATTTAAGTAACCTTATTAAATATTATCATGGCTTGTGATAAATAAATCCATCTCTTACTTGACTATAAACTACAGTCTCTTACTCATACTTGTAACCACATAGAAGAAGGTTTGTATATAGCCTAATGGTATTTTATAAAAAAATATGAACAATAACAATCCAAATATTTTAAATGGAGATTAAATGCACAAAAAAAAAAAATTCTTTACTAATATGAATCATCAACCATTGCATATTCCATCTATTCATGAACTCTATCATCTTCTTGGATAGTATACAATCTTCTTTTCTTGGTTTCTTATCCTCTCACATTTGGGGCTCTCTCACTCTCATCCTCCTACTCTCCTCTCATTATACCACTCATATCCTCATGTAATATCTACATTGTTTTTGGGTGGTTATAACTAATACTCTTCCACCACATTTTTCTCATGCATGACATTTACACGTAGTTACTACATATCACATTATTAGACTACCTCACAACTAAATTACCTTTTTTACATCCCATTAGACTCTTATGGAAGTTAATACAATTTTATAAAAATTCTCTCACCTAATCACTTCATACTATTCCCATTATCCTTTTATGTTTAGGTCTACGATTTGAATTTTCAAACTTTCACTTTTATAGGGAAAACTATAAGCACATATAAAACTCACTCATGATGAATCATGATGAATCTAAAAAAAAATTGACCCTATATTATCCCTCACACTCACCTATATACCTAAATGGATCATCTATGACCCCTAACTAATGTATGAGACTTCAACAATTGAAAATGGTGTTTGTATACAAGATGTTCCTACATTACATTAATGTTATATGCCCACAAGGCTACAAAAATTTTCAAATACAAATCATGGATAATATTATCAATAATTTTTACAAATTTATTAATGTAATATTTATATTTGCCATTGCCTTGAGGGTAATATGGTGTATAAAACTTATGATTGATGTGTAATTCAAAATAGATGACAACATCTTTATTTTTTAATGATCCATCATTATCAGATATAATGGTGCTTATAATTCAATAGAGATAAATGATATGATTTAGAATTAAATATAAAATATACTTTCTAATAATATAATTAATATGGATTTCTTCTACCCATTTTGTAAAATATTTGGTTATAGTAAGAATTTATTTATGGCCATCAAAAGAATTGGGGTTGATTTTAAAAATGTGATAAAGTCCACATGTGGAAAATAGTCAAGGGGTAATAAATAATCAATTTTATTGAGCTAGATCATGTATAATATCACCATTTTTCTGACATGGGAAACATATCTTAACATATGCACATGCATCTACTTCCACTATCAACCAATAGTATCCATTATAAAGAAGCTTTTGGGCTAGATGAAAATACAAGTGTGTGTGCTACCGATCTCTTCACGAACTTATCTAAGTAATAATTTAGATTATCCCATATTTATAAAAAATAGAGTTACCTAATAGCCTCTATGATAGAGTGTATTTCCAAGGATGGTATAATGGAATGTGTTATGGAGGAACTATTTGGTTTGGTTATGAGATAAGTGAGGGGGGGACTATTTGACATTAAAGGTATGATTAGATATCAGAATACCAAGGATAATTGGTACTAGTAATGACATATATCATTTTGGTATTTGAATAAGTATGCACTATAACAATAAGGTTCTCAATTAGAAACTCATTCTTTGATAATTGAATAAATTTAAATTATGGATCCAATAGTAGCCATAGCATCAATAAATATATTGTTGGCTCTCAAAACCTATTCAAACTAGATGAATTGAAATTTAATTCGGAGCTCATCCATGAAACTATTATAAGGCACAAATTTATCATCTTTAATCTAGTATTAATCAGTGACTTCGTTTGTTATATCTTGATTCCTCACTAGGAAATTTTACTTGATTATCCATAGATCATCTATAGTTTGTAATTTTATTTGATTATTATTTGATTAATTTGTAAGTCATATGTTGTTAAGATTTATTATGCTTTGATTTCATGATGGCATTGTTATGAGTTACCTATATTGTATATTATTTACATTATAATCATGTTTATTTGTTACTTTAGTACTATTTTATGATATATATATATATATATGTATATATATATGTATATATATATATATATGTATATATATATATATATGTATATATATATATATATATATATATATGTATATATATATATATATGTATATGTATATATATATATATATGTCATGATGTATGGACTAACTACCTACTTATCATGAATTGGACATAAGAAATACATCCTTCAGATCATGATGGAGGAAGAACGTCATTGGAGAGGTTGATGTAGATGGAAGTGCTAGGGGATGATAGAGGAATGGATAGAACCCTAAACACACCATGTTAAATATCACTTACTATATGAATAGTTTTAATGGTTAGCATTAGTATATTATTTATGTTATCTGCATTTAGATAAGTGTATGTATGTATGTTTGTGTGTGTGTGTTAGTTAAGATTTATGTTTAGGTAAATTAATTCTATGTGATTTCATTATGGTTTATATAATTATATTTGGATGTATAATGTTAACATGCATTTATGATGTGTCATTGTATTCATGATTGTTAATGTTTTAAAAAATGTAAATTTGCATGAATTGTGCTAGTGCTACTATATGTAGGCTAACCAACTTATCTTAGTAATATTATCTAGTTATCTTTATGATATTAGGAATATCATTATGCAAATTGGAAGATGAAATAAGGACATAGATAACCTTGATAATAAAGAATACATTATTATAATTCAAATTTGGATAATAATATGTTATTTACCACTTCTACTTAGAAAGGATATTCTTGAATTTATATTGATCAAGTCATTATGATTATTAAGACATATTATTAAAAAGTTATTTGAAAAATATAAACAAGAAAGAAAATAAAAATAAGTGAATACAAAATAAATAAATAAAAACCCTTTTGTTATATTTAGTAAATCTATAATTTGGAATGTATATAATTAGGAAAATGGAAATAAAAATAAAAACATAAAAAGATATAAAAATCATTAAATAAAATAAATAAAGTAAAAAGTGGGGAAGCTCTAAATAAAATCCTATATTCATACAAATAAAAAAACAATGGGGAGAAGCACAACAAAGAAGAAGAGAATAAGAGAAAAATAAGAGAGGAGAAGAAGGCAGTGCCACAAAGAGGAGGATAAAACCAAGTGGAGGATGTTTCTAACATGTAGGTGGCATCTTAAATTATTTTGTGAAATTGATGAAAACTGAGTATTTTTAGATGTAAATCATGAATAGGAAATGGTATTTATATATTCTATGAACTTCAAACCAATGATGAAACATAGATAGGCGTAAATATATTTGTAAATTAAAACATAGCTAGCTGAGCTGCATATACTAAAGGCAACATATACTTTTATACTTTCAATTATATCAATTCATCATATATACCTTTGATGGGATCCATATTAATATTAAATTATGTTATGATTGATTTCATAAAGGTATTATAGCTTATATCTATTAGTTAATTATATAAGTTGAGAATTGATTGAAGTTGAGTTGTATATAAAAAGCTATTCAAACTATATAGCGATGTGGAGGAAATTGTACATATAGCAAAGTGAAATTTTGTCAATAAAAATAAGGATATCATACTTGATCTCGATAATAAATCATACAATTAATGATTTAAATATTTATTATTGTTAACCTCCCAGTAAAAAATAACTGCTCACTTATGAAATATCATATGACCCATTTAATTTTCATGATTTAAATCAATGATTTATAAGAATATGATTAAATGTTTAGGTTGAGTTCAAGATGCATAATATAATTACTTAGGATATCCTATGTGAATAATCATATAGATAACAATAATTTGCTCTGATATCACATACCAAGTATTCCATATTTCTTCTATCTTAGCCAACCATAATATGACATATTTATCTTATGTTTTGATATGGTAGATCTTCATGTTATAGAGATAGTCATTAGGAACTAAAAAAAAAATGCTAGTAATAGATTATAAATTTCCCCACAATTATAAAATGAATAATGATGAATGAGTTTATTATAGACTAATTTAGATTCATATTGACTATGGACCGATTTAAATTTATGGACTAATTTAGATTCATATGGATTGATTTATATTCAAGGATAATCTTTAAATGTGAATGATTATAATATAATGAATCATATCACATAATATGATAGTAATAGATTATAAATTGCCTCACAATTCTTATATAGCTTAGGAATTATGTAACATATTTCTTATTATATATATTATATTAAAATAAATCCATAAGATTAGGCATTATAATATGTCATGTAAAATTAATAATTAATAATAAAATAATAGTCTCCAAATAAGTATGGGAAAATTAATACTTATAGTCTCCAAAGGGTATAATAGTCTCCAAATGATTATAATCAACATGTATTTTATTGAGCACCATTAATTTTTATTGATGATTATTAGTTTAAATATATTATTAATTTTAAATGATTTTTTTAAAATATATAATGACCTTTATATATGTTTACAAGTAGTGATTTGTATGTATGTATGTATATATATATATATATATATATATATATATATATATATATATATATATATATATATATATATATATATATATATATATATATATATATATATATATATAACCATGAGAATATATATGGGATCAGAACCTGTAATAACGTGTTGTGAAGACCATTATAATAGTCATGTAAAATAAGACATTGACTCTTGCATTATGATTCTAAATGTGTAATGATAAATAATTGTATTTAGAGAAAATATATTTATTAAATATACAATATTTTTAATGGTCAAATATTATATTTTCTAGTGTAGTGGAAAATGAGGAAACAATATCACGATAACAAACTATGTAAGGGATTTCCTTTCTTATAAGAATAAAACTTGTAGATCTATTTAGTTTGAATAAGCTTAATTTATTTAAATAATTATAAATTTAGAATATATCAATTCTCTTTGGATTTAAATTCTAATATTATGGTAGGTATTAACTAATTCTTTGTTTCAGCTGAATAATGTAACTATAGGTAGATTATGGTCCACTCAGCTAATTACTTTCTATATAAGTAATAATAATTGAAACTTAATTTATGTAAATTAGAGGTTGATTTGACTTAATAAGAGTATAATATGGATATAAATATTCTATTAACTATAAAATTTGGTTCGTTAATATTTTAGGAATATTAATATCTTATAATAAATTGTCAATAGGGAGATGATATTGGTTGATGAAATAATATGAATACATTGATTAGAATTTTAGATGATTATTGACATTTACAACATTTTTATATTTTTGATTACATGTATGCAATATATAGTATGACTATAGTTAATATGAATAATTGCACATGAATAGGAAATTTATCTATATATGAAATTAAGTATTCATATAAATATATAATATAAATTGGTGTATTGGGTCGTGTCCCTATAACTATAGTTTAATGACTATTAAAAATAAGTCATAGGATCCCAAGGGTTATAAAAGTATAAAAGTATGAATAAAATATCCTATAAATGTAATAATTGTTTAAATGAGAGATTATGTTCACACGAGAGCTTGATTTATGATTTATTTGACTCTTTGAAATTGTTATGACTAGTTGTTTGAAATTGAGTAGTGTGTACATAACATGTTGGACTGTGATTTTAATGTTTATCATAGAATATATTATGTTTGAATCTACTTTAAAAAATTAGTACCCCATATTGTAAATATATATTATACCTATATGGTATAAAATAATCATATTTGATTATTATTTATATGATAAATAAGATTTTGGAAATTCATTCATACGTTTGGCATACTAAATGTATGTATTCTGATTATTCATGTGTTTAACATGTTTTATGATTAATAGTAGGAAATAATATATAGGAATACATTGACTATATTTATATTAAACAAATCTCACATTTTTGGTATTGATTAAGTAGTGAGACAGACTTCACTAGCTTACTACCATCATCAATTCCAAATGAAGGTAATCCGATCAAGTGATGTGTATGAAATTGACTGATCCTAGAGATCAATAACTATTAAAAACTTTGGCCAAAGTAATATTAGTTAGACATTATCATTTAATATATATTATTTTCATGTTTTTATAATATCATGTTAGAATATACTTCTTTATGGTACACTGCATATTATTATAAATCATACATCACATAGGTACTATCTTGTATCTCTATATTCCCACACTGACACTATCTACTCATCTATGAAGGGAGGAACATTCCCTGATAGGGAATTGTGTGGGGGATAAATGGTCTATTGTTGGTGTGTAAAAGTTCTCAAATTATTCTCTCCCTCCCCATAGTAGTATTTCTTTGGAGATGACACTTGAGATTGCAATAGATACTAGAGTTAAGGGAACTCAGGCTCCATGGATCCATGTATCTTTTATCTTGTATCATATATTTTATTTTTTGTTATCAATACATTATAGCTGATGAGATGTAATTATTTACTTATTTTTCCATGACAATAGTGGCTACATGTTTGTACCATCTATGGCTAGAAATCTATAATTACTAACTATATTCAATTATGTTTTGTTTCATCTGATGATAGTGATGAGTAGCATATGGATGTAACATGTTTATTTTATATTTATCATACTTGGAGTGATTTATTTGTATCACTAATTATATTATAATGGTGAATTATAATGATAGAATATGTTAATTAAATTTTAAAAAAAATATCATGTTTTTGTAAGTCAAACCTAGTGGGGTTGTTACACTGATGATAATGAGCTGATATTATCTATAGACTTACAAATTTTGAATATTACACTATACTATAAGATGACATCTAGAAATCAAAGATTCATACTTGGAAATATATTTTTGGTATTTTAAACTAATGAAAAAAACCTTGGAATAAGATTGCCTTATGACATAATGAAAATTATTTTGATGCCTCATCTATGTGATTTGAAAGAGATGTGAAGATAGAGATTCCATTAATTTAATTAGGCTAATAATATACTAATATAAAATGCATTCTCAAAGAAATGAAATCCGAAAGTGGAGATTCAACTAATTGATCAGCTAACACATGTCCTTTCATTGCTTTTTGATGTGTGTATTCCATGTCAAACTCATTAAACAACATTACCCACTTATCCACGTGACTAGTTAAATATGCATTTGCTAATAGATATTTCAAAGGGTCTAGTTTATTAATAAACATTGTCTTATTATTCATCATGTAATTTATTATATTTTGAGTAGTAAATACTAATGCAAGATAAGGTTTATCCATTTAGATATAATTTTTCTCATAATAAACCAATGTTTGACTCAAATAATATACATCCCTTTCATTTTTGTGATCATCATGTTGATCTAGGAGTGCCACCAAGGCACTATTGGTTATATAAATGTATAATAAATAAGATTTTCCTAGCATTGGAGAATAAGTATAGGATAATTAGCCAAATATTTATTTATATTTTTAAAGTCTTCTTGACATTCTTCATTCCATTCAAAAATAATCCCCCTTTTTAAGAATATGGGTAAAAGGGTGATACTAATTATACATCAAATAATTTAGATATTCCCTTGTAGACTACGAAGTTATTTCAATTTAGTAAAAGGAAACATTTTAGTAATAACTCAAACTTTGGATAAATCAACTTGAATGCCTTTACAAGAAACAATTTAGCCCAATAATTTTCCAGATGTAACCCTAAAGACACATTTTTAGGGTTCAGACATAGACTATATTCATAGAGCCTTTTAAAAAATTTGTGTAATATTGTTGGGTGTTTTTCATGAGTATTATTTTTATATAATTTCATCAACATAAAATTCCATAATGTCATACATAATATCATGTAATATGACTATTATTTATCTTTGATAAGTCGCACCATCATTTTTCAAGCCAAATGGCATGACTTGGTAACAAAATGTTCCCCATGAAGTAGTAAATGCTATTTTATGTTGATATTTAGAAGTAATTTTGATTTGGTTATAGCCTAAAAAACCATTCATAATAAATAGCATATTGTAACATATTGTTGAGTCCACAATCATGTTTATATTTGATAATGAGAAATCATCTTTTGGACAAGCCTTATTCAAATTATATAGATACAAATGAATATTATATTCTTACTTACTATTAATTACTAGTGTTAGATTATAAAGCTAGTTTTCATATGGAATATGCTTGATAAATCCTACTACCTATAATTTTCTACTTTGACTTTGACCAAGAGAGTAATTTGTAGATGCATCTTTCTCAAATTTTGCTTGATCAACTGTGTGTCTAGATGCATGAATAAATGATGTACAACTAATGATGAATGTATACCAAACATATTTAAATAAGACCAATTAAATATGTCAATGAATTTTATGTGAAGGGAAATGAGAAATTCACATTCCTCTATAGAGAGGGATACACCAAGATTTTTTATATTTATATCATTAGAAGGACCAATGTTAACCTTTGTTGTGTCTTCCATAAGAAGTTGGGAATAATCATCTATAATATGAGTAAAATAATGTTGTTGATCATAAAACTTATAATGTTAAATTTTAGATGGACCCATATAAGAGGTATTAGAATCATTACATTTAGGTAATGACCAATGATCTATCAGGTGTGGATTCTCTAGAACCATATGCTCAAATTCATTATGATCTTTAGGATTATTTATGTACTAAATGATAGGCATGGACTTATGGAAACATGGGATTCTTATGAAGGAGAGTGAATTTACCCATCCAATAGAACCTGAGATAGGTTTTCACCAAATAACACATCTTTTTCTTGACTTTTCCCTAATCTAAAAGTGCCTTAGAAATATTTTTACTTATAGATCTCAATGTTTTATTTTTATTTTAAATAAGGGAATTCACCCACTCCATGAACTAATCCATAGGGTCTAAATTTCACACAAATCCTTTCTTATGATCACTTATAGATATGACCTCTCTTAATCCCATGAATTTAGTAATATATTATTCATTTTAAAATGTATCAAGAATGATATCCTAGTCTTGTTGGTATCAATCTATAAGGTCAAGATAGTGGAACATTAGGTGAATGGAGGAAAAATAGAAATAGTGAGAACATAATGACTATACAACATGTTAGTATGGGTGATATCATTGTAAATACTATAAAATGACTTTGTGTCATTATTAGAACATCATCGTTTACCATAAGCTTTGATCCTTTGGATGATAGGTGGGTATAACCTTAGGTTTATATCTAAGACCTTGATTATTAGAATATTTAATAGGTATAACATGATCTATTCTACCTTGCTCTTTTTCCCCTAGTCCTTTTCCTTTGTAAGCATTATGGACAATTAATTTATTGGGAACAAGAACTTTTTTATTCCAAAAATAAGGGGATAGATCCTCATTATATAACCATGAGTCATTTAATAGCTTTGAATCTTCTTGACTGGAAACATTTCCTAGAATAAATGGGAGAGGTTATATAAGAGAAGATGTTTTACCTTTATTACACCACTCCATCTTAGATCAACTGTAAGACTTAGATGATCTAGGTAATTTGAAAATATTAAATGCATCATTCATTTTATATGTACCAATACCTTTTTTATGAATATCATAATGAGATGATATTAATGAGTAGAATGGTGAGTTAGAGGAAGAATACACGAGAATATCAAAATCTAGATAATTGGACTTGGGTAGAGCAGACATGACTTTCTTATCCTTTTTAATAATTTAAACAATACTATGACAATAATTATACTAATACCCTTCTATTTATACATGTTTACAATATTGGTAGGGTTGTAAATCTCCCAAAATAGTCACCTCCATACATGCATGCATAAACTTAATACATTTATGAAATGTGGAAGGCACTACATGTATCTCATGAATCCACATATAACTATAAATAAGATTGTATGTCAAATTAATATCAATGAAATGACAAAGGGTGCTATGAATAATAGATCTAGCCTAGATAGTCAAGGAAATGGTTGCTATAAATTGTCGCTCTATATTATCATATCCCTTAATAGTAATGTTATCATTTTTAAAATATATTCAATTATATCCCATTCATATAAATAACTTCAATGAAATAATGATAAGCCTTGATAAATTATCTATGTGTAATCTCTTGATCTTATGATGGGTATTTATAACCTCAATGTATAAAAAAATAGTGATAATCCCTAAGGGATGATATATCGGATTGATCAAATGTCAATAGTGTAAAAGGAAATAAGTATACCACTAATGATTGAAATTTATCCATTATAATATTGTTAGGCTTGATATTTTCTCAAAATTCTATGCAAGACAACCTTGTGAAAATGAGAAGTACATAGCATATACAAAATGGAAATATACATTGCCATATTATCTATTTGATCCATAATATCATATTGATTTTGGATAAGAGGTAAATACTTAGATTTAGACTAATATTAATTAGGAGGGGAACTAGAAAGTGGATTCTAATTAGAGCCTTGAATGGTAATCTTCAAATGTTGATTTGTAATAGTATAATATCAATTAAAGATGGAAGTCTGAAAGTGTGAATCTAAATAGATATCTCATGGAATAATAACTTAAGGATAGAAACTATGAGATAAAATTCCTCCTTAGATAGATGGATGGGATCCTAGAATAGATGGATTTGCTTTTTGATTATTAATAGAACAAGAATAGGGATTTATATAAATGGTTATAATGTGAATGGTTTGTGACTTGACCCACTATATAATAATCATTAGGAATTTCATGATAATAATCATTGTTATCCTGATACCCTTGATTATGATTATGACTATTAGTCACCCTTTTCTCATTATGATTAGTATTATGATGCGGGAGTGAAATTTTTTATATCCCCATGTCCTGAGTAGTAGTCATAGATGTTACATTGTTTACAAATATTTCTCCTTTGTCAAGAAATTATTATATAATATTACAAATTTATAAACACCTATTGATGTCAAACCCTTTAATTTTATGATATTAATAATACTTTTTATCCTTATACAAATCTAGTTTAGTTAAGATTCATCAAAAGGCTTAATGTTTTTCCACCAACCAAGTTTTTAGACATAATTTTTGGGGGCATAATCTCAATAGGTTTCCCAATTTGTAAAATGGGCATCGATTAAACTACCCTCTAAGAGGAGGATGCCTTTGCAATGAAAATGGTTTTAGATGAGGTGCCTTCCACCCAGGTGGTGATTGAACTATTTGAAGATGTCATGCCTTGGAACACCATTTAAAACAATTTTTTATTATGGGTGAAAGGATTTGGATTATCTAACACATTTTTTGTGTTTAACATTGATGTTTAGTTTTAATTATGATGTTGATTTAGATTTTGATTCTAATTGGAAGATTGACCTTGAGATTAATTTGAGGAATATAATCTAATAAATATTTTATCTATCAATGATATCTCCATTTGGACCCCCTCTATGATAACATCATCAAATTTGTATAGACATTGTAATCTAAGATTGATTTCAAGATTAGAATTTTGATTTTTCATTAAAATATTAGTCAACTTAATGTTTGGCAATGTATGTGGACACCAACTTTATATTGAATGCCATATTTGAATGTAGGTGAAACAAATTCACCTCACTTTTTATTTATATCACATAAATCCAATATAGTTAACTTATGTTCCATAATATATGAAAAATGTTTGACAAACTTCTCATACAAGTCATCAAAAATTTGAATAGAAATCTTTGGAAGACTTTTGAACCACTCTAATGTAGGTGTTATCTCTCCAACAATAACCTTTTAAAGGATGTTATTAAATCATACCTTCAAGGCTATATTAACATGGGAATGACCTAAAGGTTATAGATGACCTTATAATTAGACAAAACTTATAGATTATGGGACCATCTCCCTTGGTGCATCTATTTAAGTTAGAGATCACTAAAACCTATTGATTTTAGGGTGAAAAGGGGGAGATAATGCATAAAATAAACCTAATATAAGGGATGGTGATGCAAAAATATAAACATTCATCCACTCAAATTACAATCTTAACACCACCTATGAACTAAACATGAACTAAAGCATTAGCTCCAAGGATCCTACGTAATAGTGTTTGACATGAAGATCATGATGAATTAATCCAAATTGGAGGTGATTAGTGTAAGGTCTATCTTGAGGCACTTCCAATTAGTTTACTCTCAAATCATGATTACCAACCTTTGACACTTCATATAACCTACATAAGATAAATTATCATCATATAGGTGTGGCAAGGACATGTCAAAAGAATATTTACAAAACTTATGCACATAAAAACAAGTATATAAACATTATAAAATAATCATGGAAAATATTAAATAGTCTATTAATAATCTAACAAGTTCATCAAGTACAAAACTAGGTAGAGTTTCCTCATACCTAGGTGAGGGATATAAATTAAGGCCTTAAGCCTTGAATATAAAGTAAAATAAAGAGATAAGGAAATGGAAAAAAGGTGTGAAGTTACATATGAGATGTCATAAATTACCATATTCCACTACATATCCATTTATAAAGAGTTAAAATATCCTCTCATACCCCCTTCATGCATTTGTCTTTTTGATGGTCTTTGAATGATGCTTTAGGTATTGGGGTGGAGTGATGGATGATACAATTGACTTATTTGATTCCCTTTAGAGCATGAAAATTCATAAATATGGTCAAGTAACTCCTCTTTTTGGTAGTTACAACATTAAAGACATCGGTTGAGTCTCCCATAAAGCACATACCCCCATTTTTAAAAATTGGGACCCTAGAAAAACATTAGAAAGTGGACATGAAAATTTAGCATGTTATGATCATTTATAGAATTTGAAGATCATCTACCTTTTTAAAATTAGACTTACTTGGTGTTTTATTTCTTTAATCTATACTAACATCACTAAAAAATTGTCTTTATTACTCTAGTTACAAGTTCTATGGCATTTATCCCTAAGAATTTATTGTTTCAAGACCTTGGATAAGGACCTCAATTTAAATTTGAATAATGACAAGAACCAAAATTAGTGGGAACATTTTTAAATTTCATTTTTTTACCTAAGAATAAAACTAATTCTATAAGTTCAATTGTGTTTATTAACATAACTAGAACTTAGTTTAAATTCCTTGGTCCAATTTATTTTTCCCTTTAAAAGTTTCTTATATATCTAACATTCATTTTTTAGGGTCATTTTAATATATCCTAACTTAGCCTCATAGTTTAACACTAAGGTCTTGACGTATTTATTAATACAATCAAGACCTTAGTCTTAACACCATAGCCCAAGTCTTGGCTCCTCAACTTCAATCTTATGGTAGCTCAATCCCTTGATTTACAACTTATCATAAGGTTTAATCCTAAGGCTCTGACATATTTATTAATATGAGTGAGACATTAGTACTAACACCTTAAGACTAAGTATTTTATATATTTATGGTCATATCTTAACTTCCTTATCCCTCACTTAATCCTTTGGCCTTCACGTTATCATGGCCTTTGATCCAATGGAATGAGAAAATACCAAACTTTGTCTTAAACAATGTGCATATCAAATGATCTAATGGTTCATGTTTCCCATGGCCCTTTGATTGAATGGTATGAGGAAAATGAATAGGATAATACATATATCCCATTGTATTAATCACATTTAAGATCTTAGATCATGATCAACACTTCTTGTGTGCTCGTGAAGACTAAATTAAATAGTGTGAGGCATACTTGAAAAGTCAAAAGACTATGGAAGGCCTAAATGATCAACATGTGGCACCCTTGAATTTGATGATCAAAGACAAATAGGTCCTACCCAACAAAGTGACCAATCAAAATCAAACTGTTGAATCATGATCCTATGGCTAATGTTTCATTACTAATTAAGATCCAATGAAGTGAATTAAATCTAAGATCGTAGGAAGTCCCATGGATGTACTAAGTATAATTCTCACAATGGTTCATAATAATTTTATGAGATTAAAATTCACATTCATATGACCATAATTTGATGTCTATGATAACATATTTGATTTTTACATGACCGTCAACATTAAGCCCATCAAATTAAAAACTTCATTAGCCTAAAATTGGCATTCGTGCAACCATCATTTCACATTTGCAAGGACATATTTGATGTCTGTGAGACCATAACATTTAAAAATAGATTTACAAATAAATTTATTTATTATGGTCATGGTTAAAATAGACTCCAAAATCTTGTCGGAAGGCTTAGAAATAGATTTAAAGTCTAAGGGAAGTGCTCAAAAAATTCTAAAAACACTAGAAATCATCAAATTGCAAAATGTGGAAATGGTCTTATAATTTAAGTATGAAAAATACACCTAATCTAATTCTATAATTTATGGTCCCCATGAAATTTTATCCAAATTTTATGATCTTTAAATTATAGACTTATACTAAGTCTTATTTTAAAAGGAGAGTCCTTATAGCATAAAATTTAGACCAAATACTTCTAGCTAAAGGTTTTAATGTGTTTTGAAAATATAATAAAATCTTGTGTTATTAGACCATTGTGTCATGTTGATCCTTTTGAGCATATTTTATAAGCCATGGCATAAATATTATAGACCAATGTTTACATTATGTTTTTTAAACATGACATAAACATTAGCCTAGAATATTTAGGCCATGGCCCCCTTACATATAAATGAGAAAACATAGGCATAAACCCTCAGCCTAAGGTTTATTTCATGCCTAATAAGTGAAGTAGACCTTAACCTAAGGGAATTAAGCCTAATTCATTATCTTAATAATGTTTTAACTTAATGTTTTGGAATCTCTATAGATCAATAACATGTGCTTTGTCACTAGATTTTGATCCAATGATGTGAAGGCACCCAAAGACTTTTCAATGAGGTACCAAGAGCCCAAAAACTTAATGTGTGGTAAAAGCAAATTTGAGGCAGAGCTAATAGGATGATTAAATAGTTCATGTTTTGTCATTGTATTTCAATCCAATGATGTGAGTTCATTCATGACTTTTAAAAGGCCCATGAGCTTGTCGTATGGCCAATGCTCATTTAGCATACGACTGACATAGGATTTAAATCACGGAGAAGGATCACAAAGAAACCAATTGTCACTATGATGGGGTTTGTAAAAAAAGGAGCCAATCACATGTAAGGGACCAAATTACAATCAATAATTCATGCTAATCTTATATTTTTATCTAATGAAGAAAAATAAAAGATACATTTTCAAATGCCAATAGTTAGTGCTCAAAAGGTATTTATAAAAAACACCACAAAAGGCATCGATGAATGATACATAGGTAGCACACAAGAAAAAAGGATAAAATAGAAGATCTTGTGGGATTTGAAATGCAAAGGTATGAAGGTAAAGGTCTAATAAAATATAAGGCATGTATAATCCAAAGCCTATATATATTCCATCATTAAAGCTCCAAAACCCTAAACCCTACATAAAAGTGACCCAAATAGACTCAATTGGTTATAATTTGAGAACTTAATTATATTTCTAAGTAAGAGAGAGATTTCCTAGAGATCATTTACAATCTGGTGTGAGTAATTTGTAGGAATAGATAAAATAGTAACTCACAAACAATAATTAAAGGAAGAAACTGAGATGTACTTGTCAATAAATAAAGAAGGTCAGATCTTCATAGACACCAAACTAGACCTTATAGCCCTAAATATCTCAAGGATTAGGAACTAGTTTGAATCCTTATTCATGATCAAGGAATTGAAACCCATCACAAAATAGGAGCATATAATTACTATAGTAAGCTAAAAGCACTATTACCTAGTCATTGTTCAGATGGCTAGCCTCCACTACACTGCAATAAAGATTGATGTATTACACTATATATACATCATTTATCTCATCTTTATTGACTATAGAATTGATAATTAATGGATCATTAAGGAGGAAAACTAAAAGGAAATAACATATATTTCTCTTTCATCATTTGATAAATATTATAATCTCCCTCTTCCCCATGTGGATTTATCCAAGATCAAAGAGTGGAAAAGAAACCATGACCTAGAATCTATCGTTAGACATTGGCTACACCAAGGCCCTCATAGCTTCAGGTAATTTTAGGGAAAAATCCCAATCATCTAATTTATATATGGCATTAGGGTTATAATGACTATGTTGAACCGAGCCTTTGGATTGCCCTCAACCACCTATATAAATAAAATTTGGGTCCCATATGTACATTTCATGGTGGAACAGAAGATCACCCCTCTAATTGGATATTAAATCAGTATCTTCCTAACCAATTAATTCACTATAATAAAAAAGGAATACCTCTAAGAAAATTTATATGATTTCATACCTATTAGATGCCCTACTTTCCTCAATCAACTTCCCAAGTATTAGGAATGGGTCTCTAGATGGAAAAATCACCATTTCACACCACTATTCTAAATTACATATCTTTAAGTATATAAACCATATGCAATTTATTCATGACAACATTTATCTAGCCATAGTTGAGGCCATTATAGGTGTTTCTATTCTTGGGGTCCACCCTATCATCAAGAAGTATGTGGAGATGATAGGTGATGTATGGCACTACCCTAACTGCACACTCATCAAGATTGAGGGCATCATGTCTCTACCTTTCAGGTTATCATTTAATGTTCTTAGCAAGCTAGCTAAATAAGATATTGCTTCCTAATTCTTACATTCCATTGATGACACTTATAAAGAAAATAAGAAAATACTTCTCCACCCCTTCCCTCTAATCATTTAAAGGATCATACTCCAAGATTAGAAATAGGTTGAGAATATGGCCAGATAGTATGATTCATTTGATTTTCAAATTGATGAACATAATATGTGAGATCCTAAGGGTATAGTGGTCATCTAATTAAAGGATAAGAAGCTCCCAAATCCTAAATATGTTCATCAACTTAGTGTCCATGACACCGTATATATTAATGCTAATACTTATGAAGAAGTATTGACCAGGATGTAAGGCCACAACATCAAGCTAGAACATAGGTTGACCAAGGATGACAAGCCATTAAGGGAAGAATGGAAAATGCATACTTTCTAGTATCACTTACTACCTAGTTCATCTAGGATGGCCCATGAATAACCCTAAGTAGAACAACCACAACTAAATCCTTAAGAGAAATTATGTAATAAAAAGATGAACAAGGTAAGGGCATGGAAAAAATAAGAGAAGTATGATTGGAAGAGAGAACTGGAGAGGAGCCCTTAACATCAATACTACCCCAAAGTCCACCTTCACGAATTCAATACATAGACATGATTATTATGGAACTAGAAGAGACACTTAAGGTTACCCTCTAGGAATTTTTAGAGTCTTATGACTTAAATAAGAAAGAGGAGCCCAAGGAAGATAAAGGAAATGAGCTTACCCTTATGGCATCCCATTAAAAGGGGAAGGAAGAGCTAGGATTAGTCCCTAATGGATGAGGGAATAGACCAAAATTAAATTTCACTCACCCCATCAGTGAAATCAATGTCTTCAATTATGAATTCTAAATTCATGGACCATTCATTCAATACTAGTTCATTATAGAAAGTTACAAAAGATCCCCACTATTTCCCATTTATGGGCCATGACAAGCATTATTGATGTTGAGATATAAGATGGCATAAAGAAATGGTTAAGGGATATGGTGAAGGAGAAACAAGAAAGAATAATTATGGTCACCCAATGACAAAAATGAAATAATATGGATGCTCTTGGAGCATCAAGTAGCTTAGGTGTGTAGGTCCCATAACCTCTCAAATTCATGAAGCCAGTCACTATCATCAAATTCAACCTTAAAATAGTTAGGTTAAAAATAATACAAGGATAGTTATGGTTGGAATAGAGGAATTCACCTTTCAAAAGTTATAAATCTTTGTGGGATTAACCACAGTGGGGGGATAGTAGCTTGGTAAAGCTACAATTCATGAAGAGGATGTGGAAAGCTTGATTAAGTCCTAATCAACATAGACCAAAACTGGAATCTAGAAGATGAAGCAAAGAATCTTAAATTTGGAAACAAAAATGAAAAAATTGAAGACGACCAATTCTATCAATGCTTGAGGAAATGACCAAAATGCTTGATGAGTCATTTTATGACATGTTTGAGGCACTCAAAACAATGAAACTGAGGTAGAATGCATTATAGGGGTAGTGTGCATTGACCAAGATCCTGGTCACCCAATGGTAAGGCTCAAAAGATAAAATAGCCCAACTTCTCAATAGTTGAGCAAGGAAACATATCCTAGGCTTCAAAACCATCAGTTTTGGACACTTAAGCACAATTATAGGAATTATGGTTGATAAGGTTCAAAGTTTTAGTGCTTAGTAAAATGATGTAGAAAGACTCCTGCAAGATGATAAATAACTAATTATAAGAAATAAGAAACTTCTTGGGACTAATATCATACATCCTGTACAACCCACTATCCTTGAAATCATAAGTGATGAAGAATTTAAGCATAGGGATACTTTGGTAACCTAATAAATCAAAGGAAAAATCCAAGGTAAATCTAGGGCTAATAACAACAAAATCCTATACATGATATTTAATATAGGGGAAAGGATAAATGAATCTAGGAACATTAAAGAATCCATGGTCAAGAATGGTAGGGAACTTGATGACTTGGTAGATCAAGAGGTGTGTATCATGAAACCTGCTATCGATCTAGATATAGTTGATGAAAAACATGCAAAATCCATGATGATTCTCCAACAATGACATTCAGAGGCCCCACTAGCAAATTAAGCAATTTTATATTTTGTATAATTTGGTAACCTTTCAAAATAGAATATTCCATTGTAAAGGCATATGTTAGTTTTTTAACATATTTGTCTCTAGGTCAATATGAATGTGAAAAGCATGTGTATTTTAGATCCTGTAAGGACAATTATCCTTATCTTTGTACACCTATAGTTTGTAGTTGATTGGTATAGTCCCTGATCTTTCCATAAAGGCATGTATTATCATTTATAAAGAGAGATATTTTTGAGAAATTTTTATACACTTGAAGTAATTAATATAATCAAGGAATTCTACAAGGTTTGTTCGTATTTGATGTGTCAATTGCTAATATAGCCTTTTCTCTCAATTGTTGGTAGAAGTCTTGAATTTGAATGGGGTCTTTGAATTCTATGTTACATTCTCTAATCACATGGTTTCTAATTTATTCATATGATATATTATTTGGAGGATCTTAGGTTTTACTTCATTTCCTTTTTCTTTATATTTATATGTGCTAATGTTATTTTATTATAGTAGTAAATCTTTAAAGTAGACCTAGTGCTTACTTGTGATTATTTACATTATCCTTTGAAACTTACCTAGTATATAGTGAAATTTGAGCTTAGGATATGTTGTATTATATATTGGTTTAATTCATACTTAGTTGTAATTAATGCTTTGTCATAATGTTTGAGACTAAAATTGGCAATCACTCATTTATTTTCTACCTTACCCTTCTTTTACTCTTTTTTATTGGATCACTTTAGTTTTAGATCCATTATAAATACCCATTTATATTAATCTATAACTTAAATATGAAATTTAATTCAATAAGTATCAACATAGATTCTCTACAATTCATGAGGAATGGATCGAGGTGGCTCCCAACCATGAAATTATATAAATATTATGGAATAGTTTATCTTGCTCTGATTGTATTTCACCATAAGTAACTAGATTGACAAAACTTGTAACTCATGCCATGAATTTTCTAAATTCTAAATTAATAAGTGTTATTTATACACTAAGATCACCTATGGTTCATTTATAGGTATCAACAAGAGAAGCTTCCATTGGCACTAGAAGAGGGGCTGAATTCTTTGAATCTTTGTTGATCTTAGTCTATTTTATCTAAAGATTAGTATATCTTTGTGTTTTTGAGTGAATTATTTGCTTACAAGTACAACTATCATTGATATTTGTTGTTTATAAGGCATATTTTTGCTTCAATAGACAAAGGTTGAAGTTCTTTGGGCATTGATGCTTGTTTCTAGTAAATTTAGCTTTAGCTTTGTGAATCCATAGTTTTTAAGGTTAAGGCATCTCATTTTAATCAAAGGTAGGTGTATATTTCATAGATATGAGTTCCGTTAAGCTTAGAATTCTAAAGATAGACCATATTTATGCCATTGAATGCATACTTGAGCTAATTCAATCAAATATCCACATCCTTTGTAGTTTTTCATACCACCTTCACAAAATAATCTCAATGTATAGGTCTAACTCTTGTTATTTATAGAAGTTAACTTGATACATCATATTTTAGGTAGGATCTTCAAATTTTAATCTAAAATTTCCCAAGATTATAATAGCATCACACGTAGAGACTAGGTAACCTCTGCTCAAGCTTGAGGTCCACAAAAAGACTAGAAGTGACAAAGGTAGACATAAGAGATCTAGATCTTTGCCAAATTTATCTCTTTAAAGTATTTGCATCATCAATATTAATCAAAATATGGATTATTTGGGAGAATCCTTAATCAATGTATTAGATGTGGTTCATGACCTCCCACACAACCCTAAAAAGTACTTACCTACATTTACCCCAATGGATATAATAACTACTAAAGAACATATAAAATATTTTAAAGTAGCCTTAAGACTGTTGAATGTTGTGCATGAGGATCTATCTTTCAAGTTATTCCCCTTCACATTTAAGGATTCTTCTTATGAATGGTTTTTAAATTTGACTAATAATTACATCACTATCTAGGATGATTTCAACAATGCGGTCATAGATATATTTGTTAAGATTTTTAGTCCTTGTGTTATCTACCATCAATTCACCACCAATAGATGAGATTAAAGTGAACGTATTAGGTCCTTAAATTATATATTTTATAAAATATTTAGTAGGACCATAGACCCTTATAATCTTAATAATGTCTTAGCCCTAGATATTTACAAATATGTAGTAGATCCCATGACCTCTATGCTTTTGAAGAGGTCCATGCTAGCCATATATTTATTAGCTAGAGCCTATGCTGAAGTAGTAACCATAAATGATCAAATTTATCCCCAAGGGAAAATGGCATATTTTATTCCAAGCATCAACCTACAAATTCCTATGATGAACTTATTCCCAAATAATAACTAGAATATCCCAACATTAATCTAGCTCCCAAACCTAACTTAGTTTCCATTAAGTCATTCAACTCCCAATCAAAATTTAGGATTCTTAAATCATCCTACTGATGGATTCAATACATGTGATCAAAGAGCTCTAGTACCATATACTAATAATAACTAGGTACATAATTATGAAACTCCTAAAATTGAAAATGAATCTATGTTAAAAATGCTCCAAAAATTAGGCACTAATTTTCTTCAGCTACAAAAACAAGTAGGCAATATTAGAGAGCACTCTAGTAGGAAATTCTCATTTCAAATGTGTAATAGACCAAATAATAGATTTTAGAATGATAATTTTCATAATAATAGGAATAATGAACCATCTTTTTAAAAATAAGACCATGGACATTTACCTCACTGACATTGCATTACCTAATTACTGTAGGGTACACTACATAGTCAAGCATAGAGAAATATATTTTTTAGAAGTTTACAAAGTCTTTAAAGCTTTCCAAGATGAATTGGATACATTCAAAGTGATCCCTAATAAGGATAGTGGTGAAGCTACATTTGGATCTAAGTCATCTGATCAAGATTTCATGGTGGACGAAGGCTTAGATAGGTCTTCTTAAAGAACTATTGAAAGGTTTGGATCTCTTTCGTACAAGGGAATTGGATCTTATAAGAAGCATGTTACTTTTTATTAGTGGGGTTAGTTAAAATAATACCAACACCTAATCTACTATTACACCTAGCACCATCAAAATGCAATTTCTAGAGTCTAAGAACAACCTAATCATTCTTAATAGGCCAAATATTAGATTTTAGAATTATTGTTTTCATAATAATAAGAATAATGAGCCATCTTCTAAAAATTAAGAGCATGGGCATTAACCTTTCTAACATTTCATTAACTAATTACTATAGATTTTCCTTTGGGTCTACATTTGATCATTGATGGTTACTAATTCAACATTACAAGCATGGAGAAATAGATTATGTATAATTTTTCAAAGCCTTTGAGGATTTCTAAGAGGAATTGGATATAATTGAAATGGTTCCTAATAAGGATAGTGTAGAGGTCACTAAAGAGATCTAATAATTTCTACAGTTCTTAAAGAAGACCTATGCCTTGAGAAATAAGGAATAGAGGTAGCCTTTGACTACCTCAACACCTCCAAATAATTTTGGAACTCCTCTAGACACTTCTTCAAGCAATAATCTTGATCCACCTAAAGGGACTACATATAAACCTAGCATTGAAATTCCTAGATCTTCTAAAATTGGTTATAACATAGCTAAGGGCATGATAAAGGTAAAGGATAATATTAAATTTCATGAAATTACATAGATTATAGAGCAAAGGGACCTTTTATTGGAATCTTTGTCAAAGAAGTCCAACAATCCACCATAGAATGATCATGCCAATGTGATTGTGCATAAGGCCAAGGCTGAATCTCCTCCTTTATTGATCACTATTAAGATGTTTGCTAAAAACTTACATAATTTCTTATTATATTAAATATCATCCACCAATATCATTCCTACAAGTATATACAAACAACTTGGCCTGACTCTGATTAAATCTAATAGGGTTGTCACCCAATTAGACAAATATAGAGTTAGGGTAATTAGGGATATTATAAATGTTCGCATGTAACGAGTTTCTTAGCCTAGGGTGAAACAATTCATTGATATTCAACTTGTTGATATACCTCATTTTTATGGAATTGTTTTGAGTATGGAATTGACTAAAGCTTTAAATGGCTACATGTTTACATATTGCTCACATTTGTGGTTACCCTAAAAGGGAGTTCCTAATTAGATTAGGGTTGAGAAAGGACCATGGATGAAACATATGATCACTATGTACAATGTTGTGAATGAGAGGGTCAACATAATAGACTTAGACAAAGTGGTTTTCACCCTAGAGACTAATAAGGTCTGTGATCCTATGAATGCTTAGGTTGTTCTTGGATTCTGGAAATTACATTTTGATGGTGTTAGGTGTAATGCTAAATCAAGTGTTGGTATTATTTAATTGACCCTACTAATATAGATTACCATTATTTTTATAGGATCTAATTCCCTTATTCTAAAAATCTTGTTGAGTACAAAGTCCTTATATTAGGTTTATAATTTTATACAAAGAACTACTAGTTTATGGGGATTCAAAACTAGTGGTCAATCAGGTAAGAAGTAAATACCAATGTAAACTCTCTTACCTAAAAAGATATAAGTTTAGAGTTTGGGATTTGATTGAATCCTTTGATTCCTTTGGCATCATTTCCATCCCAAGAAGAGAAAAACATGATATTGATAAGTTGGCATCTATTATAGCCAACCTCATACCTAACCAAGATTCCCCTCATTTCAACATTGAGCTTATCCCTTGTCCTTTAGTGCCTGATAATGTTAACCATTTCCAAGTCTTCAAGGATGATCAATAGATAATGGACTTCATGAAAAATTCTAGAGCATTTAATGCTCATATTATTGATGAGACTAATGAAATTTTATCTAAGGAGGATAAATTTGATGTTAAAGTCATTTAGTTGAATGATAACAAGATCCCTAAGGGGATGATTATTTTAGAAACACTATTTGATTAGGACAAATTGACTGAGGTTTCTAAGGATCCCTAGGTAGTGGGAAAGATTATAATGCTACTGATCTTGGCCTACATGATCAACCTTGGTTGATAAATGTTGGAAAGGCTTACACAAACATTAAAAACTATAAATACAAAGAGATCCTCACCCAATACAAGGATGTAATAGCTTGGTTCTATAATGACTTGAAGATCTTTGATGTAAGGGTCATTACCCATATTATACCCCTGAAGGAGAGTTATAAACCATTCAAGTAGAAATAGAGGCCTATAAACCCTATCTTAGAACCCATGTTCTTCAATGAGGCCAAAATATTATTAGATGCTAAGATAGTCTTCCCCATCAAGGATTCCACTTGGGTGGCTAATTTGGTGCTAGTCATGAAGAAGAACGGTGAGATTAGACTTTGTATTGACTAAGAAAACTTTAAAAAATGATTGACAAAGGACAATTATCCTCTTCCTTCCCTAGACCAATTAATTTAACTTGTTTCAGGTCTAACTATGATGTCTTTTCTTGATGGATTTTCATGCTACAACCAAGTGTTGGTTGATATGGAGGACATGATGAAGACAACTTTCACCACCAAGTGGGGAACCTTTACTTACAAGAGGATGCCCTTTGGGCTAATCAATATAGGAGATACCTTCTAAATACCTATGGACCATGCCTTCCAAGACCTGATAGGTAAGTGTATTATTATTGATATGGACGATCTAAAACATTTTTCTAAAAATAGGGAAGATTACTTCATGAATTTACAACAGGGTTTTGAAAGATGCAAAAAGTATGGCATTTACTTAAAACCTAAGAAGAGTATCTTTTGTGTGACTGAATGAAAATTATTAGGTTATGTTATAACAAAATATATTATCTCTATATATCCTAAAAGAGTGGAGTCCATATCTATAATAGAACCTCCAAATAGTAAGAAAGAGCCAAAGTCATTCTTCGGTACAATAAATTTTGTAATAAAGTTTATTTTTTGGTTTTGCATAAATTATTAAGCCACTCAATGGCATGCTAAAGAAGAATTCCAAGGTCACATGGAATGAATATTCCATCAAAGTATTTAATGATATCAAAGAGGCCATTATCCAAGCTCCAGTCCTCATAATTCCTAACTTCTTAAGGGATTTCTACCTTTATTCCTTTGCATTTGACCATAATATGGTTGTAGTGTTAACTCAAAAAATTGAAGGGTGTGACCACCCAATTGATTTCATGAGCACTAATTTTTATAATTTTGAGTTAAATTATTCATTTATTGATAATCATACATGCATTAGTTAAGGTGGTTGATAAATTTAGACATTACATGCTTAGAAATAAGGTACATGTTATCCTACCTAACCCAGCCATCAAACTCATGTTAAGTCAAAATGAATTAGGAGAGCAAAGAGGTAAATAGATGTTAGTTTTTTAAGAGTATGACTTGGAAATGAAAATATAAAAATTGGTAAGATTCCAAGGTCTGATTCAAATTATTGTTAATACTAACCCTAGGCTAAGTATTATTCAAATGGATCAACAAAACTTTCAAGCTAGTGAGTGGTATGATTCAATCATACATTTACTAATTAATGGTACTTATCTTATAGGTCTATATAGGGAGAAAAAGAGGTCCCTATGGTTTAATGTAACACACTACTTGATCAAGGATGGGGTTTTGTAGAGTATATATTTTGAAAGGGTTTATTTGAGATGTGTCTCACAAGAAGAAGCCACCCAAATCATGAACACCTTTCATGAAAAGCTAGGCAGTAGACATCCGTCTGGTAAGAAAACAACTCAAAAATTTATTAGATATGGATATTATTAGCTGAATATTCTTAAATATGCTCAAAAAAATGTGAGGGAATGCTAATTATGTCATATTTTTAACATTAAGGAGCCAAAGGTACCAATGCCTCTATAACCAGTCATAATTGATAAACTCTTTACTCAATGGGGGTTATAATTTTTTGGGGTAATAAAACCTAACTAATTTTAAGGTAAAAATTATTCCCTTACTACCATAGAATATTTTACAAGGTGGACTTAAGTTTTATCCACTAAACAATGTAAGATTGAAGAGGTGATCAACTTCCTAGAGGAAAACATCTGTACTAGATTTGGAACTCTAATCTCTCTAATGTGTGACAATGGATCTATATTTATTTCCATAGAGATGAATAAATATACTTATGATAATGTAATTACTCTCAATTATACATCCAACCATTATCCCTAAGTTAATTGCATCTCTAGATATAAAAATAAGAGCCTAATGAAGGCAATCAAAAAGTCTACTACAGACAAGCCCAGGACTTGGCATAAGCTCCTTAAATTTGCAATATAGACTAATAGGATAAGAATAAAACAAGCCTTAAAAGCTTCACCATTTATATTGGTGTATGGATAGGAACCTATCTTTCCCATCACTCTCAATTTTACTACATATTAATTTATGCATGAATATATGGAAGAAATCCAAGAGCTTGCGAACTCTAAATTATTGGACATAATTTAGATGGAAGATGTAAGGGAGAAATCCTTTACTAATTTTATTAGGGATCAAACCAAAATCAAAATATGTTTTGATAAAAGTTCCAAGATCAAGGTGTTTAGATAGGGAGACCTGGTTCTCCTTTGGGACAAAACATCTAAACCTAAGGGAAAACATGGTAAATTCACATCTTATGGATTGGCCCATACCGAATTGCAAAAACAGTTGAGAATAACACCTTCAAGCTCAAATATCTACAAAGAGCATAGTTTACATTTCCCACCAATGGGAAATACCTCAAGCACTACTTCTCTATTACTCCTTTAGAGGTCTTTATGGAGTAAATTATAAGATGGTTAGATTTCGAGTAGGTAGACTAGCTAGTTTCCTTTCAGTTCTTTCCTTCTTGTCCCTTGATTGTGCACAGGCATGTATATATTGATTTGTTTTTATTTTTTTTATTTCATTCCTACTTTATATTATGTGTTTCTTTCTCATTTCTTTGTTCCTTGATTTTAATAAGTCCTGTTGGACAAATCTTGAGCTCAAAGTTATGAAGTTTGTTTGAAAGTTCCCAAAACTCATAAATGAATGTATGAACCCCATACATATGATGACCATGGTCCTAAAATGTAAGTGTAATGATATAATTTATAGAAACTAGTAATGATCAATAAGAGAATTCTTAAGCATTTTTTTGGCCTCAAATTGGTTTTCAGAGGACTTGCACTTATAGGGTAAAAATTCAAACTATCATGGATAGTCATACTAGCACTTAATCAACATCCCTGCTGAGGATAAAGGTTGAAAACATAGATGATTTTACAAAGACAAAACACTTGATCAAATCAAAAAAACATGACTATTCTAGTTCCCAACCTTGATAAAAGCATAAAATTCTCAATAAAATATAAAAAAGGAAGAACTCAATGCAAAATCAAAATATTTATAAGCATAGGTGATTTTAGTAATCTCCACCAGGGCTATGGATACCTAGCTAGTAGTGAATAAAGGCATTAGGTGGAGCCAAAAGCATCTCTATCAAGGTTATAAATGCTTGGCTAGAAGTAAAGCAATGCCCAAGCCTTCCCTATGCTAAAATCAAGGTTCTTAATGAGCATCTTAACATGATATAAGTCAATGTTAGTGACTAAGGACATGAAACCTATAATTTATTCCTTGAACCCCATGGAAATAGTAAGTAGGATCAAATCACACACACAGTATTGCTATGTCTTGGTAATTTTCCCTAAATCTATAAATTCAAGGCCTATTCCAACCATAGTCTAAACTAGATGATGATATTGATCAAATGGAGTGGATGACCTAATTGTTTTCGCAAACTAGAGTCTCTAAGTTATAACATATTTCTATGTTTCCCCCCTAAGTTCATTTTTTGGGACCAACATACTCCCATTTTTAAAAATTGGGGCCCTAGAGAAACCCTAGAAAGTAGACATGAAAATTTATCATGATAGGATTATTTATAGAATTTGAAGATCATCCACATTATTAAGCAAGATTACTTGGTCTTGTCTTGATTTAATTTTGACTAACATCACTAATAAATGGTCTTTATTTATCTAGTTCTAGGTTCCATAGTGTTTATCCCTGAGAATTTCATGTTTTAAAACCTTATCCAAGGCTATTAGTTTAAATTTGAATAATGACAAGAAATAAAATTTGTGAGAACATTTTGAAAGTTCATTTTGAACCTAAGAATAAAACTCATGTTCTAATTTCAATTGTGTTTATTAACATAACTAGAACTTTGTTTAAAGTCTTTGGTCCCATTTATTTTTCCCTTTAAAAGTTCCTTGTATACCTAACCTTCATTCTATAGGGTCCTTTTAATATGTCCTAACTTAGCCAAAGATTTTATACATAAGGCTCCAACGTATTTATTAATATGAGTAAGACCTTAGTCTTAACATCTTAGCCTAAGTCTTGGCTCCCTAAGTTCAATCTTATGTTAGTGCATTCCTTTGATTTATAACATAGCCTAAGGTTTTAATCTTAATGCCCCAACATATTTATTAATATGAGTAAGACCTTAGTCTTAACACCTTAATCCTAAATCTTTTATATCTCTATAGTCTTGACTTAACTTCCTTGCATCTCTCTTGATCCAATGCCCTTCACTTTATCATGACCTTTGATCCAACAGAGTGAGAAAAGCCTAAATTCTAGCTTAAACAATGTGTATATCAGATGATCTAATGGTTCACACTTCCCATGGCCCTTTGACCAAAAATCATGAGGAAAAGTAATGAGATCATGAATGTATCCCATTTGACCAATCACATTCAAGATCTTAGATCGTGATCAATGTTTCTTGCTTGTTAGCGAAGACTTGACCAGATGGTGCTAGGCATAATTAAAAAGTTAAAAGACAATAGAAGGCTTGAATGATCAAAATGAGGCACCCTTGAATTTGATAATCAAAGAGAAATATATCCCACCTAATAAAGTGACCAATCACAATAAAATTCTTGAATCACGATCCTACAAGTGATGCTTCATCACTGATTAAGATCCAATGGAGTGAATTAAATCCAAGATCTTAGGAAGCCTCATAAATATACCAAGTGACATTCTTATATTAGGTCATAATAATTTGATGAGCTTAAAAATCATGATTGCATTACCATAATTTGATGTTAGTGAGGATGTATTTGACATCCATGTGACCATTAACATTAAGCCCATCAAATTAAAAACTTCATTAACCTAAAATTGACATTTCTACAACTATAATTTGACATCCATGAGGATGTATTTAACATCTGTGATATCCTCAAATTTAATCTAATGAATTATTATGCTTTGTGTCAAAATGCACTCAAAAATATTTCTCGAAGGCTTAGAAATAACTTTACAGGCTAAGGGAAGTGCTCAAAAATGCTCAAACACTATAAGTCTTCAAATTACAAAATGTGTAAATGGTCTTATAATCTATTTATGTAAAATAAACCTAGTATAAGTATATACTTTAAGGTCCCCTTGATATTTTATTCAAACATCATGAACCTTAAATTATAGACTTATACTAAGTCTTATTTTCAAATGAGAGTCCTTATAACATAAAATTTAGACCAAATGCTTCTAGCTAAAGGTTTTAATGTGTTTTATCAATACAATAAAATCCTATGTGTTATTAGACCATTGCATCATGTTTATCCTTTTGAACATATTTTATAAGTCTTGGAATAAATATTATAGACTAATGTTTACATTGTGTTTGTTAAACATGCAATAAACATTAGCCTAGAATATTTAGGTCATGTCCCCTTTATGTATAAATAAAAAAACTTAGGCATAAAACCCTTGGCCTAAGGTTTATTTCATGCTTAATAAACAAAATAAAACTTAAGGGACTTAAGCCTAAGTTGTAGTATTAATAATGTGTTAACTTAATGTTTGGTCATCTCTTCAAATCAATGACATGCACTTTGTCATTGGATTTTATTCCAATGATGCAAAGGCACCCAAAGACTTTTCAATGAGGCCCTAAGAGCATATAGACCTGACACATGGAAAAATCACATTCAAGGTACAACAAACATGATCATTTTATGGTTCACAATTTATCACTAGTTTTTGATCTAATGACGTTAAGGCACTCATGAATTTTTAAAGGCCCACAATCTTGTCACATGGCCAATGCTCATTCAACAAAGGAATAACATAGGATTCAAAGCATTAGAAAGGCATAGAAATATGATAAGTGTCACTACCATGGTGTTTTCAATATAAGGAGCCAATCATAGGTAAGGGCCTAGATTACAATTAATGGCTCGTGCCAATCCTAGATTTTAATCTAATGAAGTGAAATAAAAGAGGCATTTTAAAATTCTAATGGCTAATGTTCAAAAGGAATTTATGAAAAATTTCATGAAAGGCCTAGATAAATTCCACATAGGCACCACACAAGTATAAAACCATAAAACACAAGATATTATGGGCTCAAAAATGTAAAGGTATAAAAGCAAAGGGATAAATCAAATCCAAGGCACATATAAGCCAAAGCTTGGATATAATCTACCAAATCTTCAAAATCTTAAACCCTACATAAAAATGACCCAAATGAACTCAATTGGTTACAATTTGAGAAATTACTTGTGTTTTTTATCATTAGAGAGCTTTCATAGAGTTAATTTGTAATCTGTTGCAAGTAATTTATAGGCACAAAGATAGTGGTAGCCTATAGAAAATCATCTCAGGATGATATTGATCTCTAGTTATCAACAAATAATGAAGGTTAGATCTTGAAAGACACTAAATTATAACTTTCATCCATAAAAATCTTAGGGATTAGGAACTACCTTAAAATCTTCTTCATGATTGAGGAATTGAAACCCATCATAAATGAGGAGCAAAGAATTACCATAGTAAGTCAGAGGCACTATGATCTTGTCATTATTTAGATGGCTAGCCTCCACTATGTTATAATAAAGCCTAAGGTATATAGTTATATATATATATATATATATATATATATATATATATATATATATCCTTGATCCCATATTTGTTAATGGTATAACAAATTTAATGGATCATCAGGGAGGGAAAATTTAAGGAAATAACATATATTCCCCTTATAGCATTAGATAAATATTATAAGCTCCCTCTTCCCCATGTGGATTTATCTAAGATTAAAGAGTGGATAAACAACCATGACGTAGGCTCTATCCTTAGACCTTGGCTACACTAAGGCACTTATATCTTTAGGGACTTTGAGGGCAAAATCTCTATATTCCAATTTAGGGAGGGCATTAGGGTTATAATGACCTCATTGAACCAAGCCTTTGGAGCCTCCTGAACAACCTATGTGAATAAAATTTGGGTCCAATATGTAAATTTCATGATGAAATAGAAGCTCACCCCTCTAATTGGAATAGAAGCTCACCAATCAATTCACTACCATAAAAAAGAAGACCTCCAAGCAATTTTATATGATGTCATAATTAATAAATTCCCTAATTGCTGCAATCAACTTCATGGGTATTAGGTATTGGTCCCTAGATGTAAAAATTACCATTTCACACCACTATTATAAATTACATATCTTGAAGTATAGGAACTACATGCAATTTATTTATGACTATGTTTATCTAGCCATACTTGAGGCCATCACAAGTGTTACAATTCCAAGGCTCCACCACCTCATCAATAAGTGTGTGGAGATGATGGGTGATGTATGGAACTACCATAATTTTATAGTCATTAAGATTGAGGGCATCATGTCCCAATATTTTAGGCTACCAATATGTGTTCCTAGAAAGATAGGTCAATAAGAAATTGCTTCTTAGTTCTTACATGAAATTTATGACACTTGTAAGGAAAGGAAGAAAGGAATTCTCAACCCCTTCCATCTGATCATTGGAAGGGCCATACTCCAGGCCTATAAATAGGTTGAGACTATGGCCAGACACTGGGATTTATTTTGTTTTCAAATTGATGAAATTAAGATGTGGGATCCTAAGGGTATATTGGTCATCCACTTAAAGGATAAGAAGCTCCCAAATCCTAAATATGTACATCAATTCAATTTCTATGACATCATATATATTAAGGATGACAATTATGAAGAAGTATTAACCAAGATCAAAGGATAGAACATCAAGCTAGGACATAGGCTAACCGAGGATGATAATTCCTTAGGGTAAGCATAAAAAATTCATCCTTTGTAGTATCACTTCTTTCTTGGTCCATTTAGGATGGCCCAAGAACAACCCAAAGTAGAACAACCATAGCCACAACCTTAAGAAAAAATTGTGCAAGAATAAGATGAATAAGGTAAGGGAAAGGAGAAATGAAGAGAAATAATATTGTAGGAGAGACCTAGAGAGGGGCCCTTAGCTTTAATATTTCCCCAAAGGCCACCTTATCCAGTTAAATACATAGACATGATTTCCTTGGAGCCAAAAGATACACTAGAGGGTGCCCTCAAAGAACTTACAAAGGCCTATGACTCAGATAGGAAAGAGGAGCCTGAGGAAGATAAAGGAAAAGAGCTTGTCCCTATGGCATCCCAAAAAAATAGGAAGGTAAAGCTAGCATTGGTCCCTATTGGACCAAGGAAAAGACCAAAATTAACTTTCAATCACCCCATCAGTGAAATCAATCTCTTCAATGATGAATTCCTAATTCATGAAATAGTCATTCCTGACTGGTTCATTTATGGAAAGTTATAAAAGATCCCCTCTTTCCCATTCATAGGCCATGACAAGGGTTAATAATGTTGAGATACAACATGACATAAATCCATTGAAAAGGGATATGGTGAAGGAGAAAGAATAATGGAGAATTATGGTCACCCAAGGACCAAAAGGTAAGAAGATGGATGCTACCAGAGCATCAAGTAGATCAAGTGTGGAGGTCCCAATACCTCAAAAATTCAAGAAGTTAGTCACTACCATGAAAATAAACCTTGAGAAAACTAGGTTAGAAGGAATAACAACAAGGATAGATGTGGTTAAAATACAATAATTCACTTTTCAAAAGGTGGACCCTTTTGTGGGATTAACCACAATGGAGGGACAATATCTTGGTGAAGTTGTATTTCATGAAGAGGATGTGGAAATCTTGATTGAGGCCCAATCAACATAAGCCAAAACTATAGTCTAGGGGATGAAGTAGAGAATATTAACTTTCAAAGGAGAAAAGGAAAACTTGTAGACATAGGCAATTCTTTCAATGCTTGAGGCAATGACCAACATGCTTGATGAGTCATTTTATGACATGTTTGAGGCACTCAAAATAATGAAACTAAGGCCAAGTGCATTAGAGTGGTAGGGTCCATTGGCTAAGAGCCTAATCACCTAATTGTAAGCCTTAGAGAATAAAACAACCTAAATTCTCAACATGCATGTAAATAAATAGATCACAAGATTCAAAACCATCAGTTTGGGACACTTGAAAATAATTATAGGAATTATGGTTGACAAGGTTGAAAGTTTGATCATCATTTTGGGACACTTGAAAATAATTATAGGAATTGTGGTTGATAAGGTTGAAAGCTTGAGTGCTTGACACAATGATGTAGAAATACTCATGGAAGATGATAAGGAACTAATTGCAAGAATTGAGAAACTGATTGGGACAATGCTCATAGATCTTGCATAGCCCATTATCCTTGGAATCATAAGTGATGAAGAATTTAAACATAGGGTTACTTTCATAATCCAAGAAATCAAAGGAAAAATCTAAGACAAATCTGGGGATGATAACAACAAAATCCTAGACATGATATTTAATACACGGGAAAGGATAAATGAAGCTATGAGCATTAAAGAATCCATGGTCAAGAATGGAAGGGAGCTTGATGACTTGGTAGATCAAGAGGATTATATCATGAAACTTGATATGATGGATCTAGATATAGTTGATTGAACAACATACAAAATCCATGATGATGCTCCAAGAAAGACAATCAAAGGCCCCGTAAGCAAATTAAGTAATATTATATTTAGTATAATTTGTTAACCTTTTGAAATATAATATTTCATTGTAAAGTAATATGCTAGTTTGTTAACATATTTTCCTCTAAGTCAATATGACTATGAAAATTAGGTGTATTTTAGAACTTGTAAGGATAGTTGTCCTTATTTTTGTACACCTATATTTTGTAACTGATTGGTATATTTCTTGATCTTTTTATAAAGGCATGTATTACCATTTTAAAGAGAGATATTTTTGAGAAAATTTTGTACACTTTAATAAATTTATATAATCAAGGAATTCTACAAGGATTGTCCATATTTGATGTGTCAATTGTTAATATAGCCTTTTATCTCAATTACTAGTAGAAGTATTGAATTTGAATAGTGTGTTTGAATTTTTAGTTGCATTTTTTAATCACAAGGTTTCTAATTTGTGCATATGCTAGATTAGTTTGAGCTTATCAGGTTTTTATTCATTTAATTTTTATATGTATTCAGATGTGCTAATTTTATTTGATTATAGTAGTAAATTCTTAAAGTAGACTGGTTCTTACATGTGATTCATTACAATATCCTTTGAATCTTGCCTAGTATATAGTGTAATTTGATCTTAGGCTATGTTGCATTATATATTGGTTGAATGCATACTCAATTATAATTATGATTTTTTTGAGACTAAAATTGGAAATCGCTTGTTTCTTTTCTACCTTACCCTTCTTTTTCTCTTTTTTTATTGGATCACTTTAGTTTTAGCTCTATTACAAATACAAATTCATATTAATATATAGATTAAATATGGAATGTAATTCACTAAAAAATTAACACAAATTCTATATAGATCATGAAGAATGGACCAAGGTGGCTCCTAACCACTGAATTATATAAATATTGTGGAACAGTTTATCTTGCTCTACTACTATTTCACCACAAGCAACTAGATTGTCAAAACTTTTAATTCATGCCTTGAATTTTCTAAATTATAAAATGATAAGTCATTTTTTTAAACGTTTATTGAACATATGGTTCATTTATATATATCAAAAAGGTACATAATTTGATTTAGACTGATATTGATCAGGAGGAGAACTAGAAAGTGGATTGTAACTAGATCCTTGAATGGTAGTCTTCAAATATTGATTTGTAATAACATAATATCAAATGAGGATGGAAGTAACAGAGTGTGAATCTGATATATAGGTCACAAAATAACTACTTGAGGATGGAAACTATAAGATAGTGTACCTCCTAGGATAGATGGATTGGATCCTAAAATAGAGGGATTTGTTTGTTGATAATTAATGGAATAAGAATGGGGATTTATGGAAATGGTTATAATGTGATGTTTTGTGACATGACCAAATATATAATAATCATTGGGAATTTCATTGTAATCAACATTTTTATCTTCAGAACCTTGATTCTGATTATGACTATTAGTCACCCTTTGCTCATTGTCATTAGTATTATGAATTCAGAGAGGAATTTTATATATTCCCATGTCCTTAGTAGTTCTAACAAATGTTACATTGTTCACATCTATTTTTCCTCTATCAAGAAATTATTATATAATATGTTAAATTTTCACACACCTATGAATGCCAAGCTCTTTAATTTTATGTTATTCATAATACTTGTTATCCCTATACCAATCTTGTTTAGTTGAGATTCATCAAAAGGCTTAGTGTTTATCCATCCAACCAAGTTTTTAGACATAATTTTTTGGAACACAATCTCAAAAGGTTTCCCAATTTGTAAAATGGGCATCTATTAAACTACCCTCTATGAGGAGGATACCTTTGCAATACAAATAGTTTCTAATCATGTGACTTCCATACAGGTGGAGCTTAAACTATTTGAACATGTCATGCCTCTATAACACCATTTACAACTATTTTTTTAATGTGGGTGAAAGGATTTTTCGTTTTTAACACATTTGTTGTATTTGACATTGATGTTTAGTTTTGAATGTGATGTTTATTTTGATTTTCATATTGATTTTGATTTAAATATTTTCATTGAGATTGATTTAAGGAATATATTTTAAGCAATACTTTATCTATCAATGATATATCTATTTTATGATAACATAATCAAATTTTTATGGACATTTCAATCTAAGACTAAGCACAAGATCAAAATTTAGATTTTTTAGGAAGAAATTGGTTAACTCAATGTTCAGAAGTGTATGTGGACATGTACTTGATATTGAATGCCATATTTGAATATAGGTGAAAAACATTCACCTCCCTTTTTCTTGATATCACATAAATCCACTGTAGTTAACTTATGTTTCATAATATATGAAAAATGCTTGACAAACTTCTCATATAAGTCATCAGAAGTTTAAATAGAATTCTTTAAAAGATCTATGAATCATTCCAATGTAGGTGTTATCTCTAAAACATGCACATTTTGGAGGAGGTTATTCAATCCTACATTCAATGATAAATTAACATGATAATGGCATAAAGGTTATGGGTGACCTTATAATTAGACTAGACAACTAGATTATGGGTCTAGCTCCCTTAGTGCATATATTTAAACTCATGATAACTAAAACCTACTAATGTTGGGGTGAAACAGAGGAGAGAATACATAAAACAAACCTAATTTAAGGGATGGTGATATACTAATATCAACATTCATCAACTTTAATTAAGCTCTTAACAACAATTATGAACTAAACATGAATGAAATCACTAGCTCTAAGGCTCCTATGTAATAGTGTTTTACGTGAAGGTCATGATGAATGATTTTGAATTACAGGTGATGAGTGGAAGGTATATCTTGAGTCACTTATTATTATTTTACACTCCAAACATGATCACTAATCTTTAACACTTCATATAACCTACATAAGAAAACTTGTCATCATATATATATGGCAAGTTTATTCCAAGGTAATATTTGTACCACTTATGTAAATAAAAACAATAGTATACACACTATAAAATAATCATGGAGAAGCTAAAATAGTTTATTAACAGTCTAATATGTTCATCAAGTACAAAACTAGGTATATTTTCCTCATACCTAGGTGAGGGATACAATTTAAGGCCTTAAGGCCTGAATATATAGTAAAATAAAGAGAGAAAGAGAGGGTAAAAAGGTGTTGAGTTGTATATTATAGGTCATAAATCACCATATTCCACTACATATCCATTTATAAATATTTACAATATCCTCTCATACCCTCTTCATGCATTGGTCTTCTTGATGGTCTTTGAATAATCCTTTAGGCACTGGGGTGGAGTGATGGAGGCCACAACTGACTTCTTTGACTCCCTTAAGAGCATGAAAATGCCTAAGTATGGTCAAGTACCTCCTCATTTTTGTAGTTACAACATTAAGGACATTATTTGATCCTCCCATAAAGTACATACCCCTTTTTTTAAAAATTGGGACACTAAAGAAACCTTAGAAACTGGAAATGATAATTTTTCATGTTAGCATCATTTATAAAATTTGAAGATCATTTGCCTTCTTAAAAGTAGCCTTACTTGGTCTTTTATTTCTTTAATTTGGACTAAAATCACTAATAAATTTTCTTTATTACTCTAGTTGTAGGTTCCATGGCATTTGTCCCTAAGAATTTCATGTTTTAAGACCCTAGCCAAGGCCCTCGATTTGAAATTAAATAATGGTTAAAGCCAAAATTTGTGGGAACATTTCAAAATTTCATTTTGGACTAAGCATAAAACTCATTTTCTAAGTTCAATCATGTTTATTAACATAACCAAAACATAGTTTAAAGTCCTTAGTCGCATTTATTTTTCCCTTTAAAAGTTCCTTGTATACCTAACATTTGTTCTATAGTGTCATTTTAATATGTCCTAACTTAGCCTAATATTTTAACCCTGAGGCCCTAATGTATTTATTAATATGAGTTAGACCTTAGTCTTAACACCTTAGCTTAAGTCTTGAATCCTTGTGTTTAATCTTATGTTATCTTAATCCTTTGATTTATAGCTTGGCCTAAGGTTTTAATCCTAAGGACCCCATGTATTTATTAATATGAGTGAGACCTTAGTCTTAAATCCTTAAGCCTAGGTATTTTATATCTCTATGGTCCTAACTTATCTTCCTTTTATCTCACTTGATCCAATGGCCTTCACTTTATCACAACCTTCAATCCAATGTATCAAGAAAAGCTTGAACTTTAGCTTTAAAAATGTGCATCCCAAATGATTTAGTGGTTCACACTTCTTATAGTCCTTTGATCATACTACATAAATGAAATTTATAGGATATCACATATAGCCCGTTGGACCAATCATATTCATGCTATCGAATTACAATTAATGCTTCTCACTTTCTTTTAAAGACTTGAACAAATGTTAGGATGCATAATTGAAAATTCAAAAGACTACAGAAGGCCTAAATGATTGATATGTAACACCCTTGAATTTAATGATCAAATACAAATATATCTCACTTGATAATGTGACCAATCATAATAAAACTCCCAAATCATGATCTTATGGCAAACACTTCATCATTGATTAAAATCCAATAGAGTGAATTAAATCCAAGAACTTGGGAAGCCTCATGGATGTACCAAGTTGCATTCTCACATTGGGTCATAATAATTTAATGAGATTAAAATTGATGCTTTTGTGACTGTCATTTAATGTTCTTGTGACTGTCAACTTTAATCCCATCAAATTAGAAATTTCATTAGCCTAAAATTGATGTTTGCACAACCATCATTTGATGTCTGTGAGGACTTATTTGACATCTATAAGACCATCAAATTTAAGGTAATAAATTATTATCCTCAAGGTCAAAATGCACTCCAAAGTATTTATAGAATTCTCAAAAATAGCTTTACAAGATAATGGAAGTGCTCAAAAAATGCTCAAACACTAGAATACTTCAAATTACAAAATGTGGAAATAGTCTTATAATCTAAGTTTTAAAAATAAAATTGGTCTAATTCTCTACTTTATGGTCCCCATGACATTTTATCCAAACGTCATGATCCTTAAATTATAGACTTATACTAAGTCTTATTATAAAAGGAGAGTCTTTCTAGCATAAAATTTAGACCAAATGCTTCTACCTAAAGGTTTTATTGTGTTTTGTCAATATAATTAAATCATATGTGTTATTGGACCATTGTCTCATGTTGATCCTTTTGAACAAATTTTATAAGCCTTGGAATAAATATTATAGACCAATGTTTACATTGTGTTTGTTAAACATGGCATAAACATTGGCTTAAAATATTTGGGCCATGGCCCCCTTGCGTATAAATCCAAAAACTTAAGTGTAAAATCCTTAGACCAATATTTATTTTGTGCTTAATAAGTGAAACAAACCTTAGCCCAAGGAACTTAAGCCTAAGTTATGATCTTAATAATGTGATAAATTCATGTTCAAGCATCTCTATAGATTAATGACATGTGATTTGTCATTATATTTTGATCTAATTATGTGAAGGCACACAAAGTCATGTCAACAAGGCCCTGACAGTGCACAAACTTGGCACATGGAAAAATCACATTCAAGATAAAGTTGACAAGATGATCCAATGGTTTTTACTTTATCTCTAGATTTCAATACAATGACATGAAGGAACTCATGACTTTTCAAAGGCCCATGAGCTCACTACATGGCCAATGGTTATTTTGTGAAGGACTGACATAGGATTTGAAGTATGGGGAAGGCACACAAAGATGCCAAGTTTCAATACCATGGGGTTTGTAATAAAAGTAAATAATAAAAAGAAATGGCCCAGATTAAAATTAATGGCTCATGATAATCCTATATTTTGATCCAATCAAGTGAAATAAAAGAGGCATTCTTAATTCCAATAACTAGTGCTCAAAAGGCATTAATGGAAAATGCCTTGAAAGGCACAAATTAATGCCACATAGGCACCATGAAAGAATAAAAGGACAAAAGACAAGTAAGCATGACCTAGAATCTATTTTTAGACCCTAGCTACACCAAATCCCTCATATATTTAGGGAATTTGAGAGTAAAATCCTAGTAGTCTAATTCAAGTAGGGCATTATGGTTATAATGACCATGTTGAATCAAGCCTTTGGGACCCCCTCAACTACCTATGTAAATAAAAATTGGGTCCCATGTGTACATTTCATGGTAGACTAGAAGCTCACCCTTTAATTAGAGATTTAATTAGTATCTTCCTCATCAATAAATTCACTACCATAAAAATGAAGACCTCCAAGTAATTTTATATGATGGCATAACTACTAGAAACCCTGCTTGCCTCAATCAACTTCCTAGGTATTAGGAATTGGCCCTCAAATGGAAAAATCACCATTTCACATAACTATTCCAAATTACATATATTTAAGTACAAGATCAATATGAAATTTATTAGTGATTGGTGTTATCCAACCATAATTGAGGCCATCATAGGTGTTTTTATGCTTAGGGTCGACCCCCTCATCAAGAAGTAATTGGAGATGATGGGTGATGTATGTTATTACCCTAACTACATAGTCTTAAGGATTGAGGGCATCATGTCCCAATCTTATAGGTTACTAGTATATGTTCCTAATAGGATAACGAAACAATAAATTGCTTCCTAGTTCTTGCATGACATTGATGGCACTTTTAAAGAAAATAATAAAGGATTTATCCACCCCTTCCTTCTGATAATTGGATGGACCATACTCTAAGACTGGAAAAAGTTAAGACTATGGCCAGAAACCAAGATTCATTTGGTTTTCAACTTGATTAACTTAATATGTGGGATCCTAAGGGTATAGTTTTCATCCACTTAAAGGATAAGAAGATCCCAAAGCTTGAATATGTACATCAACTTAGATTCCATGACACAAAATATATTAAGGCTAAGAATTATGAAGAAGTAATGGCTAGGATCCAATGCCACAACATCAAGCTAGAACACAAGATGATTAAGGATGAAAAGGTCTCAAGGAAAGCATGAAAAAATCATCCTTTATATTATCACATACAACTTGGTCCATCTAAGATGGCCTAAGAACAACCCCAAGCAAAATAATCACAACCACAAACTCAAGAGTAAATTTTGAAAAATAGGATGAACAATGCAAGGGCAAGGATAAAGTAGGAGAAGTAAGATTGGAAGAAATATGTAAAGAGGGGACCTTATCTTCAATACTACCCCAAAGGCCACCTACCCTATTTTAATATATAGACATGATTGTGTTGGAAGTAGAAGAGACACTTGAGGGTGCCCTCAAGGAAATTGTAGAGGCCTATGACTTAGATAGGAAAGAGGAGCCTAATGAAGATAAAGGAAAAGAGGTTATCTGTATGGAATCCCAATAAAAGAGGAAGGTAGAGCTATAATTGGTCCCTATTGGACTAGTAAAGAGACTAAAATTAACATTCACTCACCCCATCAATGAAATCAATCTCTTTAGTTATGAATTCCCAATTCATGGACTAGTCATTCTTGACTAGTTCATTTATGGAAGTTACAAAAGATCCCCTCTATTTTCCATTCATGGGCCATGACAATTATTGTTGATGTTGAGATACAAGATGATATAAATCCATGGATAAGGGCTATGGTGAAGGAGCAGTAAGAAAGGATAATTACATTCACTGAAAGACTAGAAGCCAAGATGGATGCTCCTCAAGCATCAAGTAGCTCAAGTGTGGAGGTCCCAAAACCTCCAAAATTTAAGAACCTATTCACTACCATAAAACTCAACCATAAAACAATTGGGTTAGAAAGAATAAAAATAAGGACAACTATGTTTGGAACAATGTAATTCACATTTTAAAAGGTGGAACCCTTTATGGGATTAACCCTAGTAGTGGGCTAGTAGCTTGGTGAAGCTGTAATTCATGAGGAGGATATGGAAAGCTTGATTAAGGCCCAATCAACACAATATAAAGATAGATTATAAGGGATGAAGCAAATAATCTTAAATTTGGAAAGAGAAAATGAAGACTTTTAGAAATAATAAATTCTATTAGTGCTAGAGATAATGATCAAAATTCTTAATGAGTCATTTTATGAAATGTTTGAGGCACTCAAAATAATGAAACTAAGGTAGAGTACAATAGAGGGGTAGTGTGCATTAGTTAAGAGCCTATCCACCTAATGGAAAGCCTTAGAGAACAAAATATCCCAAATTCTCAACATTTGAGTAAGGAAATAGATCCTAGGCTTCAAAACCATCAATTTGGGACATTTGAGCATAATTATAGGAATTATGGTTTACAAGGTATAAAGTTTGAGTTCTTGGCACAATGATGTAGAAAGACTCCTGAAAGATGATAAGGAACTAATTACAAGAATTCAATAACTTCTTGGGACTATTCTCATAGATTTTGCACAACCCACTATCCTTGGAATCATAAGTGATGAAGAATTTAAACATAGGGCAGTAGACCTAGTTCTTATTTGTGATTCTTTACATTATCTTTTGAAACTTGCTTAGTATATAGTGGAATTTGATCTTAGGATTTTTGCATTATATATTGGTTAAATACATATTCAATTACAATTTTTGCTTTGTCATAATGTTTGAGACTAGAATTGTCAATCACTTGTTTCTTTTCTACCTTACCCTTATTTTACTCTTTTTTTTATTAGATCACTTTAGTTTTAATTCCATTACAAATACCCATTTAGATTAATCTATATCTTAAATATGGAACATAATTAACTAAATATTAAAATAAATTCTCTATAGATCATGAAGAATAGACCAAGGTGGCTCCTAACCACCAAATTAAATAAATATTGTGGAACATTTTATCTTGCTATGCTACTATTTCACCATAGACATGTCATGGAATAATCAATTGAGGATGGAAACTATGAGATAGAGTACCTCCTAGGATAGATGGACTATATCCTAGAATAGAGGGATTTATTTTTTGATAATTACTAGAAAAAGAATGGGGATTTATGTAAATTATTATAATGTGATGTTATGTAACATGGCCCACTATATAATAATCATTGGGAATTTCATGGTAATCAACATTATTATCCTCATACCATCTATTCTGATTATGACTGTTAGTCACCCTTTGCTCATTATGATTATTATTATGATATGGGAGTGGAATTTTGTATATTCCCATGTCTTGAGTAGTGATAATAGATGTTACATTATTCATATTTATTTCTCCTCTATCAATAAATTATTATATAATATACCAAATTTGCACACACCTATGAATGTCAAGCCATTTAATTTTATGATATTCATAATAGTTGTTATCCCTATACCAATCTTGTTTAGTTTAGATTAATCAAAAGGATTAGTGTTTATCCATCCAACCAAGTTTTTAGACATAATTTTTTGGAGCACAATCTCAATAGGTTTCCCAATTTTTAAAATAGGCATCAATTAAACTACCTTCTAATAGGACGATGCCTTTATAATGAAAATGGTTTTTGATGAGGTGCCTTCCATATAGGTGGTGCTTGAATTATTTGAATATATCATGCCTCTATAAAACAATTTACAACTATTTTTATTGTGGGTGAAAGGATTTGGCTTGTATAACACATTTTTTTGTATTTGACATTGATGTTTGGTTTTGAGTGTGATGTTGATTTATATTTTGAACTTAATTAGAAGATTGACCTTGAGATTGATTTAAGGAATATATTTTAAGAAATATTTTATCTATCAGTTATATATCTATTTATACCCCCTCTATTTGGACATCATCAGATTTGTATGGACATTGTAATCTTAGATTGAGTGTAAGATCAAAATTTAGATTTTTCATAAAGATATTGGTCAAATAAATGTTTGGTAGTGTATGTCAGAAAAAAATTGATATTTAATGTCATATATGAATATAGGTTAAAAATATTTCACCTCTCTTTTTCTTGATATCACATAAATCCACTATATTTAACTTACATTCCATAATATATGAGAAATGTGTGATAAACTTTTCATACAAGTCATCAAAATTTTGAATATAATTATTTGGAAGATCTTTGAACCACTCTAATGTAGGTGTTATATCTACAATATGAAACTTTTGAAAAAAATTATTCAATCCTACCTTCAAGTCTAGATTAACATTGGAATGCCCTAAAGGTTGTGGGTGACCTTATAATTAGACCTAACTTCTAGATTATTGGGATATCTACCTTGGTGCATCTATTTAAGATTGAGATCACTAAAATTTACTAATTTTTGGGTTAAAATGGGGAGATAATTCATAAAATAAAACTAATCTAAGGGATGGTAATGCACAGATATCAACATTCATCCAATCAAATTAAACTCTTAACAACACCTATAAACTAAATATGAACTAAAGCACTAGCTCTAAGGCTCATATGCAATAGTGTTTTACATTAAGGTCATGATTAATGACTCAAAATTGGAGGTGATGATTGGAAGGTCTATCTTGAGGCACTTCCAATGAGTTTACACTCCAAACATGATCACCAACATTTCAAACTTCATATAACCTACATAAGATAACTTGTCATCATATATGTATGGAAAGGAAATGCCAAGGGAATATTTATACCACTTATTAACTTTAAAAAAATCATATAAACACTATAAAATAATCATGGATAAGATTAAATAGTCTAATAGGTTCGTGAAGTACAAAACTAGGTAGAGTTTCCTTCGTACCTAGGTGAGGGATACAAATTAAGGCCTTATGGATAGAATATACTATAAAATAAGGAGAGGAGAGGGGAAAAAGGAATGAATTTAAATATTATATGTCTTAAATGACCATATTCCACTACATATCCATTTATAAAGAGTTACAATAGCCTTTTCAGGCCCCTTCATGCATATGTCTTCTTTATGGTCTTTGAATGATCCTTTAGGCATTGGGGTAGAGTGATAGAGGATAAAAATGACTTGTTTGACTCCATTTAGAGCATTAAAATTACTAAATATGGTCATTTACCTCCTCTTTTTAGTATTTACAACATTAAATACATCAGTTGAGCCTCCCATAATGCACCTAACATCCTACCTTTTCTATGTAAACTTAGGCCATGGAAATTGAAACAAACTATCATTATAGATATGGAGTGTATTTTATCACTCTTATCATTATTTATATGGTTAATTTACATATATTAACTCCCTTAATATCCTATCTATGCCAATATTAACCTCTCTTGGTTAACCAAAGAGGCCTGATAGGCCAACAGGCCTAATGACTGAGTTATTTGTACTTGATGGCCATGAAAGTCTATATGAGACCTTGAGATCATCTAAATAGGTGATATTTAAGTCTCAAAAAACATAATATACCATGATATAGGTCCTTTTAAGAAAAATACACATGTAACCTTACCAAACTAGGTGACTAGGTGAACTTCTCTTTCACATTTATAAACTGGTTATTTGAAGGAGATGCATAAAGGCAGTTACAGGTAGATTTTTGGACATATTGGTATTTTATGATATAAAAATATTCCAAAACATTCACCTCTAATTATTGGAAACTTTAAAAATCAATCTTCACCTTGAGAACCTCATAAAACCTTGAAAAATACCCTTTTCTGAAAATTATATATAGTGTCTATATAGATAACTAACATGAGTAGTGTATATTCTAAATGAACTTTATGGTTGAGATATTTTTTGGGTCATTCCTTTGTAAATATATGCCAATTATTCATCATCTTCTCAATCAAGTCATTATTAGGGTTTAAGTAGGTTTTTAGAGGTTTATCATCTTAACTATGGTCCATAAAGATGAGACCTCCAATACCAAACTTATAGGCATGTACGTTTAGTCCATATAACCCCATAAAAATATTTAAAATCTTAGGTTCCCATGCATCTTATGTGGATATATGTGAGTTTAATTTGGTGAACCTTGAGCTTTTTATATGCAGTCTATGTAGGCTAACTTCTTAGAATTTATTCATAAACCTAGGCCCCTTAATCTAACTCACTCCTTCATGAATATTAATTTCATGTGGGTGCCAAACTTCACCCAGGGTAATTTCTCATTAGTCTCTATGCTTTGAAAGTTATGACCATTCAAAGTGATGGCTTAATTTGACTACCTAGGACTATGTAATTTGATTAAGGTCTTAAGACTAATTTGATAATTTATTTGAATTTATAGTGATTGAAACCATATTAATATTACCTATACCAACCTATTTTACATTATCCTATTATTGGATTTTCATGGGGGTTTCTTTATGCTGCTAAGGTGAGCATGGGTTTTGAGGCCTCAAGGGTGGTTTTCTAGGCCTAACAAGCATACAATTAGTATCATCATTATGAGGTGAAATATAGGTGTTTGGGGATTAAATATAATAATAAAACCATTATGTTACATATTCCCACCTCTGATGTTACCTTTGCATGCTTAAATATTAACTCTATCTTCACTTTTTCATGAAGATGCCTATAAGTCTCACTACCAGCCTAGGCCTGAGTATTGTAGACCTAGACATCATCTTCTAGATTTAAAAAATAGTGGTGAAGCTTGGAAAAAGCATGTAACATTACCCCATGTCCTGACAAGACCCTTGGGTTCATTTTTATTCATCAAGTTATTCCTTTGCACTCTCATTTTTTGTCTTATGGTTTACACGTAGTTAAGATTGTGTATCCCTAGTGGCTCAATTTGGTCTCCTTTTTATCTCAATTGGGAGTATAAAATTTTATGATCCACTAATATTTTATCCTTAATATAATTAAAGTGATTTCAACCTTCCATCATCCCTCAAATAAATAAAAGTCTCTAATTTAGGCATAGGCTTGTTTAGGCCCTTTCAGGCCTAAGAGGCCTAATATGCATTATCTTCTGTATATATTAGGGACTTAAATACTCCAATGAAAACATAATGAATATTATTATAATCCTATTTTAATCCCTAACTTTTTTTTACCTCTTTTCACTTTTCTTATCAAGAACATCCATCACATTTCACCCTCTAACCTTAAACCTTGACTTTAGGTGAATGTTGAGTTCTTAGCTATGTATAGGTGTGTTTATTATTTCCTTTACCAATTATATATATATATATATATATATATAAACATTAATATCATGTTTCATATCCCATAATTCCTCTTTAGATAACCTTATGTATCATACATTCCTTTCTACAGGGTTTCCCAAACTTCTTCTACTGTATGTGTCTTCAGGTGTTACATTTAGGCTCATGTGCCTCAGTTTTAAGCCTATAGGAATAATATATCATTAAGTATCCACCAATATAATATTATTATCACTTTAAACCATTGATACACACTTTTCTCTCCATTTTTAAAATGTTCTCAAATCCTCAATAGCCACAAAGTATGCATACATCTCCAAACTACATGTACAAGCTTGTTTAAGTTAGTCTAGGCCTAATAGGCATGTGTGGACCTATTAGGATCTTCTAATTAATGATTTAAAACATGTAAATGAGTAAAAAATATGTTTAAATTTAGGTTACAAGTGAGTTACTCATCTTAATATAATTAAGCTTCATATTTTTATAGGTTCCTATACCCTCACTTTTCTAAACTAGCAATTCTACCTTTATGTAGAAGTTAGGCTTGCATGGGCTATAGGTACAGATAAATCCATCCATATTAATTTGAATAAATAATTTTATGGACCATAATTTAATGGATTCCTTTATTTTTTTATACACTCTAAATCCACGTATTGAGCCAAACTTCTCATTCAGTCATTTGGTTTTCTCATGACTATCTATATATATGCTTGTGTATGACTTTTGCCTCATGTTAAGACACTCTATAAATTAATAAACATTTCCTATAATTAAATTTAACATGAGAGATATTATATACTATTAATACTTCATTCTCTTCAAGAATGTATCTCAACATTTCACCAAGTGGCATCTTGCTCACATGCCCTCAGACTAACTCTATGTGATGAATGAGGTCTACCTAACTAGGGGTATGACCATTTATAAGTTTGTCCTTAGGTGATAATTTAATGGTATAAATTTGATAATGAAATTTTATGTTTAATTTAATCTCTTTAAACATACTTTAATCTCCTCACATTTCTAACATCTCTAGTCTATAGGTATAATACATGGTGTGCACTTAATGAGGACCTTGATTGGGTTATTTATCCTAGGATACATGAGATAATATGGTCTTAATTTCACCCTAAATTATCATATTAAATGTATTATATGTCCCTCTTGATTACTTATGGCTTATAAATGTTCCTTCACACCTTATAAGTCTCATCATAATAGTCTTCCCTTTGATTGGTCCAATTTAGGCCTTTAATGATTGTGAGAAGTTTATCTTACATAATGGTCAAAATATAAAGGGTTGATCTATGTTGAAAATTATTCACCATATCTATTATACTTCCTCATATGTCAAAATATCCTTTAATTCATTTAAGTTTCTCCAAGACTCCATTTGATCAATCAATATTCCATTGAAGTCTCCAGTCTGCATAAGAGCCTATAGGTGGTACTGTGAGGGTTTAATTTTCAAGGCTAAAAATGGGAATGCTTAATCATAGGGAACTAAGGTAATTTAAGGGGAAAAAAGGAAATATTAAAACATGAAGGATATGATTTCTATTTTAACATGAATTTAAAACCTTTATATCTACTATAGTGGTATAGGTTTATGCTTATCAGGTGATCACATAATGTACTTATGATAGTCACCTTAGGACATGAATTGAAGGGGCACCTTGATTTGAATTATATAAGTATGTAGGGAATAGGATATTTTAAAGGATATAAATGGACCATTCCATTATTTAAAACACCCCTCTCTTTAATATTTAGGCCTTAAATGTTCTACATCATAAAACTTATTTGCAATCTAAAAAATGAAGAAAGCATGAATTTATACTTGATCCCATAACCCACACATGTGAACCATGGGTCGAAGGTGATGTATATATTCAATTAATACCTTAGGAACACACACCATGTTTTGGTTTGTGTAAACACCTAAAAAATGCACTAAAATTGTTGTACTTTCTAACCCTTGCACAAATGAATAAGCATATTAGAGTGACTATATTGTTAAAATTTGTTCATAGATCATAGGACATGTATTTACTTATGAGTTACATGGATAATAATTTTAATGGATGTCATTTCATTCTCCAAATTTTTATATCCTAATCTTCTCTCTCATACTTGTACCATCCACAAACTTGAAGGGTTGTCTTGGGTTGCAGAGGAGCTGGATGGAGTAAAAGAGTCAATTTTGAGCTTATTTTGAATCCTATTGCCATGAAACATCTCTGAGATGTCTAAAATTATTACACCTACAACATATGATCCCCCTCTATATGGACCTATCCATACAAGTCTATACAACTTGATAAAACACTTTAAAACACCTCTTTTCCTAAATTTTATCTATGTCTCTTAACTTGAACTACCATTAGAGGATGAATAGAGGGAAAACACAAGTCATACCATATTATAAACCTAGTGGTATGGTATGGTAAGGTAAAGAGGTAGTCTCTTCCCATGTGTGGGACCCATTTTTTGAGTGTGGAGTGAAACATGAGTTTTAAACTGAGTCTTTTATGGTATGAAATGTCTAGTGATAGCTTAAGGACTCTTTTAAGACCTTTATAAGTAATGGAATACTTGAAATATCTCCTTTTAATAGGATTTAATAATTCATATAGACTCATATGAGTTTTTATAAGGGTGATTGATGGACTTAGGGGGGTTATGAAGGCGTGAGACTATTTAAATCAATAGACCACAAATAATTACACTAAAAACATCATTAGACATTTATATCATGCTTTTAAACAAGGTTTAGACACCATTCACATTGATTTTAATGCCTCTCTCATAAATAATGGCTTGAAAATGTCCCATATACTATAAGAACCACTAATCTCAAACTTGTCAAATTACCTTATTTTTATCAAAAGATCCTTGATCTTATCAAATAAGTTTAAAACCACTCACTAGACCTCACAAGACACCTTTACACTCTCTTGCTCACTCAAGGGTCAACATGACCACTAACACATTACCAGTAAACCTTAACATAGATATGACATATGAGGAACTTTTCATCAGAATCTAACACGGTATGAGACATTAATCAATTCTAACAATGTTCAAACTTAGACCAATATGTATGAGATCATCATGTGTAAGATTATGTGGGTGTCATGGGAAGTTTTTAGTTGTAGGGGTTATAATTTGGCCTAGAAGGCCAAATTTCCAAAAATTTTGGTGACTCATAGGGGTTGACCATCTTACAAGTCAAGAGAACCCACTCACTTTTCATGACAATGATGATCCATATATGACATCATGACTTGTATGTGTTGATGACAGTTTTATCCACACCAGATTTGATGAGGTATCCTCTAAGTTTTAGGATATTAATGGAGTTAAACTCCACTCTATGTCATGAGTTGAAAGTATGCAATCTTTGACAACCTATTGATGAAATAGTTGTTAGGGCATGTAGGTTGTTGACAAGGTTTTGTAGATGGATGTGTGGTCCCTAAAGGATAGTGAATATATATGTGAGTTATATGGATGGTTAAATTATAATCTAAAGTGGGTAGATATAAAATAAAAATCATAAAAGGAGGGAAGGTTAAGGTATAAAATAAAGCTCTATGGTTTTTAGGAATTACTTCCCTAGCCTATTTCTAAAAGGACAAATGCTCTCAGATCTTATGCTCATTGCTATAATAAATTACACACACACAATCATACATGGATAAGAAGTATAAATAAATTTTGATGAAGGAAATTTAGAGGCTTGAGACAAAGGTTTCTCCTTTTATATTAGCTATCATACACCCTTACTCAAGAGATTGTGGCTTAGGCTAGTGAAGTATCCGAGACAACTTTTGCACACACATAGAAAACTACATCAAAGAAAGAACTTATAAATATTTAGAATTATGAATAAATCAAATTAATTATCCTAATCAATATAATTCTCTAATATTTCAATAACTATTGTACATCTAATATTAGTATATTAATTAAGACAATCAAGAATCCATGCATAACTATTACACACTAAGGATTATTGAAACATACAACCAAAGAAAGTAACAACTAATTACATAGAAATTGGAGAGAAAATACACAAACACATTCACTAATGATCAAAATTTATTTTTCTCTAGTATTCAAAATTCTCTAATAAAAATCCAAGTTGGATTACAATTGTTTATATAGATGTGGGGAAGGGGTCACCTCATCCTCAAGGTTCATGTAAGGTAGTTATATGTGATAGTCAGAACTTGAGTTCTAACTATTGTTAAAAAATGTACAGGAGTCTACTTTTAGTTATCAGTTTAAAATATCCTTTTCATAAGCTATGCAACATGTGCATGTTTATGAAGACAACAATTTTTTATAATTATACCTTGAAATGCATTCAAAATTTCAGAATATATACATCATTTACAAAATTTTACATGCACAAAGTCTTATCCTTTTAAGGATGCATGGTTTGAATGGATAGGGTGGTGTAAAATAAAACTGTATGTTATTTATCAAATAAAAGTATCATTGTATCAATGCTTTAAAACCAATAAAACTATGAATAACTAGAAATAACTATGCATTGCATGTTGCTCATACCTCTCACTGAGTCTAGATATTTGAAAAGTCCACCTAGGGCTTGACCATCAATTTTTTGCATGATGAAATGTGAGCATGTCATTTGGAATCTCTTTATGGGCCTCTATGCTCTTTATATTCCTAGTTTGAATGTTTTTGTGCCATTTGGTAGTCTTTCACTAGTTTTAAGAACTTTGAATTTTCCACATTGATCTCACACCATTGATCATCTATGCTCAAGTTAACATGATTTATAGATCTTAGTGCTTTAAATAATTAAATATTATGAGTTTTATACTTCTCATATCCTCATTCCTTTGAAAAGTCTCTATCAATATCGCACCATTAGATCAAATATATGGATCAATGCTGGCCATTAATCTACTTGGGCACACTTAGCCTTTGATTTAAAAATGGATAATTTATGATCTTAAATTTTATTTATATATAATTTTTTAATGATGTCCTCACGAATGTGAATGGCATCTATGTGACCTTCACAATTTAATCCCCTATTATTTTGATCTTAAATTTGACATTCACACGACCATCAAAGATGTCCTTATGATCGTCAATGACATCAAAGTGACCCTTATAATTTAAACATGTATTTTAGTTTTTCAGCCTACATTTTACATTTGTGTGAACCTCAAAGATGTCTATGTGATCATCACATCAGCTCAAATCCATATGAGTTGGACACTTGTCATTTCTTGGTTCACTTTACTCTACAATCATAAATGAGAAGAAGACTTAACATAATACTTTAGAAAATATATAAAGGACCCTGCATGAATATTTGAGCCTAAGTTCTTATTTGTATGAATAAAATAAAATTGGGACATATGATTAAGATATATCAAAGAGCTCTTATGTTTAATTTTGAAGACCTAACATACAAAAATATGATCAAGACCTAGGATAAAATCTTAAATTAAGCTTGAAACATAATAAAATGTTTTATAATTAGAGGTACCACTTGGTGGTAGGGTAATGTTTTAGGGAAATTATGTGGGGAATTATTTCGAGTACCCTAAATTCATAAAAAAAAATGTTTGAAACATAAATTTTGAGGGAATTACATTTTCATTTGACAAAATGTCTGAGACACAAAGATCATCTCTATATTTTCATCAAATAAAATGTCTGGGGTAATTACCGTAAAGGGTCATTTTGATGGTAAAGTCCCTAGGATAAAAGTATAAAGGGTAGGAATGAAAGGTAAAAGGCTTAGGATAAAAGTATCGAATGGCAGGTGTAAAAGGAAAAATGACTGGAACAAAATTACCTAAGGGTAGGTTTAATAGGGTTGAAGGGAAATTAAAAATGTTTAAAGGGTACAACCAAACCATTTTGTTTCAACAAGATTATTTTATGGATATTTTCATGGGGAAATGTTGTAGAGAAATTGTATCGAACAAAATGTTTGACATAATAAATGTAAACGCCAATTATTGTGGAACAAAAGTTTCAAAAATAAAATCCCAAAAAAGATAAGTTTGAAAACATAAAACATGACAAGGACTCCTAAAAAGTATTAACAAGCTTAGTCTATGAAAACATAATGCCAATGTCATTTTTCCAAAGCATGAAAAAGACCCATAATCAATCTTCTCCAAGATTTTTCATAAACATATAGAAGAGGGGCTCAAATTCAATAACATATTCCAAATAAATCATGGGTCCCTCTTTCTTATGGAAAGAAGGGGGATGTTGGGTACAATAAATGACAAATTATAAGAGGAATACTCCTAAGTATTCAAAAACCCAAAACTCTGGTTTGTAATCTTTAAATCAATCATAAAGTGTGTCACAAAAGAATACTTAAATTAGAAACACGAAAGAGACTCCTAAGTTCATTCACAAAACATACTTTCCTTTAAATTTCTTGGACATGTGTGTGAAAATGTGTAAATACTTTAACCCTTGTTGTGATGAGTTTTTTAAGGCTTGATGAAGATGTAGGTTTCATTCCAGTATCTATTAAAGCACAAAATAAGGGAATATCAAGGATTGCTCTACTACTAGCTAGGCATCTATAGCCTCAATAGAGATACCTTAGGCTCCTTCTTTTATCATTCCATTATTTTATTTTGATCATGATGTGTGGTACATTAACCTTATTTCATCATGCAATCCTTTTGATTTTATTTTGCTATTTTAAACTCATTATTTGTTTTATTATTATTTTTAGTTCTTGAATAGAAAAGAGAAGATGTAGAACCTTAGTGAGCTGGTATAATTATTAAACAAATCATTACTAGAACATCTCTACCAACCACATCTATACTCAAAATTGTTATTTTTAATAAGTATTTAATACGATAAGTGCATTTGATCCAATAAAACAAGAAAACCTTCTAAATTTGTGTGAGGTAATTTGATAACAACTTACACATACCAGGTAGATTATTTTTCAAAGTTTAGGGCAATCTATAGATTTCATGGCTACTGGCCATCTCTGGTAGATCTACATTGTTGGATCTCCAATACATGGCTACCACTGATTGATGGAAATGTTGAAATTTTCCCTTGTGTTAAAGGTTTTTTCATAGCTTAATTCCAAAGTTCCAAGGATAGGAAGACTATTCTGTCCAACAGTAATCTTTTATTGTAGGGTAAATACCCTCTTATGGCCAAATAGTGGCATAAGGATTTCAACCCTCTCACGAAAACCTTCAATAAGATCCCTGTCTGGGTCCGGCTCCCTAATCTACCAATACATTTATGGCAAGAAGCAGTGTTTAAAACCATCAAAAATGCTTTAGGAGAATTTTTATTTGAGGATGATGAAACTAAGAGTATTTACCGCTCGACATGTGCTCACATTTTTTTTGAGTTGGATGTTTCAAAGGGCCTTCCAGAGGCAATTTGTCTGGACTCCCCTAGGGCTTCTTGGACGCAAATGTTAGATTATGAAGGTTTACCTTTTTGATGCAGAAAGTGTCACTAGACGGGGCACATAGCAGTCTGGTGTACTGCAGGGAAATCCAAACCAAGAAGTTCACCTGCATCATGGTCAGAAGCTGAACATGAACACTATTTTGCTAAACAACTTGATGATTTGACTGATTTAGAGAATGAGAATGAAATGAGTATCCATTCTGAATCGACGAAATAGGAGACTCTGCTAGAGATTGATCCTGTTGATGGTACTACAGAGATTGGAGTTGGTGTTCTCTCTGAACTAATTATTGAGGAGGTGGTGGTTCCTTCATCTATTTTGAAGGTTTCTCCTAGGAGCCAGAAGTTGGCTTATTCTCATAAGGATTTTGTTGAGGCTTTAATGCCCCCTGGACTTCAAGGATCATGACCTTCTGAGGACTGGGTTGCTGAGGTAGCTAAGGTAGAGGATGGATGGACAGCTGTTAAGAGGAAGAAGTCTAAGCCTTTGGTCCCCCCTCTAGATATGAAACTTTAGTCTTGTAAGAAATAAGTTTATTGTGTGTCTAGCTTTTGTCTGTTGTTTTCAGATTTTTGGTAAATCTGGTTTTTCTTATGCAGGTTCTAGGCCATTCTGTATTCTAAAGTGCTTAAGGCTTATCTTTCTACTGATGTATAGAGTTTTGGGGCCCCTTCAAAACCTATTTTTACCTTAATCTAAAACAACTTACACATACCTAGTAAAATTATTTAATTCTGACACCATCTAAAATGATTCATGATTACCTACCTTCATCCTAAAGACTCAAAAACATAGAAATATACCTAATCTATAAACTAGTCCCAAAGTATCAAGATTTTAATTTTTCTCTTTTCTTCAAGTCATAAGCTCTGTTAGTTTGGATTTTTATCTTAGTTATAGTCAGATCAAACACAATTTTGAATTTTAGAGAAAGCAAAGAACAACTAGTCTAAGAAAGAAAGGAACGTAACTAAGAAAACAGTAAAATCTAATCTAGAAAGCATGATATTTAATTTATGAAAAAAAAATGAAAGTAAGAAAGATTAATATATAAAGTAGGAAAATAATCTATGAAATTAGGAAATCTAATCTAATCCTATATGTACATTCATTTGTCCATCATTAACCATTAATATCTATAGATGTCAAGGCCCCAAAGTAGTGCTTTAGGAATTGTCCATTGATTGGATATGTAAGATCATTACCTTGGAGGTCTTTCAAACAAAATTCATTATTACCCATGATCTCTAAAATATGGTATGGTCTAATACATAGTGGGGAAAATTGTCATGATATCCTTTTTTCTCATGGGATTTATCCCAAAGTAGCACTAGATATGAAATCTTGAATGTTTTAACCTTTGTTCTTTTATCAAACCATGTCTTGACCACATCTTGGTGTTTGATAAATGTTTATACGGTCTCATTTCTTAAATATTCCATTTCTATTAGGTCTAACAATCTTGATTCTATTTTATCACTTGGTTCCATGTAGTCCTACATTAATTGATATGTGGGTAGCTTCAACATGATTGGGAATACATGATTTCATCCATACACCAATAGATAGGGTGAAAGTTTAAGTGATTTATTGTGTCTAGTCTAGTCTACCCAAAGAACATAATTTAATAAATTATGCTAGTCCTTAGGATTATTGCCTGCTAATTTCTTAATTACGTCGATCAGATTATTGTTCATTAATTATGCTAGTCTATTTATTTGATGGTAATGGTTAAAATCTAACATGATAATAATTTTTTTGTCATGTGCCCACTCAATAAATTATACTAATATAAAATCTGATCTATTTTCACAAATAAAAAAAATAGGTGTGCCAAATCTATTTGTTACATGTTCCTCAAAGAAGCAAATCACATCTTGTGCTCTATAGTTATCTATGGCTATGGCTTTGGTCCATCTAATGTAGTAGTCTATAGTTACTAGAATAAAATTATGGTTTGCTGATGAATTTATGTTGATGACACTAATTAAGTCTAAACCCCACTAAGTGAATGACCTTCCTTCAACAACTAGTTGTAGAGGCATTACTATGTGTACTTCTCTCTTGGCTAGATCTTGGAATTCATGACATGTTTTGACTTGAGTATGAGCATATTTGAAAATTGTTGGCCAATAGTATACCATTCTTAAGTCTTATGGGCTATGGTATTTTTGGATGGGTGACCACTACCTATCTTTTGATGTAAGTTCTCTAAAATTTCTTTAGTTTCCTTTGCAAATACACAACTAAGATAAATACCTTCATAATTTATTTTATGGAGGAATTTATTCTTGATCATGTAATGATCATCTTTGATCCTCAAAGATCTTCTCATCTCTCTATTATGTTTTGGGCAACTAGTTCTTGTAAGCAAATACTATATTATATTAGTATAGCATTATCTTTTAGATACTTGATTTTCACATACCTCTTCAATGGTGATGCATGGATCTAATTAAATCATAAGTTGAATAGTTCTTTAACCTTGAATGATCTTTAATGGATTGATATCTATGTCAAATTCTTATAGTTTGGCCATCCATTTGACTGGACATTCTCCTATCTCACTTTGTGATATGGTGAGATTGATCATAGGATTATGTATAATGGTGATGGTTTTATTCCTCAAAATATAATTCCTACACTTATTTACTACCTTGATAAGGGTTAAAATCTATTTGTCAACCATAGAATATCTAAGCTCTACATCTTTCAGATTTGTGATCATAAACACAATTGGATGCTTAGTTTCATTATTCGTATGTGTGATTATAGCCACATTCATATTCTCTAAAGTAAATGAGAAAAATTAGAAATATTTTATAAAATATGGACTGGTTAATACTGAAGCCTATGAGATAACATCTTTAATGTCTTGAAAGGAGATTTAATTATCTATTCTATTTTGACATCCTACTTGAGAATTATGTTCAAATGTCTAATAATCTCTAAAAATCCTAAGATGAACTACCTTATGATGTTAATATTTTCAAATAATGATTTAATATCCTTGTTACTATTTAGTGGTTGAATTCTTGAAATTGCCTCAATTCTATTTGGATCAATGGCGATCCCATCCTTGGTGATGATGTGCATAAAAATATTGCCTTTGGTGACTCCAAATATAATTTTATTTAGGTTTATAAAAATTCTAAACCTTTTGCATCTCTAAAATATGGACTATAAATGACTTATGTGATCCTTATTATGAATTTAAAACACCATAATATCATTCATATAGATGATTATGCATTTTCCTATCAGTGCTTTGAATGCATGATCCATGGAATGTTGAAAGGTAGCTCCTAAATTTATTAGGCCAAAATGAATACTTTTATATGCATAAGTTCCCCACTTAATATTGAAAGTCATCTTCATTCTATCCTCAAATTGCAATAGTACCTAATTATAGCCTCAAAATCCATTTAGAAAAGACATCATTTTAGAACCACATCTATTTTTATCACCTCATATAGAAAAGGAAAGGTATAATTTTCATTTTTTAAATACTTATTTAGGTTCGTAAAATCCACACATAATCTGATCTCACCATTTTTATTTATTACAAGAACCAAATTGGCTACCCTGGTAAAATGTCTTATTGAAAAGATGATTTTTTCACTTAACAACTTCTCCACTTCTCTTTGAATGAGAGGCTCTACAATAGGATAGACTAGACTTTTCCTTTGAATAAATGGTCTATGATCTAGATTCAAGGGAATCATATGAGTAATTACTTATGGGTCATACAACTTCAAGTGTTCATATGTCCAAGCAATGACATCCATATATCTAATGATTAGATCCTTTATTCACTATATCTCTTCTAGCATATATATGAGACCAATATTGACATAGTGTGGGCTTTGCTCATCTCTTAGATTTTCTCTTTTGAAATTGGTTTCATTGACCATGGGATACCTAAGTTTCTATGCCTAAGGATCTATTTCAAATGGTCTTTCCAAGGAGACCAAGTCAGATGAAACTTGATTCTCTTTGAGCTAGAGAATGCCTTCTTTATTGGATTCTTATTGATAGAGGTGATTAATTACATCATAAATGATTTAGGATTCAAACTGACCTAGATTAGTTAAAAACTAAATAACCTACTAGTCATCATCAAAGACCTATACATTTTCTACATTATCTAGAATAGAGGAGCAAGGTACCAATTCAATTGAGAATTGTTTTACCTTAGATTCTTGTGATGGCTCTAGATTAGTAGAAATAGTAACTAATGAATTATTAGTTTTATTTTGGTCTCTAGTATGTGCTACTCTATTGAAAGATTCAAATATTTTAATTAGGTCCCATGCTCTATGTTTGTATCTTATCAAATAAGATAACCTTCATTGGTATTTATTTTTGACTTGATTGACCACCAGCTCTAAGTTGTAAAATACTAATACTTTATTTAAATTATTCTTAAGTGCAAATTATAATCCTAGAATTAGAGCCTCATATTCAAATATATTTTTAGTGCATGGAAATTACAATATGCATGCTACCAAGAAATTTTTACCTTCAGGATCAATTAAATCAATTTCCACACTTGATCCATTCTTGGATCTAACTCCATCAAAGAGTAAAGTCCATTACTAATTGGAACCTTCAAGTTTTGGCTTTTGTAATTTATTTTTATTGGGCCCCATTTTTATAACCTACTAGTGTACTATGCCATCTCAACACATATTGACACATGGTATTCATTTTAAATTTTTACCCTTTTGAAACTATTTCGATGATCTTGTGTCAATTGAAACACAGTTGTTTAGCACTAAAATTTGAAGGAGAATCTCTTAAGTGATTGCATGTGGTTGTTAGAGAGCACGTGTGTTAAAGTAGTGGATCTGGTGGCATAAAAACCATTGAAAATAGCTTAGAACCCAACATACATCCATCTACACTGGCAACAAGCTACCCATCTACCTATAAAATGAGCTTAAACTTGAAATAAAAAAATGAGGTAAGGAATGGTATCAAATCTATGCTAAAATTGATAGACACCAATATTATATTGTAATCTACATATACTAGGTTAAGTATTCTAAATATATAGACCAAGCTCACCTTTGAGCCACTAGGCTTGAATAGTTTCAAGGATGAGAACATGCTCTATTTATAGAAACTATACCTTATGTTGACAAAACTTGGGTTAGTATAATTGGTGTTACATATCTTTTTGATTTTTGATTCTTTCCATATAGTTTAACCTTGTTATATGTTTGCAACCTATGCTCTATGTGAATAATTTTATAGTTTTCATTGGTGTAATGTATTGTGACATGGAGGTATATTTCAAGTCATTAATGGCATCATTATGCCATATATCAACTTTGAGATGCGTATCAATTCCACTAAGTGTTGAAACTAGCATACATTGAGGTATTAATATCCATAGCTATAGTGTTAACCTAAAAAATGAGCACTTAAGCATGATCCATTCCCTTCACTTGTCTAAGAACCTAAATGACACTTAACTATTATCCCTATGGCTTGCACCAATAAGACCAACATCCTACCAGATATGAACTTCTACCACCATGTCCAAAACTAGTTCCCATAAATAAGCTCGTACTTATTGATTTTACCCAAAATAACCTTGCACCATTAGACCTAGGTTCATTCCAAAAATTACTAAGTCCCATTGACACCAATGTTGCACCATGTTTCAACTAGCTCAATGTAGGCTTGGATCCTTCACTATTATGCATTGGGTGAGTGCATAAGGCTTATGCCTTATGTGAAATTAATGATAGCATAGTAGTGAATTAAATATTGTGGACCATAAAATCTACTATGCTCACACTTAGTTGTACTAAGTATATAGCTAACTTGGCCTGACTATTAAGCACATGACTATGCACACAACCTAAACATGAGAATTTTCTATAACATTTTGGTTTTATTACGATGACCCATGTTGAATTTTATTAATAAATGGTGCACTAGGATGATGATCTAGCTATCACTTCAAAACACCAAGAACTATTTAGATTAATTGGAAGATAGTTTCATGTAGAAGCATCTAACATGCCAAGGATAAAATCCAAGAGAATGGGTGCAAGCCTACTTATATAATGCTTTGTATGAGGTGTTCATTTAAAAACTCCCTGAGCATCTATAGTAGTTATTAGTCACATATAACACCTCTATATGATAAAGTTATAGCTAGTGCTTTGAGTAGATGAAGTAGTGCATAAAGAGGCTTGAGAGCCTAGATGATGTTTGGATGTGCATTGTAGATAAGTGGTGGAATGGTGAACTCAATAGATACATGTTGTAAATTATAGTGTCAACCTTCTATTTACATAAATAATTAGATTATAAGTTATGATATGAACCAAGGGGTGTATTCATAAGAGGGATCAGTACCGAACTAAATAAATTACTAGTGGATTATGATATTGAAACCATAAAAATGGAAGTCTAAATTCCTTGTGCTTATGAGCAAGCATAGCAGGTCAGAATGAGAAGTGTAGGTGATGAAAGATGGAAAGGGATGAAAAAATTAACACTTGAGATATAAAAAAGTAGATATATAACAAGTGAAGGTATAGGGTGATAGAGGATCTAGAACTTAAAAGTGCTGAGAGGACTTGTAGTGAGAAGGAAAGGCATGGGGAAAGATCCTTTCAATTATAGCAACATAGTGAGAGAGAAGAGTAATCAAGAGATAGAGCTCAAATATTGGGTAAATAATTCCTTAGGTTTCTACAAGATGTGGTGAATGAGGATTCACTAAAATCACCTACCCTCTTTGAACCAAAACTACAAGCTCATGTACTAGATTCTACACTAGAAGATAGAAAAATTATAACTGACCCTGTTATTAGCATTGACTTTGATATACTTCAAGATTTGAACCAAGAATTTGTAATCAAAAAAGTGATAAATTATAAGGAATTAAACCAAAATACCATAATATGAGTGAGCACTAACCTAGTAATCCAAAACATAAGTGCAAGTATTCCCATTTATAAGATGTTAGCCATGTCAACTGGGCAACAACCTATAGGAAGTGGCTTGGTGCCACAAGTGAGTAGTATCACACCATCAAACTTCATGGTAAAACCTACCATAATAGGGTCAATGCTCAACCCTATAATCTACAGCATTAAAGGACTACGTCTAACATAGATGCTAAGGGTTAAACACCTTATACCCTAACAACACCCTTTTAGTAGATTTATTATGGGATGGTGATGCACTTACCTAAGTATCATGGAGTATAAATGCCATGGAACATGTGATCAAGTGTGAACTTCAATTGTGTACTCAAGTTATCACCCAATTAAAGCATAAGGTGACTCAATTTTTGACAACCTTATTAGATCACACCCATACCTGGTATCAAAATTTTTATCTAAACTAGGCTATGGTGGATTATGATATACTAAATGAGGCCTTCTTGAAGGAATTTGACATTCCTAAGTTTGAGCAATAGAACATCATGGAAGTCAAATAAAACATCTAAGGGATATTCAAGAGCATGTTCTTACATGACACATAATTAAGGACCCTCCTTTCTAAGCTTCTATATGACATCCACCCCTCTCAACATGCACAATGGTTTCTTAAAGGCCTATTAGTACCTTTCAAAATAAAATTGTCTATGAAGACCTTCATGGACCCCCATGAAGTGCTTGAATCCATACTTTAGGACAAGGTAGTAGGTAATGCTAACACTAGGATCAACCCATTTATGGAGGTAACACAAATTAAATTAATTTCCTCCCAATTATAGAAGATAAATACTCAATTAGTGCATGAAACTCATAGTAGATTATGTTATACTAAATGTAAGATGGAGGGGCATAAAAATAATAATTTCCTACAAAGAAATATTCCCACCTTACTTCTCAATTGTGAATTTTGTCATGAGCTACATGACTCTTAGAACTATCCCCTATTGTAGTACACCAATCAAGTAAACACTACCATTCATTGTAATATGTGTGATGCATATACTCATTCACTAGTGGATTTTTGAGTAATTTGATGAGATGCACCAAAATATGAAGAGAGGTACAATACAGGTAATGACCATATCTAGTGGGTAGGCTATCCAAGGAAGTAAAAGTAATGGATAGTATAATTCTTACCATGGGAATTAGTGAGGTACACATAGGTGAGGTGGAGGATGTGGTGGAGTAATATTCCCACTATCATCATGTTACAAGTATGGGTTGATTGAGCATTACCAGTGTGAATGCCCCACATACCCAATGTGTGGCTATTATTTGGAACCACATGAGATCAAATACTACCCATACTTGTACAAAAATTTGACTCAAAGTTATCCTAACATAAATAAGGGTTCCACCATGGTTAGGCACAAGTAAAAATAATATAAATGGGCTCCCAAGCCATAGTAGACTCGTAGGGAGCCACCTAAGGTGCAAGCCACAACTTGGAGTGGGTTCACCACTTGGTTTCTTATTACATCAACAAAAGTTTTGTGTTTGTAATATGGTGAGCTAAGCCACATTGAGAATATAACATGAATTGAGACAAAATTTGCACCCTACCTTGATTTAGGGTGATATAAGGATGTTATGCAACAAGCCATGAGTGTAATAAAAAAATTCATGGAAGACTCCAACTTACTAGACATATAAAGGTAGAGGTAAGAGTTACACATAGGAAGAAAGATAGAAAAGAGGCTAAAGTATAGGAGTTTAATAAGATACTACACCTCATATAATATAAAGGAATGCTTCCCCTACTAAAAAACTTGATTTTTGATCACAGAGGGAAGAGATCAGAGGAAGAGGTCACACATAAAATGATTAAAGTTGTTGCACTACACATGGAGAGGGTGCATGAAGTAAAACATACTCAAAATGTAGAGTATGACCAAGAAATACTAATAAACACCACCATTAATGGATGGTCTATTTGTGAGGTCTTTTTGGACATGGGTGCCAAGGATAACATTCTAACCAAAACTTCCTGGGAGAAGATGGGATGACCACCCTTGAATCCCTCCCCTCATATGTTATTTATGGATAATAAAATAGAAGAACAACCTCTCAATATCCTTAAGGGTGACATTATAGATATCATGGGCACCACATTTTGATTTTATTTCATGGTAATCAAATAGGTAGATCATGATAACTACCCAATACTCTTAGGGAGGCCATAGTGTTGTGCTAATAATGTAAATATGCACTTCAAAAATCACTACATGAATTATTATAATTCCAAATAGAAGTTGGTGATCCCCCTATCAATTTATAAGGGGCCTCCATATGTGGAAAGTGTTGATCTTGAAGATGAGATCAACCAAATTTATAATATCATGACACGAGGCACCAAAATGCTTAACCCAAGGGACCAAGGAGTACTCAAGTAGGAGGATGGATAATCAGCTTCTGATACAACTATCATAGCTTATAAATGATAGTTTAAAGAGTCTTATGAGGTGACTAGCTGAAGCTAACTCCTAGTGTGGACAACTACACTAAGACCAGTTAGAATGAGACTAATTAGGATTGAGTTCACTCAAAAAAAATGGGTTCCCTTACCAAAAATGCAAAAAAATAGTGTTTTGGTTAAGTAGATAATCTTACAATGCTCCAAAAATATGGAGGGAGCCATCTTATTGATAAATATGTTTATTACATTACATCATGCATCCCCAAGGAAATAGATTCAATGGGCATACTAGTATATACCTTGAACAAAATTGATACTCATTGGTGGGTAGTACAAAGGCCTAGCTTGCCAACATGTCAAGATGTGAAGGTAATAATATGTACTAAGTTTTTAGAGAGTAATGAGGACTTAGACATACCTACTTACTTAGGTGATTCTGACCTAATCGTGTACGTGAAATTATGTGAAGAAACCTAACTATTTATGGTGAGAACATGCCCAAAAGCTTGTGGGTGCATGAATTATATAGAACTTTGAAAATATGGGTTTGCACATGGTACATTGTAAATTAAATGTACCAAGAGATAGGATACTAGGAAGTACTCAAGGAGTGCCTCATGTACACCTTCTCCTTCAATTAATATAAATAAGAGCTATTGGAGCCACTGTAAGTCATTCATCAGGTAATGTTTGAGGACACTGCCATCCTAGAAAATCACCTTATAGACATGTTCAGGTAGAAAGGACTAGAATTCAAAACATTTTTTAAAGAAAATATACTCAATAATGACTCTAACAAAGAGGATGATGAGACCTAGAAGGAGTGCAATGAGAAGGCCCTAACAAGAAGATAGAAACTTATGCACCTTGTAGATGATAGCACCCTAGATGAAAAGGATCCAACTCATCTTTGAATTGAAATAATGAAGGGGACAAGGCAAGTTGAAGACACTCATCAAGAGAAGAATAAACCCTAGTGAATGCCATTCAAGACCACTAAGGTATCCATTAGTATAGAAGGCAAGCTAAAGATTACCACTATATGTGCCTAGTAGTTTGAGGTAGAGATGGCATGAATCATAGACCTCTTAAAGGAATTTTAGGACTTTTTACCATGAATATACCAAGAAATGAAGGGTACCCACCCTTCCCTTGGAAAAATGAGCATCAAACTAGTGGATGGCATGAGGCCTATCAATAAATTCTTGTAATAGGATGAATCCCAACCTCTATACCAAGGTTAGAATGAAAATTGATGGAATGTTGACCATCAACATCATCTACCTTATACAATAATATAAATGGATGAGCCTGATGGTTATAAGCATCAAGAAGGATGGGTGCATATGGATCTATGTTGACTATAAAATCTTAAATACTACTTACATCACTGACCCATTCTCAACATTGTTCATTAATGAGGTCCTTGGTTGTGTCTTAGGGTGCAATATCTATACTTTCATTGATGGTTTATTGGGCTACCATTAGGTGAAAATTGAGTAGGAGGATAATTCCAAAATAACCTTAGTGATGGAATGGTTGTTATTATTATAATGTGATTCCCTTTGGACTCAAGAATTTACTAGTCATATTCTTGAGAGTGGTGATCACCTCTTTCAAAGAATTTATCCATACGTTCCTCTAATTATATCTAGATGACTAGACTATATATGGTCTTATCAAGGATCATTATGACAATTTATACCTCATGTTTGAGAGGTGTAAGTAATTATAAATATCATCAAACCTAGATATGTGTGTCCTTGTAACCCCCTTTAGAACATTGATCAAGCAAATCATTTGCAAGGATGGTTTGCTTGTTGACCCTATAGAGATAGTCATCATAATTCAACTTTAGACTTTTCAATGTAGAAAGATGTTATCACCTTTCTAGGCCATTATGGCTACTATAAGAATTTTATATGGAGGTATGCAAAATATTGTCATGCCTCTAGAGGAGATCTTACAAAAATATGGCCCATTTTATTTGGTTGGGGTGTAAGGGGAGAATTTTGAAACATTAAAGCTAAAGTTGGCTAGCATGCCAATTCCATAATTTCTAGACTAGACTACTCCTTTCCACATCCATGTCAATACTTAAAGCTCTATAATTATTTCCATATTAGCACAATTAGGTGAGGGAAAGATGAACCACCCCATTTCCCTCATAAGTAGGAAATTGATGAAAGTAGAACATAATTACATCACCATCGAGGGTGGGGCATTTGCAATGGTTTATACCTTACAAAAATTTATGAAATATCTATTGGTGACCCCATTCATCTTTTCCATTGATCATGAGGCACTCAAGTACCTCATGAAAAAGCTTGTTTTATATAGGTTCATATGCATATGGATAGTCCTATTTCATGAATTCTAGTTCTCCATTATTATTAAATTTAGAAAGTAGAACCTAGGGCTAGACCATTTGTCCCACATAAATTATGGTGATGTAGTGGTCTGAATTGAGGATGACATGTCAGACATGAAATTGTACATACTCTAATTCATTCCTAAAGACTTAGAATAGATTAATACTTTCCTAAAATATACTTTTATGCCCTAGACCATGCCAAATAAGGAGAATAAATAACTTGTGGTTTGTGCCACCCCCTTATAGCTCATTAAGGGGGAGTTGTACAAACTAGGTAGAGATGAAATATTGGTGTGTTTAGGAACATAAAAGGAAGTACATATTATAAGAAGTGAATGAGGTAATTATAGGAGTCCATTTTATTGGAGATGCAATGGTACATAAGATATTCTAGTCATACTTACGTTGGCCAAGCCTATTTTAAGATGTAATGGATTGAACTAAGGAATGTGATAGATGCCAGTGCACTGAGAATCTTGACTACTAGGATTAGATGCCTCTCATATCCATTCTTACCCAAACACCATTTGATAAATGGGCCATTAATTTTTTTAGACAAATAAATCTTATAGCATGGTGCATAGGTTCAAGGTATATCTTGATAGCCATTAATTGTTTCACCAAGAGGGCTAAAGTTGCACAAACAAAAGACTACACAACTAAAATATTTGTTCAATTCATTTGGGAGAACATAATATGTCAATATTGGTGCCCATTAATTATGACTAGAAATAAAGGCACTCATTTCATCAATGAGATGGTGTGTATCCTCTTAAACAAATACATGGTGACACAGCATAAGACCACCCCATACCATCCATAATAAAATGCCACCATAGAAGTCTTTAACAAGATCTTGAGAATGTGTTGGACAAATATATGAGACATTGGTCACACTTATTAGGATGATCACATTTCAATATTACTATGGGTGTACCACATGACATATAAGTGCCTAAACAAAGCCCCACCATTTTAATTGGTATTTGACACTAAAGTAATTCTTCCCATGGAATTTATGGTACCATCCTTATGCATTACGTATATTGATCATTTAGATGACCATTAATCTTTGAGCACAAGGTTGGAATACTTGGAGTTCTTGCATGAAAAGTGCACCCAAGTAATATAGAGTTAGTAAATCAAAAATGTGCACCAAAAGCTCTAGCATGATAAGCACAACAAGTTCAAGGAGCTGAGTAAAGGAGAATTAGTGTTTATATATAACTCAAAGTACCTTAAGTGCAAAAAAAAATTGAAACTAAGGTGGATGGGCCCCTACATCATTCAACACATATTGGAGATAGGCACATACAAGTTGTGTTTATTATCTAATGAAATGCTCCAAGGGAATTGTTCATCAATTTTGACCCTTGGTAAAAATCAGACAATCCCTATCATTTTTTAACTTTTTATAAGTTAATTCATGTCTTATAAGGGTTTATTTTAATTATAAAACATCCACTTGTCTATAGTCTACCCTTGGTCCAAAGTCTAGGTCTAGAACTAGTCAAGTCAAATAAAGTAAACTCTAGTCAAATAAAGTCAAACTTAATCAAAGGATGGAAATATGTGATTTTTGTCCTAATGTGGTTTATAATATGTTTTAATCTCTTTGTATGAAATTTATTTGCATCTCCCATTTTGAATGTGCAAAAGAAAGATTATGGGCCCACTTTAGGCTAGATTCAAGGACTAGTATGAATGGTAGGTGGTATCAAGTAAGCTCTAATAAAAGAATATATAAGGCCATATAGAGTGATTGGTAGGATTTTTTTAGGCCAAGATTTAGTTAGAGTTAGAAAAGGTAGTTTTGCTCATTTTTAGGCACTTTTAGGCACTTGTACGACCACCACTATCTAATCTCTAGCTAAAAACGTGGGTGGGGGTCTCTTCATCTCCCGACATCATTTTAAACTCTAAAAATTGAAGGATAATTCAAAAATTCTCTTTTGAAACTCATTTTCCCATTCTCTCCTCTTGACACACAAAGAAGACTCAATGTCAAGCACTTGGTATGGAAGGTACAAGTAGAGTTGAAGGGAGTGGTTGTACAGGTGGATTTTAATATAAAATTACTTCATTTTAATAATATTATTTTATTTTTTTGTGCCCCATACTTTATGAACAATCATTAATAATCCAAGCAAACTTTTGTAGAATTGCATCCAAGAGGGGTAGAATCACGCATCTATTTTGGGTCTTTAGTGATCCTTCGAGATGAGTGATATTGATAATGTGTTTTTAATTTTTAATAAGGCTCTCCTCCTAATAATTATAATTTCTAACACTTCATCTCTTTGTCTTTGAAGGAGTTTGCAAAAGGTGCTAGTTTCATGAGAGTTCCAAAGTTGACGGCAAGTTTTGTGTTCCAAACATCTAGAGAAATCCATGATGGTAATGATATTCTTGAGTTTTATGAACAAGGAGTCCTATACTATTTTACTCTAGTGGGAGGTTGCCCTAGTACCCTTCCAAGGTTAATTTTCTCACCTTACCATTGTTTTTTCCTACCAACTTTAGTCAAGCTTACACCTATTTCATGGGAGGTGTACGAATGTGAGAGAAAGGTAAAAAAACATGGTGAAGCAGATGTGAGGTTTTATCACCCCAATATTCATGGTTTTCATATCATAGAGATACAAAATGTTATCTAAGTAAAGATCACTCCAAAATAAACCATATTCACTTTTCGGCTATTAGTTTCCAAATGTAGAAAATAAAGATCCTAAAGGTTATTTCAGTTAATATATGTCATGATAGAATGTGCCTTCACCCATTATATTGACTTGTTTGTGTATCACTATCCTTAAAGAACAAATATGGAAAGAAAATTTTAAGATAAAATATTGAGTAGAACATTGGTTTCAAGACCTCTTAAAATGGCAAAAAAATCATAGAATTACATCAGTGATATCTACAAGTTTCAAATTGGGATGTCAAATTTCACTATGTATAAAATTCCTAAGCCTTGTTCAAAGATGGAAAACAATCAAAAATTATTAAATGAGAATTATTGATCATTTATATATTTAATGGGGTGATGATGGCATAAACTGACCTTTTCGAGGTCATACCATGTCTATACAATAGGGAGAGAGGGCACTTAAGCTAGAGGTTTCAAATTGGTTGGGTTTCCATTTGTTTAAAGTGGATCTAAGAGATAATAAAGGTAATTTTAATTCATAGAAGGTGAAGGATGGAGGATGAGGAAATCACTCATGCTTACATGCCTTAGGATACTCCACACTCACCTATAGGCTTGACTGTGACATTCACCTAAAACCAATACAGATAGTGAACAAATGGAGAGTCCTAGGAGGGAGAAAAGATATAGTTTTTGAAAGAGTTTAATTTTTACATAAGGTTGGAACATTTATACATTGTAACATATTTCAAAGATGATGGAGACTCTCTAAATCGAAAATAAATCTAATGTTCCCAAACTGTATTCATTCAAAGTCATGACAATGATGATGGAGGAGGAATGAAATCAAGATGTGAGAATATGCATAGATATGGGAGAGTTTATATAAGGGAATAAGGATTTTAATATTATAAATTTGGGATAAATACATATATAAATCCATTTTCATGACTCTCAAAAGAAACTTACAAGATTACAAGCCCTATCTCAATCCTAACATGCAAGGAAGAGGTAAAAGTTGGCAAAGGTCTAATGCCAAGCATGAGAGGAGAGGTGGGGAGTGGTAAATAAGTTAGATATTCTTATTAAAAATTTAAAAGGAGTTTTAAAATTCCTAAAATTCTATTTTAACTCCCAAACACCTTTCTCTATAAGCCTAATTGTCTCAGTCCATATAATTAGTATGCCAAGGCCTTGTTTCAAAGGGCTAAAAGAAGTTTTCAAGTGAAAACATGTCTTATAGACATTATAAAAGATAAAAAATATTTAATTGGATATTAGTCACACATTTAAAAATACCCAAATCATGGATAATGCATGAAGATAGGAGCTATGGGTCAGTTTGAGCGAAAACATGCAAAAAATAGGATTTTTTTGGCCTTTTTTGGGAAGATTGAGTTAGTTTGGACACATAAACTTAGAATATAATTAAAAAATTGTTAAAAATGAAAATAATAACCTCTTATATCTCCTAAAATATCCATTTTTCATGGAAATTTATGCTTGATACTCACTATTTTATCTCAAACCTACCTCCGTCCATGCATGTAGGAAAGGACCAGTTTTGAGAAATCTTGCTAATGTGAGACTTGAACTAAGTTATACCACTAAATGAGATTTACAAAATTGGGAGACACATATGGGAACCTAAGAAACCAAGATATATAGTCTGGATATCAATATTTTGGTCCACATAATAAGCTTTGCATGAGAGTCTAGTGGGGAAACATGCTTCCCCAACCCCAAACAAGGTGTCACACCAAATTACACACTACAAAAATATTTATAATGTTTTTATTGATGTTTAAAAGGTAAAATAGGATTAATTAACACTATGGGAGTCAATTTAAAGTTAAAAACATCATCTGGTGGTTCAGAGGGGGCAAACAGGTTACTTGGCAAGGCATGATTCCTCTTCCAAAATAAGGGCAAATTCCAATTTGGTTTCTTGGTAAGGAATAAAAAATAATAATACATGTTCATTTTTAAATTTTATAGGTTTTTGTGCATTTTTTTTAGCATGGAAACACTAGGATAGTTTTATTTAAGCCTAAGATGTGTTAGAACCCTCATAGAATGCAAGAATCCTATTTGAGGGCCATTTTCTTTTGCTTTTATCTCCCCTAATCTATTTCATGGGACCTAGATGATTTCAAGATAGTTTAAGGGGGTCATTTATGTGTCCAAAGTGAAATTTTTAAGATTTTTAAACATCATAATTTTATGTACCATTCCTAAGACCTAAAAACCTCATGAACCCTCCTAAAACCCTTAAATAGACTCAATGGTGGAAATCAAACAAAAAACTTAATAAAATGGAAAAATTTTACCAAGGGTATAAATATAAATTTTTAGATTATATTCCCAGGGTTCTATACATATGCATTATTTGTATGGATTCATATAGAACAGGGAAGAAAAGTGCTTATTTCCACCATTTTTGATGGTGTGAACATTGTATAAGGATTTGGAAGGTGAAATAAGTTTTTAGAGGAATATATACAATTTATATAACTCAAAAAATTAACTTCCACTCATTAAAATTATTCTAAGTGTCCTAAATAGGCCTTCACTTTTGGCCACTCCAGTAAGCCAAGTAGTGAACTTTGGAGTAAAGTGGTGAAAAGTGATCAAGGGGGTTTTTAAAGGTTTTTCAAATTAAAATGATTATTTTTAAGGAATTTATAGGTTTCATTCCCATTTTTTATTAATTTTTTTTGTATATTTGGAAGGTTTGGAGTGCCAAGTGGTAAGGTTTCATGGAAATGAGTTTTTTGAAACTGCCTGATATGATTATGCATGTCCACAACAATAGGGATGACCAGAGATCATAATAATCAATGTATGATGTTAATTTTAACCCCAAATATCCTATGCATCCAACATACTTTAGATTTTCTAGGAAAAAGAGGATTTTTGGACGCTACTCAAGTAGGCAGTTTCCTATGCAAAATTGGTAGTTTTATGCGACTTTTCACCTTCTTTATGACCTATTTTTAAAAGTGTACCTCTTTAATTGGAATGTATCTACTCAATTTTATTTCACATGAAAATTTAACTCCATTTTACATATGAAAACATTTCCAAGCAACGCTTGGACATCCTTTTTCTTGCTCTCTCTTTGTCTAGGCTATAAATATGTATTGTTTTGTCTTGTTTTGGTAGCTTTCATTAGTTTATGTGGAAACTATAGCATAATTTTTACATTAAAAAATATTTAATAAATAATAAAAGTGTTAATTCCACTCATATACTTCAATATTGTGTCATGGCTTGAATCATGTTGGTCTTGTTTAGTAAAGTTGTCTTTGCTAGTTTTGTACTCTTGATGGTCTATCAAGTTGTAAATAGATGGTTGTTTCAAGTCCTTACTAGTATTCATTCCAAGTGTATAATTATTATAATTGATTCATGAATTTATTCCTTTTGTTTCATTAATTTCCTTCATAAGAGTCATTCACCATATTGAATCTAGTTTGTGAAATATTAATGCAATGATAATTCTAAGGTTGTGAGTCTTGTGTAAAAATCACATTATTCATATTAAAGTAATATTTTAAGTCAATTTTGAGTAAAATTTAAATTATTGTATCACCTCTTAGTTTTTCTAGCTATTTTACTTAAACTATTATCATTACCAAGTTGTTAGAGTAGTTTAATAGCAGTACAAGGAATATCTATGGAGCTAACTCTTATAATACTAGAGATTCATATCTCACATAGGTTCCCACAATATTGAGAGATGATTATATGTTGCATAAAATTTTAGGAGAAAAATTAATGATCCTAGGGTGTACAATTTGATGCTAATAGTTTTGGCATGCCTAGTGAGACTTAAAAGTCCTAAAAGATTGTTCAAGATTATTTCTAGTCTTGGCATAGTTGGAGATAGAAGAAACATCTACATTTAGTACCTATAAACTCCATTGAATATTTCAAATATTTGGTTGATGATCATTCCAAAAATTCCATGACAAAATTTACTACTAAATCTATTGCTAAAGGGATACCTTTCAAGTTTGTGCAGCTACCCCCATATTCCATCAAAAAAATTATGTTTGTAAGTACTCATTCCTATAAAAGAGATTCAATGTTTAAAACTTATAAGTTTGTGTTGCAATCATTTCCTAATATTTATATTTATCTTTCCAATATTGATATAAGTCTACCTTTTGTGCCTTACACCAGGGCATCCCTTTTACAACTTACTTAATATGATCAATTTCAAGAGCAGCCCTTAAAAGTGTCCCATCTTTTAGTGGTGATGGTCTTATTAATGCCATTGAGCACATTAGGAATATAGAAAACTTTTGTAAAATTAATAACACCACATAATAAAATTTATCCATTAGGTTTTTGGCCTTGTATTTCATATAAAATGTTTTAGATTGGTATGGGACCTTATTGGTGAACTCCATTGGCTCATCAAATGCACTAAGAGATATTTTGACTAATAAGTTTGGGGAGAAGAGTGATCACTTGTCTCTAGCTAAGAAATTTACCAATATTAAAAGGGCACATCATGAATTCATTTAGGACTTTAATATTAGGTTCCAAAAAACTTGGGATAGAATCCCAACTTTTGTGAGACCTACCCCAAACAATGCATTTTTATACTACTTAAAACCATTGAATAGTGACATTACCATGATGATTCAATCCATAGTTTGGATCACACTTCTTATTTATTATTAAATATACATAAATTCTCATAGTTTTATTTTTCTAGTAATAAATATATCTTCTAGATCTCTGATGCCATTATTCCCTAATTTATATCCTCATAGTCAAGGTGTATTTCCCACTTTATCCCCTTTGCCTAATCAATAAAGGTCTACCATTACACCTTAAAATGAAACCCATGAATAAAAAATATTAATTCAAAGTGTTTATAATTAGTTACTTACCCTCATAAGACAACAAGCTCAAGGTTATAAACCATATCAAGCATACAATCAGTTTCGGCAAACAAGCAGACCTCCCTTCCAAAACAATGCACAAGGACAAGGTCAAATCACTCATGTTATGCCTTACCAAATATACAATACAAATGATACCTCAACCTCAAAATCCATTTTCCCCATGTAAAATGACTTTTTCCAATAACAACATAACTATCCATATTTTAAACATGATCAAGAGCAAGTGACTTATGCAAGTGAAATGCACAAACAAAGCATTGCAATGGAAGGTGAGAAATATTTTCAAGATTCAAATTTTGAAGGATATATTCAAGGTGGGATTGTAAATGGGAAACATCAGACTAATTCAACCCTCATAAATAATTTATAGGGTATGTTTTGTGCTATTAACTATTTGGGAAATGTAAACAATCAGAATACTAGTGTTTCTTATAACACTACATCCAAAAGGAGGGATATTGAGGAGACTCAATGGATTATCCAAGGAACTATTTTTAATCCTTCATCAGCTTAGATTGTATTTTGGAATATTTAATCTCCTAATAATCAAGAAAATTATAGATTCCAAATCATGAAGACAACTCTTATGCCTCCATCTTCACAAGCTACATCACAAGGTGTTAGTGCTCCTAAAGAGCTTCCTAAGGTAAGTAATCCTTCTCTTAATGTTGTGGATCAGATGAAAAAAAAATATATTAACATCTCATTTTGAGATTATCTGACAATAATAGGGTATATGGATATATTACAAAAATAATATCATGGATTTGGTAAACATGTTGTCCCACCTAGAAATTACAATGTGGTTTTAGTTAATGGAACTCAAGCTATAGATGGACAAGTAAAGAAAGATGAGAAAACTACCCCTTTTTACTTATATTTGATTATTGGTTATTTATTAGTCCACAATTTCATAATAGATATTGAATAAAGCACATCATTTATGCCCAATTATAGAGCACACAATTTAGGCCTCAAGTATGAGCCTATGACTAAAGGAGTTTTGTAATTAGATGGATAACTAGCCAAGACCTTTGGGGTATTAAAGGGTTTGAATTTTATCATTCATGATTTTACTACTTTTCAAATTCCTCATGATGTAGTGGTGGAATATTTACCACCTATTTTTCTCTTTGCTTGTCAAGGGATTTCACATCCAAAATTGGTGGATATTTGGTAGCTAATTAGTCTTACATGGTGTTTAGGATAAAATATGGCATTAAGGTGAAGATTGACTCAGATTCTATCCAAAAAGATCACTTAGAACCATACTCACCCAAGGATTCAAATATTAACTAAGCCATATTGATGAAGAGGAGCTTCACATTGACCAATATCCATCATCTCCTCTTGAGGGTGTCTTAAATTTGTTCATCTATGAGTGGGGAGGTGAGCACCAAGGACATGATCCATAAAATTTTAGTGATGAATATAGTTTTTTAGTATATTATATGCATTATAAGGATTATTTCATGCCAAATTTGATGAAGTCACATGAATATGTGAATGGATTATGAAAATTATTCTTTGATATGTCTAGAATCAAGATTGGAGTAAGTGGTGGAGCTATGTTAATTTCACCTTCCAAGGAAATGTATTACCCAACCTATAGATTTAAGTTCTCTTGAAATTGTAATGTATTATAATATGAGTCATGTATCCATGGCATTTAATGGGCTAAAAAAAGAGGAATTAGAGAACTTCAAGTGTATGGACATAGTGGACTTGTTGTGAATCAAGTTAGGGGATAAAATTTGACCAAGAACTCCTTGCTCAAGTCATAAAAGTATAGAATTTTGGATCTTGTAGAAGAATTCATTGCTTTTAACATCACATCTATCCCAAGATAAGAAAACAATCATACTATATATTGGCATCCATTGGTTCTTAATTTGATATGTCAAAGAGCATAAGATAAGAGTAGAATCAACCTCATTTAAAGGTGATTGTGAGACCCTCTATACCGGATAATGTAACCAATTGGTAGGTATTTGAAACTGACCAAAAAATAGACCTTTTCCTACAAGAATAACTTGAGTTATCTATGAAAAATTTGTCTAAATTGAAATATCAATATGGCGGTAGATTGTCCAATTAAAGTCTAATAAGCTTCCCAAAGGCCTAGTGACTCTTGAAAGCATTTTAATTGAGGATGACCAACTCAAGAAGAAAAATATAGGTATGTCCACTAAGAAATATAAGTATGAAATGGAATATATCTTCAAATATAAACTAATTTCACTTGGGAAGGTATGCACTAATCAAGATAAGCATGATTTCATTAAACTATGTAAAGAGTTTGATGATATTTTTGCATGGGAGTATAATGACTTGAAGGGTTTCAATCCTAGATGAGCTAAACATACCATAGATCTTGATGAAAATTCCAAAACCATCAAGAAAAGACAAAGAAAAATCAATCCCAAGATTGAAACCTTATGAAAAAGGAACTCACTAAGCTAATTGAGTCTAGAATCATCTTCCCTATCAAACATTCCTCTTGGTTGGCCAATTTAATCCTTGTTATGAAAAATAATGTGGAGATAAGGTTATGTGTGTACTTTATCAACTTGAATAGAGTGTCTTTTAAATATAATTATCCCCTTCCTTCTATGGAACAAATCCTACAAGTTATGGTAGGTAGTGAGAGGTTTTCTCTTTTGGATGGGTATTTGTGACCAATACAAAATAGCCTTCACCACCAAATGGGGTACTTATGTCTTTATGAAATTTCCATTTGGGTTGTCAAATTCTGGGGTTACTTTTCAATTTCCTATGGATATGGATTTTCAAAGACTAACCAATGATATTGTATTGGTATATCTTGATGATTTGACAGTTTTCTCTAAGGAAGCAAGGGATCATTTGAAACACTTAAGGGAAGTATTTGAGAGGTGTAGAGATTAATGGATCTCTCTAAACCTAAATAAGTGTGTGTTTTATATCCATGAAGGCAAACTACTACGACACGTTATCTCCAAGAATGTCTTATCCATTAATCAAGGAAGAGTGAATGTTATCTTGGCATTATCTTTGCCTAAACATAAGAAGGGTTTAAAAACCTTCTTTGTTAAGATCAATTTTATTAGGAGATTCATTCCTAACATTTATATTTTTTTCAAACCTCTAACATCTATGCTAAGGAAGAATGAGACATTCACTTGGATAGGAAGGAGAAAGGAAAGTTTTGAAGAAAGCAAACAAGCTATTACCCAAGCTCCTACTCTTACAAGCCCTAATTTATCTAAGGATTTAAATTTTTACACTTTTGGTAATGAATATGTTAATTTTTTCATGCTTACTCAAGCCAATGATGAGAATTTGGAGCAGCCTATTACTTTCTTTAGCCAAGGTTTGGAAGGGTATAAGGTGAAGTATACATATATTGAGAAATAAGTGCTTTTAGTTATTAGAAGATTGAATAAATTTAGACACATGCTATCAAATAATAAGATTAAAATAATTGTGCCTCATCCTATTTAAAATAAATTTTTATTGAGTAGGTACTTGAATGAGAAAAGGGTAGGTTACATCACTAATGTGATTAAATAAGATGTTGATATCAAGACAACTAAACTAGTGAAAGGTAAAGGGCTATGTGAACACCTTGCTTCAGATTTGAAGGTGCAAAGAGAAGTTTTCATGGCACTAAATTATTATCCTAATGAAAATACACATACATCTATGAGAAGTTAGATACAAGATATGATTCACTTCCTCCAAACTAGTGAGTGTCCACAAGATCTTGATAGAGTTAAGAGAAGGTATTATAGATTTTAATCTATTCCATATGGACTTGTTGATGGTGTGTTCCTTAGGAATAGTTTTTAATTTGTGCTCTTGAGGTTTATTGAATCTAATCACATTGAAAAAATACTATTTGAGTTCCATGATGGACAAGTTGGTGATCACTTTGCTCCTAAAACCATTGCTACAAAGATAATGAGGGTTAGATACATTTTACTTAGCATGTTCAAGGACACTCACAATTTGGTAATAAAATGTCAAAAGTGTAATCTTTTTTATGGTAAACAAATCTTGCTTCCCTTCCTCTTCTTCCCATGCAAGTTGAGAAACCCTTCATGCAATGGGGTTTGGATTTTATAGGCCTAATTAATCCTCATTCTAGTGTTGATCATAAGTGGGTGTTAACTACTACTGCTTACTTTAGAAGGTAGGTGGAGGTTGTATCTCTTAAGGAGGAAAATTAAAGGTAGTTCTTGACTTTTATGAAGGTATAGTAACAAGGTTTGGAGATATTTCAACAATTATTTTAGATAATGTTTTGGATTTCCTAGGAACAAAGACTAGTTAATGGGCTTTAAAGCATGGCATCTACCTTAGCACCTTTACAAACTACTATCCACAAGGGAATGGACTAGCTGAGTCCATAACCAAGAATCTAATTAGGATCATAAAGAGAGCAATGGAGGATAACCAAAGGACTTGGCAATCCAAGTTAAAGACAACCCTTTGGGCTGATAAGATCACCCCAAAAAGAGAAATTGGGAACTCACCATACACACTTGTGTATGGAAGGGAAACTAGGATTCCTATCTCACTTGAGTTACTAGCTTTAGACCTCACCTATTAGCTACAATTGATGGAGAATGAGAGCATAGAATTTAGGTTATGTGAGTTGATGGAGCTTGAGGAGATAAGGGATCAAGCTATAAAAACTATGAATACTCACCAAGAACAAAAAAAGAATTACTTTGATAAGAGATCTAAACCAAGAAGTTTTAAGGAAGGGTATATTGTCCTAAAATGGGATGAGGATAGGGCCAAACCTAGAAAGCACACAATGTTTGATGCTTTGTCAAGTGTCCCATATGTGATCACTCAATGCAAGTCACATAATGATTTCTAACTTATAAATTATATGGAGAAGAGATTCATATCCCAGTCAATGGGATACACATCAAGCATTTTTACTAAAGGTTATCTTCTTCCCTTGTAAATGGTTTCTTGTTTTCCTTGTGGGTTCCCTAGGTGCTTGTACATAAGTGTGTGTTATCTTTGTTTTATCTTGTGTTGTTTTGCTTGATCTTATTGTGTTGTGTGGAGTGTTTGATTTATGTTTATGTTTTGGTATATCCTTGTAGTCATATTTAGGATTACATTGACTCCATTGGCCCTTAGTTGGATAAGGCTACTAGTCTCAAAACATAATCAGGCATGTTTACCCCAAGAGGTTCCAAAAATGTTAATCAATTTTAACCCTTGGTCAAAATTGGTTAACCCCTATATTTTTTGAACATTGTATAAGTTCATGCATGTCTTATATGGGTGTGTTTACAGTCTAAAACATCCACTTATCCATAGTCTACCCTTGGTCTAAAGTTTAGGCCTAAAACTAGTCAAGTCAAAGAAAGTCAACTCTAGTCAAATAGAGTCAAACTTAGTCAAAAGATGGAAATATGTTATTTTGGTTTTAATGTGGGTTATAATATGTTTTAATCTATTTTTATTTAATTTTTTTGCATCTCCCATTTTCAATGTGAAAAAAGTAGATTATGGGCCCACTTTGGGCTAGATTCAAGGACTTGTACATATGGTAAGTGGCATCAGTTCATCTCCAAACAAAGAATCAATTTAGAGAATGTTAGTGGTAGGTCAAGATTTAGTTAGATTCAAAAAGGTAGTTTTCCTCATGTTAGGCCATTTTGGGCTCTTGTACGACCACCACTATTTGATCTCTAGATAAAAACACGGGTTTGGGGGTAGGGGTCTTTTATCCTCCCCACATCTATTTACATGCTCATACTTGAAGGAGAATCCAAAAAAATTCTTTTGTAACTCATTTTCCCATTCTCTCCTCTTGGCACACAAAGAAGGCTCAACTTTAAGCACTTGGTATGAAAGGTATAGGTAGAGCTAGAGGAAGTGCTTCTATAGGTGGATTTTAATCTTAATTTAATTCAATTTCATAATATGATTTTTTGTTTTGGTTCCCCCTCCTTTATGAACAATCATTAACAATTCAAGTAGCCTTTTTTATAATTGCATCCAAGAGGGGTAGAATCATGCATCTATTTTGGGTTTTTAGTGATCCTTGGAGCTGAATGAGCTTGATAATGTGTTTTTTGGGTTGTAATAAGTCTCTCCTCTTGATGTTTTCAATGTCTAACACTTCATATCTTTGTCTTTGATGGAGTTTTCAAAAGGTCCTAGTTTCATGAGAGTTCCAAAGTTGAGTGCAAGTTTTGTGTTCCAAACATCTAGGAAACTCCATGATGGAAATGATATGATTGAGTTTCATGAAAAATGATTCATTTAATTTTTTTCATCTAGTGGTAGGTTCCCATAGTAGCCTTCTGAGGTCAATTTCCTCACCTTGCCATTGTTTGTTGTCCTACCAACTTCAGTCAAGCTTGTGCCTATTTCATGGGAGGTGTACATAGGTGAGAGAGAGGTAGAAAAACATGGTGAATTCCATGTGAGGTATTATCACCCAAATAGTCATGTTTTTCATATCATAGAGATAAATAATGTTATCCAAGAAAATATCACTCCAAAAGAGACCATTTTCACTTTGGACTATTAGTCCCCAAATGCAAAAAATAGAGATCCTGAAGGTTGTTTCTATTAATAAATGTCATGATTGAATATGCATTCACCACTTATATTTATTTTTATATGTATCCATATCCTATAATAAAAAATATTATAAATTTAAAGACAAATTATGGATTATCTCATTGGTTTCAAGACCTCCTAAAATGGCAAAAAATTAGTGAATTACATCAGTGATATCTATAGGTTTCAAATTGGGAATGTCAAAATTCACTATTATAAAAGTCCTAGGCCTTGTCCAAATATTGGAAACATTTAAAAATGATTCAATGAGAATTTTTGATCATTTAGATATATAATGTGGTGATGATGGAATAAATTGACCTTTTGGAGGTCATACCTTACTTGTACAATAGGGGAGAGAGGGCAATGAATGTCGAGGTTTCAAATTGGTTGGGTTTCCATTTGTTTGAAGTAGATCCAAGAGATACTCAAGTTAAGTGTACTTAATATAATTTTAAGGAGTAAGGAGGAGGACCTAACTCTTCCCTACATGCCTTAGGACACTCCACACTCACCTACAAGCTTGACTTTGACAGTCACCTACACCAATATAGACAGTGAGCAAATGGAGAGTCCTAAGAGGGAGAAAAGGGATAGTTTTTGAAATATTTTTAATTTTTTCATAAGGTTAGACATATTTTAAGTTATAAAAAATTAAAAAAATTATTTAGACTCTCTAAATCTAAAATAATTCCCCTATTCCCAAACTGTATTCAGTCAAAGTCATGATAGTAATGATGGATGAGGGATGTAATCAAGATGTGAGACTATAAATAGAGTTGAGAGACTTGATACAAGGGAATAAATATTGTAATATTATAAAATTAGTACAAAATACATCACTAAATCCATTTCCATGACTCTTAAAAGAAACTTACAAGTCTATAAGGCCTGTCTCAGTCCTAGCAAGCAGGGAAGAGGTGAAAGTTGGCAAAGGTCTAAGGCTAAACATGAGAGTAGAGTTGGGGAGTGGTAAATAAATTTAATATGATTTAAAAAAGTTTAAAATTAGCTTTACCATGCCTAAAACACTATTTAAATTCACAAACATGTTTTTATATAAGCCTAATTGTCTCAATCTATACAGTTAGTATGCCAAGGCCTTGTTTCAAAGGGATAAAAGAGGTTTTCAAGAGCAAACAAGTATTTCAAAGGTTATGAAAGATAAATAATACTTAATTGTATATGAATAAAACATTTAAAAATCCCCAATAATGGATAATTCATGAAGATAGGAGCTATGGGTTAGTATGAGTGAAAACATTAAAAAAAAGGGGTTTTATGGCCTTTTTTTTGGAAGATTGAGTTAGTTTGGCCACTTAGACTTATATTATAACAAAATAATTTGGTGAAAATTATCATAATTACCTCTTATAGATCCTAAAATATCCACTTTTCATGGATAAATATGCTTGTTACTCACTATTTTGTCTCAGACCTACCTTACTCCATGAATGCAGGAAAAGGACAAGTTTTTGAAAATCATGCTAATGTGAGCCTTGTAATAAGTTTGAAAAATAAAGGAGAAGTATGTATTTGTGAGAAACCTTAGGGAACATAATAAAATAATATATATGGTATGTATATCAATAGTTTGATCCACACAAGACGTTTTGCATGAGCGTTTAGTGGGGAAACATGCTTCCCCAACCCTAAACAAGGTGTCAAATCAAATTTCACACTTATCAAGGATTTATAATGTTTTTATTGATTATTAAATGTTAAAATAGGATTATTTAAAACTTTAGGATTCCATTTAAAGATAAAAATATAAATTTTTGGTTCACAAGGGGCAAACAGGCTACTTAGCAAGGCATGATTCCTCTTCCAAAGCAAGGACAACTTCCAATTTGGTTTCTTGTTAAGCCATAAAAACTAGTAATACATGTTAATGTATAAATTTAATAGGGTTGGGTGAACCGTTTTGGCATGGAAACACCAATAGAGGGAAATTTGAGCATCATCTGTGTTAGAACCCTCATAAAATATAAGAATCCTATTCGAGGGCCATTTTCTTTTGCTTATATCTTCCATAAACTCTTACATGGGACCTAAAGGATTTTATGATAGTTAAATTGGGTCCTTTAGGTGGTAAAAGTCAAATTTTAAATATTTTTCAATGTTAGAATTTTTTGAACAATCCATAAGACCTAAAAACCTCATGAACCCTCCTAAAACACTTAGCCAGACTCAATGGTGGAAATTAAAATAAATGTGAACTAAAATGGATGATTTGTACTAGGGGTATAAAATGAAATATATATAGTACATTCCTAGGCTTCTATAAATATGAATTGTTTGTATAGATCCATAGAGAATAGGGAAGAAAAGAGCTTATTTTCACCATTTTTGATGGTGTGCAAATTGTAGGAGTTGGAAGGTGAAATAAGTTTTTAGAGGAAGATATAATATTTAGATAACTCAAAAAATTCACTTCCACTAATTAGAATTATTATAAATTTCCTAAATAGGCCTTCAATTTTGGCCACTCTAGTCATCCAAGCAGTGAACTTTGGGGTAAAGTGGTGAAAAGTGATCAAGGGGGAATTTTAAAGGTTTTTATTGAAAATGATGATTTGGAAGGACTTTAAAGGTGTCATTCCCAATTTTTTATGAATTTTTTTATAGATTTGGATACATATTTGGAAGGTTTGGAGTGCCAAGTGGTAAGGGTTCATAGAAAGGAGTTTTCTAAAATTACCTAATAGGATTATGCATGTCTACAACAATAAGGATGATCAAATACTAGACCAATGCATGGATGATGTTTATTATAATCCATCCTATCCTTGAAAACCATCAAAATTTAGGTTTTGTAGGAAAAAGAGGACTTTTGGAAGGCTACTCAAGTAGGTAGTTTCTTGTGCAAAATTGGTAGTTTTGTCACTTTTCACCTTATTTGTGACCTATTTTGACAAGTGTACCTCCTAACTTGGAATGGATCAACTCACTCCTATTTAACATGAAAAATTAACTCCATTTTACATATGTACACATGTCCGAGTGACCCTTGGACTTCTTCTTGCTTGTTATCTCTCTCTATGCTATAAATATGCATCTTTATGACTTGTCTTGGCAACCTCTGTTGGTTGATGGGGAAACTATGGAAAAAATTATACATAAAAAAATATTGAATAAATAATACAAGTGTTAATGCTACTCATATAGTGTAATATTGTGTCATGACTTGAATCATGTTGGCATAGTTTAGTAAAGTTATCTTTGCTAGCTTTGCACTCTTGATGGTCTACTAAGTTTTAGATAGATGGTTATTGTAGATCCTTACTAGTATTCCTTCCAAGTTTATAAATATTATAAGTGATTCATGAATGTATTCTTTTGGTGTCATTTATTTCCTTCGTAAGAGTCATTCACCTTATTGAATATAGTTTGTGAAACATTAATGCAATGATAGTTCTAAGTTTGTGAGTCTTGTGTAAAAATCACATTATTCATCTTCAAGTAGTATTTTCACTCAAGTGTGAGGAAAATTTACATTAATGTATCACATCTTAGTTGTTTTATCTATTTTCCTTAAACTTTTTTCATTACCAAGTTGTTAGAGTAGTTTAAGAGTAGTACAAGGAAGATCTATGGAGCTAGCCCTTATAATACTAGAGATTCATCTATCCCATAGGTTCCCATAAGCTTGAGAGATGATTATATGTGACATAAAATTTAAGGAGAAGAATCAAGGATCCTAGGGTGCACAATTTTATGCTAACATTTTTGGCACACCTGGTGGGACTTAGAAATCTTAGAAGATTGTTGTTGGTTTTAGCATAGTTGGAGATAGAACATCTACATTTAGTACCTGGTGACTCCATTAAAGATTTAAAGTCTTTGGTTAATGATGAGTCCCAAAATTACATGCCAAAATTGAATGCTAGACTGATTCTAAAGGGATACCTTTTGAGTTTGTGCAACTACCCCCATATTCCATCAAAAAGTTTAGGTTTGTAACTACTCATCCCTATAAAATAGATTTGGTGTTTAAACATTCTATATTTGTGTTGAATTAATTTATTTATATTCATAGTGATATTTACAAGATGACTAGAAGGAAACCATTTTTACCTTACACCCAGGCATCCCCTTTACAACTTACTCAATATGATCAAATTCTAGGAGCAACCCTTAAAAGTGTCCCATCTTTTAGTGGTGATGGTCCTATTACTGCCATTAAGCACATTAGCAATATAGAAAACTTTTGTAACATTCATAACATCACCTAAAAAAATGTAGCCATTAGGTTGTTCACCTTGTTGTTCAAAGGAAATTTTTTAGATTGCTATGGGACCTTATTACTGAACTCCATTAGCTCATGCGATGCACCAAGAGATCTTTTGACTAATAGGTTTGGGGAGAAGAGTGATCACTTGTCTCTAGATAGTAAATTGACCAACATTAAAAGGTAACCTCATTAATTCATGTAGGACTTTAATACTAGGATCCAAAAAACATGGGATATAATCCTAGCTCTTGTGAGACCTACCCTAAACTATGCATTTTTATACTTCTTCGAAGTATTGAATACTGACATTTCCAAGATGATTCAATCAATGGGTGGGAACACATTACTTTTTTCTTATGAAATAGCCATAAATAATGAGAATTGTCTTGTTCAAGTAGGTTAGATATCTCCTAGACCTCCAATGCCACTATTCCTTTATTTGTATCCTCCTAGTCAAGGTGTATTGCCCTCTTTAGCCCCTTTGCGTAATCAAGAAAGGTCTTCCATTACTCCTTCAAATGAAATACATGAAGTGAAAAGTTTTCTTCAAAGTGTTCCAAATGAGTTAGTTTCCCTTAAAATAAAACAAGCTCAAGGTTATAGGCCATATCAAACATATAATCAATTTGGGCAAACAAGGAGACCTCCCTTCCAAAACAATACACAAGGACAAGGTCAAATCAATAATGTTAAGACTTATCAAAGATAAAATAAAAATTCTCCCTAAAAATCCAAATAAATTATCCCCATGAAAAATTACTTGGTCTAAGAACAACCCAATTATCCATCTTTTGAACATGGTCAAAAGCAAATGACTCATGCAAGGGAAATGCACAATCAAAGTATGGCAATGCAAAGTGATCAACCTTTTAAAGATTAAAGTATTTAAGGATATATTCAAGGTGGAATTTTAAATTGATAACCTTAGATTGATACCACAATCATAAATAATTTAGAGGTGAGTTTTGTGGTATTAACTATGTGGGAAATGCAAACAATCAGAATACTAGTGTTGCTTCCAACACTAGGTCCAAAAGGAGGGCTATTGAGGAGACTCAATGGATTATCTAAGGACCTATTTTGAATCCTTAATAATTTCAAATGGGATTTGGGACTATTTTATCTCCTAAGACTCAATAAAATTAGAGATTCTAAAGAATGAAGACAACTCCTATGCCTCCATCTTCACAGCTACATCACAAGGTGTTAGTGCTCCTAAAGAGCTTCCTAAGGTAAGTAATCCTTCCATCAATGTTCTAGATCAAATGAAAAAGTTACATATGAACATATAATTGTGGGATTCTATAAGAATACCAGTGTATAGGGATATATTATTAAGCGAATTGCATGGATTTGGTAAATAAGTTGGCCCACCTAGAAATGATAATGTGGTTTTAGTTAATGGAAGTCAAGCTATAGATGGACAAGTAAAGAAAGATGAGAAAAATCCCCCTTTTTTACTTATCTCTGATTTTTGGTGATTTCTTAGTCTAAAATTTCATAATATAAAATGAATAAAGAACATCAATTATGCCCAAATGTATAGCAGACAAGTTAGGCCTCAAGTATGAGCCTATGACTAAAAGAGTTTTACAATTAGATGGATCACCAGAAAAGACCTTAGGGGTATTAAAGGGTTTGAATTTGATAATTCATGGTTTCCTAATTTAAAAATTCCTCATTATGTAGTGGTAAAATATTTACCCCCTATTTTTGTCTTTTCTTGTCAAGGGATTTCACATCCAAAATTGGTGGATACTTGGCAGCTAATTGGTCCTACATGGTCTTTAGAATAGAATATGGCAATAAGGTGAAGATTTAATCAGAGCCTATCCTTAAAGATCACATGGATCCATATTAACCCAAGGTTTTAAATGTTAACTATGCCATCATTGATGAAGAGGTGATTCACATTGACCAATCTCCATCATCTTCTCGGAAGGGTGTCTCAGATTTGTTCCTTGATGAGTAGGGAGATGAGCGCTATGAACATGATCCATAGAAGTTTCTTAAGGAATATAGTATTGGGATATATTATATGCATGATAAGGATTATTTCATGAAAAATTTGATGAAGTCACATGAGGATGTGAATGGATTATGGTAGTTATTCTTTGATGTGTCTAGAAGCAAGATTGGAGCAGGTGGTGGAGCTATGTTGGTTTCACCTTTCAAGGAAAGGTATTATTCAACCTTTTGATTTAAGTTATAATTAACTTGTAATGTATTACAATATTAGGACCTTATCCATGGCCTTGAATGGGATAGAAGAAGATGAATTAGAGAACATCAAGTGTATGGAGATAGTGAACTTATTGTGAATCAAGTTAGGGGATAGAATTTGACAAAGAACTACTTGATCAAGTCCTACAACCAAAGAGTTTGGGATCTTGTAGAAAACTTAATGGATTTTAAGATCAAATTTATACCAAGAGAATACAAAAATCATGTTGATATATTGGTATCCATTGGTGCTCAATTTGATGTCCCAAAGAGCATAAGAGAAGAGAAGAATTAACCTCATTTAAAGGTGATTGTGAGACACTCTATACCAGATAATCTCACCAATTAGGAAGTATTCAAAAGTGACCAAAAAATATCCATTTTCCTACAAGAAGATGTTAATTTATCTATGAAAATTTAGTCTAAATTACAATAGTAATATTTGGGATAGATTATGCAATTGAAGTCTAACAAGCTTCCCAAAGGCCTAATGACTCTTGAAGACATTTTTAAAGAGGATGACCAGATCAAGAAGGAAAAGGTAGGTATGTACACTAAGCAAGAGAACACTAAAATGGTGGAGATATTCAAATATAAACTACTTTCACTTGTTAAGGTATTCACTAATTAAGAGAAGCATGATTTCATTAAACTATGTAATGAGTTTAGTGATAGTTTTTTATGGGAGTATAGTGACATGAAGGGTTTCAATCCTAGCCTAAATAAACACACCATAGAGATAGATGAAAATTACAAACCCATAAAGAAAATAAAAAGACAAATCAATCTTAGGATTTAACCCCTTATGAAAAAGGAACTCACTAGGCTAATTGAGTCTAGAATCATCTTCCCTATCAAACATTCCTCTTGGTTAGCCAATTTAGTCCATATTAGTTAAAAGCATGGGGAGATTAGGTTATTTATGGACTTTAGGGACTTGAATAGAGTGTATTTGAAATACCGTTATCCCCTTCCTTCTATGGAAATAATCCTACAAGTTGTGGTAGGTACTGAGAGGTTTTCTCTTTTAGATGGGTATTTTGCTTATAATCAGAATTTGGTGAAGGAAAGTGACCAATACAAAATAGTCTTCACTGCCAAATGGGGTACTTATGCCTATATTAAAATTCAATCTGGGCTGTCAAATTCTTGGGATACTTTTCAATGTGCTATCGATATGGATTTTTAAGGACTATTCAATGATATTGTATAGGTATGTCTTGATGATGTGGTAGTTTTCTCTAAAGAAGCAAAGGATCATTTGAAACACTTAAGGCAAGTATTTGAGAGGTGTAGAGAATATTATATCTATATAAAACCAATAAAGTGTGTGTTTATTATCATTGAAGGAAAACTAATAGGACACATTATCTCCAAGAAGGGCTTATCCATTGATCAAGAAAGAGTGAATGCCATCTTAACATTGTGTTTGCCTAAACATAAGAAGGGTTTACAAAGCTTATTTGGTAAGATAAATTTCATTAGGATATTCATTCCTAACTTTTATAGTTTTTTCAAACCTATAATATCTATACTAAGAAAGGATGAGACATTCACTTGTTTAGGAAGAAGGAAGGAAAGTTTTGAAGAAGTCAAACAAGCTATTTCCCAAGCTCCTACTCTTGTAAGCCCAAATTTCTCTAAGGATTTCAATTTGTAAACTTTTGGTACTGAAGAGGTGATTTCTTCCATGCTTACTCAAGCCAATGATGAGAATTTGGAGCAGCCTATTTCTTTTTTTATCCAAGCTTTAGAAGGGTATGAGGTGAAGTATACATATGTTGAGAAATAAGTGCTTTCACTTATTAAAAGCTTAAATAAATTTAGAAACATGTTATCAAATAATAATATTCACATACTTTACCTCATCCTAGTGTAAATTACTTTATATTGAGTAAGGACTTGAAAGACAAAAGGGTAGGTTGGATCACTAAGGTGATGGATTATGATGATGATATCAAGACAACTAAACAAGTGAAAGGTAAAGGGTTGTGTGAACACCTTGCTTCAGATTTGAAGGAGAAATGAGAAGTTGTCTTGGCACTACATGATGATCCTAATTTATCTACACATACATCCATGAGAAGTTAGACAAAATATATTATTCATGTCCTCCAAACTGGTGAATGTCCACAAGGTCTTGATAGATATAAGAGAAGGTATTATACATTGAAATCTATTGCATATAGACCTATTGATGGTGTTATCTTTAGGAAGGATCTTTTAGGAGTTCTATTGAGGTGTATTGAATCTAATTAGATTGACAAGATATTATTTGAGTTCCATTATGGAACAGCTAGTGGTCACTTTTCTCCTAAAACCACTACTACCAAGATAATGAGGGTTGGATACTTTTGGCCTAGATTATTCAAGGGCACTCCCAATTGGGTAATAAAATGTCAAAAGTGTGCTTTTTTTTATGAAAAAAATATTACTTCCCTACCTATTCATCCCATCCAAGTTGAGTGACCCTTCATGCAATGGAGTTTGTATCTTATAGGCCTAAGCAATCCTCTTTCTAGTGCTAGTCACAAGTGGGTGTTAGCTGCTACTGATTACTTTACAAGGTGGGTGGAGGATATATCTCTTAAGAAGTTAAATGAAAGTGTAGTTTTCTACTTCTATGAAGGTATAGTAACAAGGTTTGGATCTCCCTCAACAATTATTTCAAATAATGCATTAGCTTTCCTAGGAGCAAAGACTAGCGAATGGGCTTTAAAGCATGGCTTCTACCTTAGAACCTCCTCTAACTACCATCCACAAATGAATGGACTAGATGAGTCCAAAAACAAGAATCTAATAAAAATCATAAACAGAATAATGAAGTATAATCAAAGTACATGGCAATCTAAGTTCAAGATAGCCCTTTGGGCTGATAGGATCACCCCAAAGAGAGTAATTAGGAACTAACCATACACACTTGTGTATGGAAGGAAAGCTAGGCCTCTTATCTCACTTGAGTTACCAACTTTAGACCTCACCTATTAGCTACAATTGATGGAGAATGAGAGCATGGAAGTCAAGTTATGTGAGTTGATGGAGCTTGAGGAGACAAGGGATCAAGCTATGAAAACTATGACTACTCACCAAGAATAAAAAAATAATTACATTAATTAGATATCCAAACCAAAAATTTTCAAATAATGTGAAATTATCCTAAAATGGGATGAGAATAGGGCCAAACCTAGAAAACACACAAATATTGATGCTTTGTGGAGTGGCCCATATGTGATCAATCAATGCAAGTCACATAATACTTTCCACCTTTCAAAGATAGATGGAGAAGAGATTCATATCCTAGTTAATGGGATACACATCAAGCATTTTTACTAAAGGTTCTCTTCTTCCCTTATAGATAGTTTCTTGTTTTCCTTGTGTGTTCCCTAAGTGCTTGTGCACAAGTGTGTGTTTTTTTTGTTTTATCTTATGTTATTTTGCTTGATTTTGTTGCATTATGTGGAGTGTTTTATTTATGTTTCTATTTTTTCATATAATTTTATTCATATTTAGGATTACATTGACTCCATTGGCCCTTAGTTGGATGAGGCTACTAGTTTCAAAACATAATTAGGCATGTTTACCGCAAGAGCTACCAAAAATGTCGATCAATTTTGGCCCTTGGTCCAAATTGGTCAACCCATATCATTTTTGAAATTTTTAGAAGTTAAAAAATGTACTATATGGGTGTGTTTCTATTTTAAAACATCCACTTGTCCATAGTCTACCCTTGGTCCAAAATCTAGGCCTAAAATTAGTCAAGTCAAAGAAAGTCAACTCTAGTCAAATAAAGTCAAACTTAGTTAAAGGATATAAAGATGTGTTTTTTGTCCTAATGTGGTTTATAATATGTTTTAATCTCTTTTTATGCAAATTATTTGCATCTCCCAATTTTAATGTCCAAAAATTAGCTTATGGTCCCACTTTGGGCTAGATTCAAGGACTTGTACAGATGGAAAGTGGAATTAGGTTAGATCAAAGAAAATAATTAATGTGGAGAAGGTTATATGGAATAATTGGAAGGTTTTTATCAGTCTAAGGATTAGTTAGAGTTATAAAAGATAGTTTTCCTCATTTTAAGGCCCTCTTGGGCACTTGTACAGCGACCACTATTTGATCTCTATCTAAAAACATGGGTCGAGAGGTATTTTCATCTCCCCACATCCATTTTTATGATAAAAATTTAAGGATAATCCAAAATAATTATTTTTTAACTCATTTTCCCATTCTCTCCTCTTGGCACAGAAAGAAGGCTCAAATTCAAGCACTTGGTATATAAGGTACATGTAGAGTTGGAGGGACTACTTCTATAGGTGTATTTTAATCTAAATTTAATTCATTTCCATAATATTATTTTTTTTGGTTCCCCCTCATTTATTAACAATCATTAACAATCCAAGCAACATTTTGTAGAATTGCATCCAAGAGGGGTAGAATCATGCATCTACTTTCAGTTTTCAATGATCCTTGGAGCTGATTGAGCTTGATAATGTGGTTTTAGGTTATAATAAGGATCTCTTCTTGATGTTTGAAATGTATAACACTTCATCTCTTTGTCTTTGAAGGATTTTTCAAACGGTGTTAGGTTCATGAGAGTTCAAAAGTTAAGTGCAAGTTTTGTGTTCCAAACATCCAGGGAACTCCATGATGGTAATAATATGATTTAGTTTCATACACAAGGATTAATTTTATGTTTTAATCTGGTTTTAGGTTCCCATACTACCCTTCTAAGGTCAAATTTTTCACCTTAGCATTGTTTGTTTTCCTACCAACTTTAGTCAAGCTTATACTTGTTTCATGGGAGGTGTACAGAGGTGAGAGAGAGGTAGAAAAACATGGTGAGTTCCATGTGAGGTATTATCATTCCAAGAGTCATGATTTTAATATCATAGAGATACAGGATGTTATCCAAGCAAATATCACTCTAGAAAAAAACATTTTGACTTTTGGGCTATCAGTCACCAAATGCAGAAAATTGAGATCTTGAAGGTTATTTTAGTTAACATATGTCATGATAGAATATGAATTCACCACTTATCTTAATTTTTTTGTGTTTCCCTATCCTCAAAAAATAATTATGACAAATTTTAAGACAAAATACGAAATATAACATTGGTTTCAAGACCTACTAAAATGGTAGAAAATCACTGAATTACATCAGTGATATCTACAGTTTTGAAATTGTGAATGTCAAATTTCACTATGTATAAAACTTCTAGGCCTTATCCAAAGATAATAAATAGTACCAAATGATTTAGTGAGAATTTTTGAGCATTTAGATAGTGAATGGGGTGATGATGGCATAAATTGACCTTTTGGAGGTCATACCCTATCCATATAATAAGGGAGAGAGGGTAGTGAAGGTAGAGGTTTCAAATTTGTTGGGTTTCCCTTTCTTTAAAGTAGATCCAAGAGGTAATCAACGTAATTTTACTTCATATAAGGATGGAGGATGAGGACCTAACTCTTACCTACATGCCTTAGGACAATCCACACTCACCTACAGGCTTGACTGTGAGAATCACCTACAACCAATATAAATAGTGAGAAAATGGAGAGTCATATGATGGAGAAAAGGGCTAGTTTTTGAAATTTTTTGAATTTATCCATAAGGGTAAACTAATTATAAGTTTTAACACATTTTAAAAATGATGGATACTCTCTAAATCAAAAATAAATCCCCCATTACAAGACTATATTCTCTCAAAGTCATGACAGTGATGATGGATGAGGAATGTAATCAAGATGTGATAGTATGCATAGAGATGGTATAATTGATCCAAGGGAATAAGTATTGTAATATTCTCAAAATTATACAAACTAAATATCTTAATACATTTCCATGACTCTCAAAATAAATTTACAAGCTTACAATGCCTGTCTCAGTCCTAACAGACAGGGAAGAGGTGAAAGTTGGCAAAGGTCTAATGCCAAGCATGAGAGGAGAGGTGGGGTGTGGTAAATAAATTTTAAATTCTTTAAAAAAAATTGAAAATTAGTTTTACCATGCCTAAAAAATTATTTAAATTATTAAACACCTTTCTATATAAGCTTAATTGTCTCAATCTATATAGTTAGTATGTCAAGGCCTTGTTTCAAAGGGTTAAAAGAGGTTTTCAATTGAAAAAAAGTCTTAAAAATGTTAAAAAAGATTAAAAAATATTTAATTGGATATTATTAACACATTTAAAAATCCCCCAAGCATGGATAATGTATGAATATAGGAGCTGTGGGTCAGTTTGACTGAAAACATGCAAAATATAGGGGTTTTATGGCCTTTTTTTGGAAGATTGAGTTAGTTTGGCCACCTAGAATTAGAATATAACCAAAACATGTGGTAAAAATTACCATCATGACCTATTATATATCCTAAAATATCAAATTTTAATGGAAAAATAGGATTGATACTCACTATTTTATCTTAGACCTACTTTAGTCTATGCATGCAAGAAAAGGACCAATTTTGAGAAATCTTGCTAATGTGAGAATTTAACTAAGTTTGACAACAAAAGGATATGTATGTAATTGGGAGACACCTAGGGAAACTTGAGAAAATAATCTAGATGGTCTGTATATTGATACTTTGGTCTACATAAGAAGCTTTACAAGAGAGTCTAGTGGGGAAACATGTTTCCCCAACCCCAAATAAGGTGTCAAATCAAATTCCACAGTTCAAAAGGATTTAAAATGTTTTGATTTATGTTTTTAGGGTCAAATAAGATGAATTCACTCTATAAGAGTCCATTTAAAGATAAAAATATCATATGTTGGTTGACAAGGGATAGACACGCTACTTGGCAAGGCATGATTCCTCTTTTAAAGCAAGGGCAACTTCTAATTTAGTATCTTGGTAAGCCATAAAAAGTAATAATACATGTTAATAGATCAATTTCAGAGGTTTGGGTGCATTTTTTGTGCATGGAAATGCTAGGAGAGGTCAATTTGAGCTTCAAACATGCTAAAACCCTCACAAAATGCAAGAATCATATTTGTGGGCCATTTTATTTTACTTGTATCTCCCATAAACTTTTGTATAGGACCTAAAGGATTTTAGGATATATGAATGGGGTCCTTGAGGTTGAAAATTTTCAATTTTAAAGGTTTTTCAATGTCACAATTTTATGAACAATCCCTAAGACCTAAAAACATCATGAACCATCCTAAAACCCTTAGACATAATCAATGGTGGAAATAAAACAAATGTGCACTCAAATGGATGAATTAGACAAGGGGTATAAATTTAAAGTTGTAAAAGACATTCTCTAGGTTCAAGACATATGCATTATTTGTATGGAATCATACAAAATAGGGGAGAAAAGAGATTATTTTCACCATTTTTGATGGTGTATAAATTATAGAAGGATATGGAAGGTGAAATAAGTTTTTAGAGGAAGATTTATGCTTGAGACAGCTCAAAAAAATAACTTCTACTCATGAAAATTATTCTAAGTTTCCTAAATAGGCCTTCACTTTTGGCCACTCTAATAAGCCAAGCAATGAACTTTGGGGTAAAGTGGTGAGAAGAGATCAAGGGGGATTTTTTAAGGTTTTTTATTATAATTGATGATTTTTTATGACTTTATAGGTTTAATTCCCATTTTTTATGAATTATTTGGCATATTTTGAAGGTTTGGAGTGCCATGTGATAAGGGTGCATGGAAATGAGTTTTTTGAAACTACTTGATATGATTATGCATGTCCACAACAATAAGGATGATAAAATACTATAAAAATGCATGTATGCTATTTCTTGTAACCCCTATTATCTAGGACATCAATCAAAATTCATGTTTTATAAGATAAAGAGGATTTTTGGAAAGCTACTCAAGTAGGCAGTTTCTTATGTAAAATTGACAATTTTGTGCAACTTTTCACCTTCTTTATGACCTCGTTTGAAAGGTGTACCTCCTAAATTGGCATGTATCAAATAACTCATATTTAAAATGAAAATGTAACTCCCTTTTCCATATGGACACGTGTCTAAGTGACACTTCAAATTCCTCTTGCTTATTCTCTCTCTTTCTCTAGGCTATAAATATGCATTATTTTGACATTTTATGGTAGCCTCTATTGGTTGATGGGGAAACTCTAGAAAAATTTGTATATGAAAAAATCTTGAAGAAATAATAAAAATGTTAATGCCACTCCTACACTGCAATATTGTGTCATGACTTGAATCATGTTGGTTTAGTTTAGTAAAGTTGTCTTTGCTAGCTTTGCACTCTTGATGGTCTACCAAGTTGTAGATCAATGGTTGTTGTAGGTAAATAATAGTATTCCTTCCAAGTGTAGAAATATTATATGTTATTTATGAATGTATTATTTAGGTGTCATTCATTTCCTTTATAAGAGTCATTCACCTTATTGAATATAGTCTGTGAAATATTGATGTAATGATAGTTCTAAGGTTGTGAGTCTTGTGTATAAAGCACATTGTTCATCGTCAAGTAGTAATTTCAGTCAATTTTTTTGATAATTTACATTGGTGTGTAAACTCTTAGTTTTTTAATCTATTTTCCTTAAACTCTTTTTATTAGCAAGTTGTTAGAGTACTTTCAAAATAGTATAAAGAAGATCTAGGGAGCTAGCCCTTATAATACTACAGATTCATCTCTCCCATAATTTCACTCAAAATTGAGAGATGATTTTATGTTGAATAATATTATATGAGAAGAATCAATGATACTAGGGTGCACAATTTTGGCATGCCTGGTGGGACTTAGAAGTCCTTGAAGATTATTCAAGATTATTACTAGTCTTGACATAGTTAGAGATAGAAGAAACATATACATTTAGTACCTATTGAATCCATTGAATATTTAAAGTTTCTTTTTGATGATCAGTCCTAAAATTCCATGCCAAAATTGACTACTAGATATTCTGCTAAAGGGATACCTTTTGAGTTTGTGTAACTACCCCAATATTCCATCAAAAAGTTTAGGTTTGTAACTACTCATCCCTATAAAAGAGATTTCATGTTTAAACCTTCTAAGTTTGTGTTGAATTCATTAATTGATATTCATAGTGATCTTTCCAAGATGAATATAAGGCAACCCTTTATGATTTACATTGGGGCATCCCCTATATAACTTGCTCAATATGATCAAATTCTAGGAGAAACCCTTAAAAGCGTCATATCTTTTATTGGTTATGGTCATATTACTACCATTGAGCACATTAGGAATATAGAAAACTTTTTTAACATTAATAACATCACCCAAGAAAATGCGTGCATTAGGTTGTTGGCCTCATCATTTAAAGAATTTTTTTTGGATTGTTATGGGACCTTACCAGTGAACTCTATTGGCTCATAGGATGTACTACGAGATATTTTGATTAATAAGTTTGGGGAGAAGAGTGATCACTTATCTATAACTAAGAAATTTACCACCATTTAATGGGCACCTTATGAATTCATTTAGGACTTTAATACTAGGTTCCAAAAAACCTGGGATAGAATCCTAGCTCTTGTGGGACCTACCCCAAACTATGCTTTTTTATACTAATTAAAAACATTGAGTAGTGACATTGTCATAATGATTCAATCCATGGGTGGGAACACACTAACTACTACTTATGAAATATCCATAAATGTTGAGAATTTTCTTGTTTAAGAGGGAAAGATAGCTCCTAGACCTCTAATGCCACTATTCCCTAATTTATATCCTCCTATTCAAGTTGCATTACCCTCTTTAGCCCTTTTACCTAATCAAGAAAGGTATACCATTACTCTTTAAAATGAAATAAATGAATTCAAAATATTGATTCAAAGTGTTACAAATGATTTATTTTCCCTCAAAAGACAAAAATCTCAAGGTTATAGGGTGTATGAAACATACAATCAGTTTGGGCAAACATGCAAACCTCCCTTCCAAAACACTGCACAAGGACAATGTGAAATCACTCATGTTAAGCCTTACCAAAGATAAAAACCAAAATTTCCCTCAACCTCAAAATCCTTTGTCCCCATTAAAAATAACTTGGTCAAAGAACAACCTAATTATCCATCTTTTGAACATGGTCAAGTGTAAGTTACTTATGTAAGTGAAATTCACAATCAAAGCATGGTAATACAAGGAGATAAATATTTTGAAGATTCAAATTGTGAAGGATATATGCAAGGTGGGATTGGAAATGGACAACCTCAAACTTATTCCACCCTTATAAATCATTTAGAGGGTGATTTTTATGCTATTAACTATGTGGGAAATGCATTTAATCAGATTACTAGTGTTTCTTTCAACACTAAGTCCAAAAGGAGTAATATTAAGGAGACTCAAGGGATTATCCAAGGACCTATTTTTAATCCTTCATCAGATTAGATGGGAAGTTTGTCTATTTCATCTCCTAAGACTCAAAAAAATTAAAGATTCCAAAGAATGAGGACAAATCCTATGCCTCCATCTTCAAAAGCTACATCACAAGGTATTAGTGTTCCTAAATAGATTCCTAAGATAAGTAATACTTCTATAAATTTTGTGGATTATATGTAAAATATACATATGAACATCTCATTGTGGTATTATCTAACAATAATAGGGTATAAATGTATATTACAAAATGAATTACATGGATTGGGTAAATAACCTAGCCCACCTATAAATGATAATGTGGTTTTAGTTAATAGAACTCAAGCTATAGATGGACAAGTAAATAAAGATGATTAATGGTGATTTAGTAGTCCACAATTTCATAATAGATAGTGGATCAAGCACATCAATTATGACCAAATGTATAGAAAACAAGTTAGGCCTCAAGTATGAGACTATGACTAAAAGAGTTTTGCAATTATATGTATCACTAGCCAAGACCTTGGGGGTATTAAAGGGTTTAAATTTTATCCTTCATGTTTGTCTTAATTTTCCAATTATTCATGATGTAGTGGTGGAATATTTAAACCCCTATTTTTCTCTTTTCTTGTCAAGGGATTTCACATCCAAAATTGGTGGATACTTCGCAGCTAATTGGTCCTACATGGTGTTTAGAACAAAATATGGTACTAAGGTGAAGATTGAATCAGATCTTATACACAAATATCACTAGATCCATACTCACCAAAGGTTTCAAATGTTAACTATGCCATCATTTAGGAGGAGGATCTTTAAATTGACCAATCTCCATCATCTTCTCTTGGGGGTGTATCAGATTTATTCTTAGATGAGTGGGGAGATGAGTGTTATGAACATGATCCATATAAGTTTATTGAGAAATATAGTCTTAGGGTCTATTATATGCATGATAAGGATTATTTCATCCCTAATTTGATGAAGTAACATGAGGATGTGAATGGATTGTTGTAGTTATTGTTTGATGGGTCTAGAAGCAAGATTGGAGTAGGTGGTAGAGATATGTTGGTTTCACCTTCCAAGGAAAGGTATTATTTAACCATTAGATTTAAGTTCTCATGAATTTGTAATGGATTATAATATGAGCTCCTTATCTATGGCCTTGAATGGGATATAAAAAGAGTAATTAGATAACTTCAAGTTTATAGATATAGTGAAATTTCTATGAATCAAGTTAGGGGATAGAATTTGACCAAGAACTCCTTACTCAAGTCATACAAGAATATATTTTGGGATCTTGTAGAAGAATTCATGGATTTTAACATCACATCTATCCTAAGAGAGGACATAAATCATGCTGATAGATTAGAGTCCATTGGTGCTCAATTTGATGTCCCAAAGAGTATAAGAGAATAAAAGAATTAGCCTCATTTAAGAGTGATTGTGAGACCTTCTATACTAGATAATGTCACCAATTTTCAGGTTTTTGAAATTTACCAACATATATCATTTATCCTATAACAAAAATATAATTTCTCTATGAAAAATTAGTATAAATTACAAAAATTATATGGGGGCTAAATTGTGTAATTGAAGTCTAACAAGCTTCCCAAAGGCCTAGTGTCTCTTGAAAGCATTTTGAATGAGGATGACTTGATCAAGAAGGAAAGGGTAGTATATACACTATGAAAGAGAACTATGAAAGGGTGGAAATATTTAAACATAAACTACTTGCACTTTGGAAGGTATGCACTAAGCAATATAAGGATGATTTCATTAAACTATGTAAATAGTTTAGTGATATTTTGCATGGGAGTATAGTGACTTGAAGTGTTTCAATCTTAGGCTAGCTCAACACAACATATATATGGATGAAAATTAAAAACACATCAATAAAATACAAATACCAATCAATCCCAAGATTGAACCCCTTATGAAAAAGGAACTCACCAAGCTAATTGAGTCTAGAATCATCTTCACTATCAAACATTCCTCTTGGTTGGCCAATTTTGTCCCTATTAGAAAAAAATGGGGATATTAGGTTATGTGTGGACATTAGTGACTTGAATAGAGTGTATTTTAAATATCATTGTCTCCTTCCTTCTATTAAACAAATCTTACAAGTTGTGGTAGGTAGCAAAAGGTTTTATCTATTAGATGGGTATTCCAGTTATAATCAGATTTTGGTGAAGTGACCAATAAAAAATAGCCTTCACCACACAATGGGTAAATTATGCCTATATTAAAATTCCATTTACATTATAAAATGCTAGGGATAATTTTTAACATACTATGGATATGGATTTTCAAGGCCTAATCAATGATATTGTATTGGTATATCTTGATGATGTGACAATTTTCTCTAAAGAAGCAAAGGATTATTTGAAACACTTAAGGTAATTATTTGAGTGGTTTAGAGAATATGGGATCTCTCTAAACCTAAATAATATCGTTTTCTATCCATGAAGGAAAAATAATAGGACACATTATCTCCAAGAAGGACTTATCTATTGATCAGGAAAGAGTGAATGCCATATTGGCATTATCATTGCCTAAACATAAGAAGGGTTTACAAAACATCTTTGGTAAGATCAATTTCATTAGGATATTCATTCCTAACTTTTCTATTTTTTCAAAACTCTAACATCTATTCTAAGGAAGGATGAGACATTCACATTGATGGGAAGGAGAAAGGAAAGTTTTGAAGAAGTCAAATAGGTTATTACCCAAGATCCTACTCTTACAGCCCAAATTTATCTAAGGATTTAAATTTGTACACCTTTGGTAATGAAGAGATGATTTTTTCCATGATTACTCAAGGAAATTATGATAATTTTTAGTAGCATATTGCTTTTTTTATCAAAGGTTTAGAAGAGTATGAGGTGAAGTATACATATGTTGAGAAACAAATGCTTTCAATTATAAGAAGCTTGAAGAAATTTAGACACATGCTACCAAATAATAAGATTCACATTTTTGTGCCTCATCCTTGTTTAAAGGAATTTATATTATGTAGGTACTCGAATGAGAAAATTCCAGGTTAGATCACTAAGGTGCTGGAATATGATGTTGATATAAAGACAACTAAACTAGTGAAAGGTAAAGGGCTATGTGAAGACCTTGCTTTAGATTTGAAGGAGAAAAGAGAAGTTGTCTTGGTAGTACATGATGATCCTAATATATATACACATACATCCATGATAATTTTGACACAAGATATGATTCACTTCCCCCAAACTAGTGATTGTCAACAAGGTCTTGATAGAGCTAAGAGAAGGTATTATAGATTGCAATCTATTACATATGGACTTATTGATGGTGTGATATTAATGAAGGATTTTTTAGGTGTGATATTGGGGTGTATTTAATATAATAAGATTGACAAAATACTATTTGAGTTCTATGATGTACTAGTTGGTGGTCACTTTGCTCCTAAAACCACTACTGCCAAGATAATGAGGGGTGGATACTTTTAGCCTAGCTTGTTCAAGGACCATCACAATTGGGTAATAAAATGTCAAAAGTGTGTTATTTTCTATGGAATAAAAAATATTGCTTCCCTGCCTCTTCATCCCATCCATTTTTAGAAACCCTTCATGCAATGGGGTTTGGATTTTATAGGCCTTATCAATTCTCCTTCTAGTTCTAGTCATAAGTGGGTGTTAAATATTGTAGATTACTTTACAAGGTGGGTGGAGGTTATATATCTTAAGGATGCAAATGAAAGTGTAGTGCTTGACATCTATGAAGGTATATTAACAAGTTTTTCATCTCTTTCAATAATTATTTTTGATAATGCATTGGCTTTCCTAAGAGCAGAGACTAGTGAATGGGATTTAAAGCATGGCATCTACCTTAGAACCTCCTCCAACTACTATCCACAAGGTAATGGACTAGTTGATTTGATAAATAAGAATCTAATCAAGATCATAAGAAGAACAATTGAGGAGAAGCAAAGGACTTGGCATTCCACGTTAAGGGCATCTCTTTGGGCTGATAGGATCATCCCAAAGAGAGAAATTAGGAACTCACCATAGTAACTTTTTTATGGAAGGTGATTTAGGATTATTATCTCACTTGAGTTACCAGCTTTAGACCTCACCTATCAGCTACAATTGATGGAGAATAACATCATGGATTATAGGTTCTGTGAGTTGATGAAACTTGAGGAGACAAGGGATCAATCTATGCAAACTATGACTACTCACCAAGAACAAATAAAGAAGTAATTTTATAAGATATCTAAAGCAAGAAGTTTCAAGGAAGGGGACATTTTCCTAAAATGGGATGAGGACAGGGCTAAACCTAGAAAGCACACAAAGTTTGATGGTTTTTGGAGTGGCCCATATGTGGTCACTCAAGGAAAGTCACTTAATGCATTATAAATTTCAAAGTTGGATGGAGAAGAGATTCATATCCTAGTTAATGTGATACACATCAAGCATTTTTACTAAAGTTTTCCTTTTCCCTTGTATATAGTTTGTTGCTTTCCTTGTGTGTTCCATAAGTACTTGTGCACAAGTGTGTGTTGTCTTTATTTTGTCTTGTATTATTTTACTTGATCTTGTTGTTTTATGTGGATTTTTTCTTTATGTTTCTATTTTGGCATATCTTTGTATTCATCTTCAAGATTACATTGACTCCATTGGCCCTTCATTGGATAAGGCTACTAGTTTCAAAACATAGTCAGGCATGTTTACCCCAAGAGTTACCAAAAATGTTGATCAATTTTGACCCTTGTTCAAAATTGGTCAACCCCTATAATTTTTTAAATTTTTATAATTTGACACATGTCCTAGAGGCATGTGTTTTTAGTCTAAAACATCCACTTATCCATAGTCTACCCTTAGTCCAAAGTCTAGGCCTAGAACTAGTCAAGTTAAAGAAAGTCAACTCTAGTCAAATAGAGTCAAACTTAGTCAAAGGATGGAAATATGTGATTTTGGTCCTAATGTGGTTTTTAATAGGTTTTAATCTCATTTTATTCAATTTATTTGCATCTCCCTTTTTTAATGTGCAAAAAAGAGCTTATGGGCCCACTTTAGGCTAGATTCAAGGACTTGTACAGATGTTAGGTGGCATCAGGTCAAATCTAATAAAATAATAAAGGTTGATAAGTTTAGAGGGAGTTAGTTTCAAGTTTTTTTTAGGCCAATATTTAGTTAGAGTTAGAGAAGGTAGTTTTCCTCATTTTAAGGCCCTTTTGGGCACTTGTATAACCACCATGATCTAATTTTCACCTAAAAATGTCAGTGGGGGGTATATTAATATCCCCACATAAATTTACACACCCAAACTTGAAGGGGAATCCAAAAATTTGTTTTTTCAACTCATTTTCCCATTCTCTGCTCTTGGCATAGAAAGAAGGCTCAACTTCAAGCACTTTATATGGAAGGTATAGCTTGAGTTTGAGGGACTAATTATATAGGTGGATTGTAATATAAATTTGATTCATTTTCATAATATTATTTTGTGTTTTGGTTCCCCCTCCTTTATTAATAATCATTAACATCCAATCAACCTTTTGTAGACTTACAGGTAAGAGGGGTAGAATCATGCATCTATTTTGAGTTTTTAGTGATCTTCAGAGCTGAGTGAGATTGATAATGTGTTTTTTTGTTGGAATAAGGATCTCCTAATAATTTTTTCAATGTCTAACACTTAATCTCTTTGTATTTAAAGGATTTTTCAAAAGGTGCTAGTTTCATGAAAGTTCCAAAGTTGAGTGTATGTTTTGTGTTCCAAATGTCTAGGGAACTCCATGATGGTAATGATATGATTGATTTTCATAAAAAATGATTAATTTCTTGTTTTCATCTGGTGGTAGGTTCCCTTAGTACCCTTATAATGTCAATGTTATCACCTTACCATTATTTGTTGTCTTGCCAACTTCAGTCAAGCTTATGTCTATTTCATGGGAGGTGTATGGAGGTGAGAGAGGTAGAAAAACATGGTGAAGTCCTTGTGATGTATTATCACCCCAAGAGTCATGGTTTTCATATCATATAGATAAAATATGTTAAACAAGAAAATATAACTCCAAAACAAACCATTTTCACTTTTGGGCTATCAGTCCCCAATTGTAGAAACCAAAGATCCTAAAGGTTGTTTTACCTAATATAAGTCATCATAGAATATTACTACACCACTTATATTGATTTTTTTATCCATCTCTATTACCCAATAAAAACTATTCCAAATTTTAAGACAAAATATTGAGTAGAACATTGGTTTCAAGACCTTCTAAAATGGCAAAAAATCATTGAATTAAATCAGTGATATCTACAAGTTTCAAATTAGAAATGTCAAATTTCACTATGTATAAAATTATTAGGCCTTGTATAAATATTTTAAACATTACCAAATTATTAAATGATAATTCCTAATCATTGAGATATTGAATGGGATGATGATGGCATAATTGACCTTTTAGAGGTAATACCCTATCTGTATAATAGGGGAGAGAGGGAAGTGAAGGTAGAGGTTTTAAATTGGATGGGTTTCCATTTATTTAAAGTGGATACAAGAGATAATCAAGGTAATTTTACTTCCTAGAATCTGAATGAGGGAGGAGGAGGACCTAACTCTTCCTTACATGCCTTAGGACACTCCAAACTCACCTACAAGCTTGACTATGAGTCGCCTAAAACCAATATAGATAGTGAGAAAATGAGGAGTTCTAGGAGGGAGAAAAGGTATAATTTTTGAAATATTTTTAATTTTTCAATAATTATGGACCAAGTATAAGTTTTTACACATTAAAAACATGATGGAAACTCTCTAAATCCAAAATAAATCACCTGTTCCTAGATTGTATTTAGTCAAAGTAATGATAGTGATGATGGAGGAGGAATGCAATCAAGATGTGAGAGTATGCATAGAGATGGGAGACTTGATCCAAGGGAATTGGGATTTTAATCTTCTAAAATTGGTCTGAATAACATCTCTACATCCATTTTCATGACATTTAAAAGCAACTTACAAGCTTACAAGGCTTGTCTTAGTCTTAGCAAGTAGGGAGGAGGTAAAAATTGGAAAAGGTCTAATGCCAAGCATGAGAAGAGAGGTGAGGAGTGGTAAATAAATTGGATATTCTTAAAAAAAAATTAAAATGAGATTTTCCATGCCTAAGACACTATTTTAATGCCCAAACAACTTTCTATATGAGCCTAACTATCTCAGTTTGTACAGTTAGTATGCTAAGGCCTTGTTTCTAAGGGCTAAAAGAAGTTTTCAAGTATAAAAAAGTATTATAGAGGTTCCAAAATATTCATAATATTTAATTGGATATTAATAACACATTTTAAAATCCCCAAATAATGGATAATGCAAGAAAATAGGAGTTATGAATCGATTTGAAGGAAAACATGCAAAAAATAGGGTTTGTGTGGCCTTTTTTGGGAAGATTGAGTTAGTTTGGCCACCTAGACTTATAATATAACAAAAAAAATTGGTAAAAATTACTATAATTACCTCCTAGAGCTCATAAATATCCACTTTGCATAGAAAAATAGGCCTAATACTCATGGTTTTGTCTTAGACCTACCTCAGTCTATGCATGTAGGAAAAGGACCAGTATTTGGAAATCTTGCTAATGTGAGATTTGCACTAAGTTTGACCATTTAAGGATATTAATTAATTTTTAAGACACCTAGGGAAACCTAATAAACCAATAAATATAGTTTTGATATCAATAGTTTGGTCCACACAAGAAGCTTTGCATGAGAGTTTAGTGGGAAAACATTCTTCCCCAACCCCAAACAAGGTGTCGAATCAAATTACACACTTCCCAAGGATTTATAATGTTTTTATTGATGTTTAAATTGTAAAATATGATGACTTCACATTATAGTATTCCATTTAAAGAGAATAATATCATATATTGGTTCATAAGGGGTAGATAGGTTGCTTAGTAAGACATGATTCCTCTTCTAGAGCAAGGGCAACATCTAATTTGGTTTCTTAGTAAGCCATATAAAGTAATAATAAATGTTCATGCATAAATTTAATAGTTTTTAGTGCATTTTTTTGGCATGGAAACACCATGAGAGGTCAATTTGAGCCTCAGATGTGCTAGAACCCTCATAGAATGCAAGAATCCGATTTGAGGCCCATTTTCTTTTGCTTGTATCTCCCCTAAAATATTTCATGGGACCTAAAGGATTTTAGGATAGTTTAATGGGGTCATTGAGGTTTCTAAAGTGAAATTTTGAATATTTTTAATGTCACAATTTTATGAACAATCCCTGAGACCTAAAAACCTCATCAACCCTCCTAAAACCCTTTGATAGACTGAATGGTGGAAATAAAATAAAAAGTGAACTCAAATGTGTTAATTATAATTTTGTTATAAAATTAAATTTGTAGAGTAAATTCCCAAGGTTCCAAACATATGCATTGTTTTTACAGATCCATATAGAATAGGGGAGAAAAGAGCTTATTTTCACCATTTATGATGGTGGGAAAATTTTATAAGGATTTGGAAGGTGAAATAAGTTTTGAGATGAATCTATACACTTTATATAAATAAAAAAAATCACTTAAATTCATGAAAATTATTCTAAGTTTCTTAAACAAGCATTCACTTTTGGCCACTCCAGTAAACCAAGTAGTGAACTTTGGGGTAAAGTGGTGAAAAGCTATCAAGGGGGATTTTTAAAGGTTTTTTTTTTTTAAATAATTATTTATAAGGACTTTAAAGGTGTCATTACTTCTTTTTTATGATTTTTTTTTCATATTTGGAGGGTTTACAGTACCATGTGGTAATGGTGCAAGGAAATGAGTTTTTTGAAAGTACCTGATATGATTATTCATCTCCACAACAATATGGATGATCAGAGAATATAAAAACTCATCGATGATGTTTATTTTAACTCCTATTATATTGTAAATCCATTATACTTATGGTTTTATAGGAAAAATAAGATATTTGGAAGGCTACTCAAGTAGGTAGTTTCTTGTGGAAAATTGGCAGTTTTGTGCCACTTTTCACCTTCTTTGTGACCTATTTTGAAAAGTGTACCTATTTTCTTGGAATTTCTCACCTTTAAAATATTTAAAATTAAAATTTAACTCATTTTTACATATGGAAACATGTCCAAGTTACCCTTGGACTTCTTCTTCTTCTCTCTCTCTAGGCTATAAATATGCATTATTTTGACTTGTTTTGGTAGCCTCCGTTAGTTGATGGGGAAAATATAGACAAATTTGTACATGAAAAAATATTTAATAAATAATAAAAGTTTTAATTTCACACATTCACTTCAATATTGTGTCATGACTTGAATCATGTTGGTCTAGTTTAGTAAAACTGTCTTTGCTAGCTTTGTAATCTTGATGGTTTACCAAGTTATAGATAGATGGTTGTTGCATGTCCTTACTAGTATTCCTTAAAATTTTTATAAATAATATAAGTGATTCATGAATTTATTAATTTGGTGTCATTAATTTCCTTCATATGATTCATTCACCTTATTTAATCTAATTTGTGAAACATTGATGCAATGATAGTTCTAAGGTTATGATTCTTGTGTAAAAATCACATTGTTCATCTTAAAATTGTATTTTAAGTAAAGTGTGAGGATAATTTAAATTTTTTTATCACATATTATTTTTTTTCTTAAAATCTTTTAAGTAACAAGTAGTTAGAGTAGTGTAAGAGCAGTACAAGGAAGATCTATGGAGCTAGCCCTTATAATAGTAGAGATTCATCTCTCCCATAGGCTCCGACAAGATTGAGAGATGATTATATGTTGTATCATATTTTAGGATAAAAATAAATGATCCTAGGGTTAACAATTTGATGCTAACATGAATTTCAATGGTTATCAATTGAAGTTGTATCAGTAGTAGGATGGTGCTTGTGCCATAAGAACACCAACTTCTTGGTCACTAGTCAGTGTGAGTTGAGCTAAATATAATATGTTTTGGTGTAATAAAAACCATTATTTTTATTTTTTTGTTTGGTGTATAGTTTAAAGAGGTAATAAAAAGCACAAGATGGCCACAAGGACTTGCCTAATGGCACTTTATTCATAGTTTTAGCCAGGTAAATTGAGCACTTGTGTTTTTTAAGCACATGACGCCATGACACCTATGTTATGGGCACATGAATCTCAAATAGATATATTGAATTTGTTTATCCTCTCACATATAATTATAAATGGGTGAGTCAAGAACTTACACCATCTAAGTGCATGAGGTTAGACATCTAAATCATGTGTAAGTGAGACTCATCAAATAAAAGTAGAAGATGCACAAGATCCATGTGTGCAAGGTGAATATTGTAGGGCTATTTGAGGCTCAATAATGAAATAATATAGTGATTCTACACATAATACCAATTAGGTTAGCTGATCCCATTTACTTTCTAAACACCTAGGCCCAGATGCCTAAGTTCCTATGTGTGAGGGAGTTACCAAACTTTATAGGTCTATGAACAAAAGGAAAATATACATAATCATAAGAATGACCTTTGTGACATAGTTTTAAATGGGTAAATCAAATGATCATGTGCTAGAAACTAGAGAACAAGGTGAAGACACTAAATAAGGTTGGGTGCAAGAAATAAAGAGAGGACACATAATTTTATAGTGTGTAAGAGAACCAAGAGAGAAGACAAAGTGTTGGAGGGATGCTGTAAGGGATTTTTACAGGGTGGGATAAGCCAAGGCAAGATGACATGTAAGAAATTGACCAAGAAAGAGAAACATGCTTGAAAGATAAGTGAAGCTATTAAAGAAAGTGGAACTGAAGAGGCTAAACCATGCACATGTGAGGCATTATGGCCAAGTTGCCACAAGGAAGGTGAAGATTGTGCCAAGTGAATAAAAATAAAAGGAAATCATCTGAGATAGATGGAATCCACCTAGAAATGAGTGGGAAGTGATCATTTGAACCAAACATCACTTCACCAAAAAAGTCCTTAGGAAGATTTAATGAGGCGGTGGTGGTAGCACAAAGATACATAGTTAATGTGTTAATCTTAAGGGATTCTTGAGGATTTCATATATTTTCATGTTTCTAATAAATCAAGGTGCCTATTTCATAAAGCCTAAATTAATGATGGTATCTGACATAGAAGGGTATAAAATAGAAAACAAAGACTTGCTTAGTTTACAAAGTTTAATATAATTCAAGACTTAGAGTGAACCTAAGCAAAAAAATAGAGCTAAAGTGAAAAAAACCCTATCACAATGAGAATTTTACCACTTTAGGCACCATGAGTGAACAATGGCATATTAAAAAGGATTGCATTCACATTGATGCTAATTTGAAGAAGTGTGGGGAGATATTTGTGCAAAAAATAGATAGTGGGAGTAAGAAGTTGTCACCCAAGATACCAATAAATGACCAATACAACTCAAGAGTTGAAGGTGATGTCATATATATATTTAATATAAACCATCGATAATAATTTAAGGCTTTAATAAACTACAACTTCAACACTTTAACATAAGCCAATTTAGAATGGTAAAGAAGCATAAAGTAACAAGCTCTATGTAGGTATAGTAAGAACCCAAGTGGGTTAAAATTGTAGAAGAGATAATTGATAGAAAAACCAAGGTGTAGCTAACCAAAGTATTTAGTGTCATGGAAGTGGACACCAAGGTGCTAACAAAGATGTCTTATCAATTCATGTAATTTCCTCTAGAGTTTATAGTGAGGGAAGATTGGTACTCATTTATGCACAATGTTAGCTAAAGGAATATAAACATTAGATGTCAAGTCACTTGTAAGACTTGGTGTAAAATTTGATGGTGAACATATTGTACAAAATAGTGTAAGGTGATTCCCTATTTGATGTCTTAATTTGAGACAAGTTGACACCTTCTAGTGCAACTCAACTCTATGAGTTACACTACTTTGGGAAGCTAGAGGAACTTGTACAATTCTTACTCTTATGCATCTATAAGGACTTCATGTACTTTATAGGAAGGTGAATGATAATTTTAGTGTAGTTGATGAAATAATAATTAGGATCTCATATGTTTATAAATACATCCATCAAATGATGGATGATGATGAAGAGGTGGAGTGCATAGCTTAGCTCCTTATGTATTTAAATGGGGGTTTCATGTTCCCCATCAACAAGTGGGAGGACCATAGCATGAGGGTGGTGGCATGCCTTGTAAGTTCCAAGATTTATTGAGGTAGTTGATGAAATAATATGTCAAAGACATACCTATGAATCACATATCACATGGTTTAAGGAATGCAATTCAACATTTCAAAGTTCATCACTAAAAACTTGGTGAAAAATTTGTTAGAGTGCTATAATGTAAAGAGGACCTTTAGGTGGGTGTTCATCCTTACATTAATTCTCATGGAGGAAATTGGGATCCCAAATGGGAATGAGGATAATGTCTAGGTTTTCATAGAACATAATGATTCCTCAACACAAAAATATAGAGACTTCACTTTCCCCACCTTATTTATCACCAAATAAAAAATGGGCATGATGCAATTGTGTGATAAATATGTAGAGGCCTTCAAGCTATAATGACACATCCCTTAGGGGATCCCATAGAGTTTGTTAAAAGTGCCAACTTTTTCCATGATGTAACATTATTATGTAGTGCACTTGACACTAGTAGATGGCAAAAAGTTACAGTTGTTGAAGCTCCCCTATGACTTCTCATCAATTTAATTTGAAGAGGTGTTATGGCAGATCCCTAATGCAGAACAACTAGACATTCCATTCAAAGAACTATATATAGAGAAGTGCAAATTAAGACATCAATTCATTTATGTCCATGGAAAGGCCACTAACAATGAAGAAGATGAGTTGGATTTTACTACCATCAATCCACTCCTAAAGGTAATTATAGCTAGATTCATCCATATAATTTACTATGAGATGAAGCCAAGGAATACAGTAGCCTAGGAAGAAAGCACAATATAGAGTGCCAATCATCTTATCTAGATCGGTGATGATGGGAATCAGGTGCCAAAAAAATAAATAATTTTCCCCAAAAGAAGAGGGAGACATTAGAATAAATAGAGGATAACATAAGGCTCAAAATCAAATCAGAAGGAGAAGCATCTTCTTCAGGATCATCAAAAAGGTACATGTGATTCACACCAAAGGCATCCCCTAGTTCATATAAGAAGGGGAAGGTTCCTCTTATGGCACTTAGGATAATCCTATTTGCCATAGAAGTGGAAGAGGAGAAATAGTAGTTGGAGGAATAAGTAATGGGAAGGGGTGTATACATCATGCTGGAGGAACACAACTCCTCATCAAGTTAATAGACCCCCTCTCCATTTCCTTAGACTAAAGTGGAGAAGAAGATGCAGAGATGGAATAAACTTAGCTTTAGTGAAGTTGAGATGAAAATGGTACATGAGTTGAAGGAATGGAGAGAATACGTGACAAAATTTAGGATGTTAATGGAAGTTATTGAGATGGTTGAGGTAGAGGAACAAAGGGAATAAATAGAAAATCACAAGGCAAAAAACATGAAATGAAAGATGCAAGGAGAAACAAGTGAAATGAATGATGAGGGAGATGTTTATAAAGAAGAAATACCCTCAATCTCATAAACTAAGGAATATTTGAAGAGCAAATGAGAGGACACAGGCCTACCCTAGGATCACATTGATGTAGTATTACGATTGCACTATAGGTGAGAGGCCATGAGATCCAAGGGCATGTCTTAAGTGGAAATTGTTTGAATAGAGGTCGAGAAGATAGAGGAAAGAGAAAAAAAGGCAAGGAGTAGACCAAAAAATGGAAGGCTGAGAAGTAAAAGGCCAAGCAAGAAATAAAGAGAGGGTGATCAAGAAGGAAATGGATAGGATGGTGAAGGAAAGAGGGAAGAAGAAGGTTATTGCTAACATAGAACCCAAAGAGTAGAAAGTATCAATAAAGGCACGTATCACGTCCACAAAAATGGCAAAAGCAACTACACAAAAAGTATTTTATAGCTTTGAAGGGACACTTATAGACAAATAAGGTGATTTTAACACCTTAGAAAAATAAATAGATAAGGAAGTAGAGACCCCATTAGGTCAAGAGAAGAAAAAAGCTAATGCTAAGGAAGTTTGTGGCAAAGAGCCATGATAAGAGAAGGAAATGGATAAGGGGGAAAAGTCCATAGAAGAACCCTTATGAGAAGGAGAACATGATGATGAGTCTAGCTTTGAAGAAAAAGAAGTGGACCAAGGGGAGAATTCTAGTGAAGAACCCCTAGAAGAAGAAGAAGAAGAAGAAGAAGAAGAAGAAGAAGAAGAAGAAGAGTAAGGCACTGGTGAAGTACCAACACTAGTGAATAAGAAAAGGAGATAGTTGAGGGAAAAGTACAAGCCATGCTATAGGAAAAAATAATATTAGGTGTTTAAAGAGAATGACAACTTATATATGATGGATTACATGCCCCTATTTACTACCATGACCCTAACATGCCATAAAGTTTCTTAGGGACTAGATTGTTATATGGATGAGCCTTAATTTGAGGTTCTATAAAAAAAACTTTAGCATACCATGAAGCTAGAAGAGGGGCATGACTACCAAATTATAAATCCTTGATATTTGAACCATGTAAGGTTATCTAATGCCATTATTAAAATGCCTTATTTAGTATAATTCAAGAACATCATCAATGATATTGACACCAATAGTTTGAAGAAGATAACATAAGAGATAGAAGAATAACTAAAATAAACAAATATCAAGCTCCAATAGTTGGTTAGACATGTCAAAGAAGTGAATCCATCCCTATTGGATGGTGTTGATATTTTAAAGATGAATGAAGTGGATAAGGTATGTACATTGCTGAGAAAAAATTGCCTTGAATGAACCTGACACTAGAGGAGCAATAAAATCCCTATGAGGTAATAAAAAGAGATCTAAATAAAAATCTTCATGTGGAAAAATATTTCTTTTCCAAACTAGAAGAGGGCATGGAAGAAGTAGATGCAATATTTTGCAACTTCACGACATAAACAAAGGTCATCAATGCACACCTTAAAAAGGAAAAGGAGGCAAAATACACCTTGATCAAACACTCCTTTACAATGAATATAACTAAGTGGATATAAGTAATGGCATAGGTCAACACCCTAAGTGCCCAAATAAAGACCTAGAAGTAAGACTTGGAGGCTCTCTTTTTCACCTATCAAAAAAAGGTAAATGAGAAAAGGGATATTATAGATAGTGAGATAAGGCAAGCAAAGGAAAGGCTTGAAGACTTTAGAAAATAACTAGAAAGCATTGATGTTCTTGCCCTTGAGGCTACATCAATTAAAGTAGAAATCACCATCAAAGAGAAAAATATTGTGATCTAAGGCTTTGTAAACTTCAAGGCAGAACTAGAAGAGGGTGTGCCTAAATTTTTTGCACCAAAGGTGCTAAAAGACTAGACCAAAGTGGACCAACAATTTTATATGGGGTAATGTTAGACCCTTATTTTATAACTTACCTATTAAACGATGCCAACTTAGTAAATCTCAATGTATGGTAATCATTATAAATGATTGTCCTTTTGAAACCAATAGTGCTAAATGGTATAATCTCCAATGATCTTATGCTAATTGGTAGGCTATTGCTTATCACTTGGGTTTAAAGGAGAATTTATTGAGTTCTTGCACATGTTAATTAGAGAGCATGAGTGTCAAAATAGTGGAGCTAATGGCATAACAACAACCAATGATAACTCATCACTTGGCATGCACCCATCCACCCTAGCAAGAAGATGCCCCTTTATCTATAAAATGAGATTAAACCTTAAATAAAAAAGGAGGTGAGGAATGGTATCGAGTATCTACTAAAATTGATAAATACCATTATTATATTGTAACCTACATACACTGGGTTAAGTATTTTGAATGTATAGCCCAAGATCATCTGTGAGCCACTACGCTTTAATAGTTTCAAGGATAATCACATGATCTATTTATATAAACTATACTTTATGTTAAAAAACTTTGGGTTAATAGAAATGGTGTTACATATCTTCTTGATTGTTGATTATTTAGATATAGTTTATCATTGTTATATATTTGTAACATATGTTTTATGTGAATAATGATATAGTTTTCATTGGTTTAATGTATTACAACATGAAGGTCTATTATAGGTCATAAATGGCATCTCTATACCATATGTCAACTTTGGGATGCCTGAGAATTCCACTATGTATTGAAACCAGTATGTAGTGAGGTCTTAATACCTATACTTAGAGGGTTAACTTAAAGAATGATAACTTAAGCATGTACCATTCTATTGAATTGAATAATCACCTAAATGATACTTAACTTTTATCCCATATCTTGTGCTAGTAAGAGATATATCCAGCTAGATATGAACTTGTGCCACCATGGACAAAACTAGTTCCCATCAATAGGCTCATGCCTATTAATTTTACCCAAACTAGCCTTAAACCAATAGACCACCTAGGTTCATTGTAAAAATGAGTAAGTCCCATTGAGGATAAGGTTTCACCATGTTTCAACTAGCCTAACACAGTCCTAGTTCCTTCACTATTGTGCTTCAGGTGAGCATACAAGGCTTGCATCTTTTGCAAAATTGATGCCAACATAGTAGTGTGTTCAAGTTTTTGCACCATAGACTCTACTATGATCATGCCTAGATGTACCTAGTATAGAACTAGCTTGGATTGACTAATAAGGACATAAATAAGCACAAAATCTAAATAGGATACTTTTTTCCAACAATTTTGAGTAAAAAAAGTATAAATACCAAGGCTAGGAGACTCATACTTTATCTCTTCTTTCTTGACATTGTATTCCATGATGGGATGCTTAATTATTGACTCTCTATCAATCTTTATTTTATTTGTAACTCCTCTCCATGGCAACCATATGTGAGAAGTAGTCTAAGAAATATATCCATTGAGTGTTTTGACCAATGTTTTCTCAATAATAGTCTATAATGTTCAAAAATGTCTACCACTAGAATATCAATGGTCATTTAGACTCATGGTTTGGATGCTACTTGAATGTGCACATTGGTGAATTCTCCAACTACTAGTACTACTATTTTGTCTAGTTTTGAGATTAATATCTTTGAAGGAATCAAAGTGAGACCTAGCTTTTGACATATGGATTTGGGTATGGTAGTTTTAGATGCTCTATAATCAACTAAATAATTACTAATGTTCTTACAAAATTCTTAGATAGTCAGTAGAAAGGGTATAACTTATGTGTTACTCTTGTAGATGACATTGGAATGAATAACTTTCACTTTGTCTATAGATTCTTAATCTCTTTCCATAGGAGTGTTTCAAGTAATGGAATTCCATAACATCTCCTTTTGTTTGGGCATATATGCTAATTAATTAAGATTTATATCTACCTTGATATTTTTCATATGTTGTATCCTCTTTTTATTGGTTCTTCCTTGCTTTTTGGATGATCATTCCCCTTTATAGGGTGTGGATTTTTGTTTGCTTTAGGACTAGGAGTAATTTCCAAGGTATTTGGAGGAGTCAATGTTGTAAGTGACTATTTATTCCTTATATTATATGCACCTCTATGGAACTACTAAAAAGTGTGAACTTAATCCATATTGTGTTCTGGTTCATTATCATATTATCCTAGGAAGGGAAACTCATGAGTTTTAAAGAATATAGTTGTACTTGAAGAATCAAGATCTTGGTGGGAATCTAATGGATTGTTCACCTAGTCTTGCCTAACTACTTCTCTTTAAAATATTTTGAATGTTACACAAAATTCTACATAGTCAAGATCACCATGCTGAGAGGTGTTGTTAACTCTACACCAATTGGGAAGAGCCTTTCTACCATGTTGATTTCTAGAAGTTTGTTAGGATACTCAGGCCTATTGAATGGTTTATTTTATCTTTGGAATCTAGAATTTTGATTGAAAATTGGGCCATTAACAATGTGAATATTCATTTTCATATTCAAAAATTTATTGCTTAACTTTTAAACCATGTTATAGATAGAATCTCGTTCTACCTTTGAATAATTATGACCTTGTAACATAGCATTGGGGAGTGTAACTAATTTTTGATTCTCCTAGTAAACATTACCTATCATATGATTATTCAAGAAGATAGAATTTGGTTATGTTGTCTATTTCAATAAAGGTAGTGTGTAAAATTGATTTTTATTGAACATGAGAATATTTTACTTTATAAGTGGTATCAGATTTAATGATGGAAAGATATTATATACATTGGGTACACCAGGCATCTATGGATTGATCTACCTATCTATATTGATAGGCTCTTCATATGCTAATGTCAAATTATTTACAACAAATACTCTTGTTAGGAACATATTAATTATTGGGTCTAGGGCATTCTTTTACATCTCCAACACTAATGGCTCTTCTAGTTTGTACCTTAGGATCAACTAATTTTACATCTTCTAGAACCTTGCATTGAAATCATAAATGGGATCTTTATGTTCTCTCCTCATGCTAGTGAAGTGTTGGTATAACAAAATAGGATTAATGACCTATCCAAATTAAGCAATAAAAACTATTTGACATTCATCTTAAGAATTGATAAAAAAATTTGTTAGATTTAAATACCAATCATAAGTAGCATCCATTAAAGTAAAAGGGAATAATCTACATGAAATATCCTCATGGAAAAAATTAATTAGTCTTAATACAACTTTAAAATATCTAATATGTTATTCTATTATCCTTACTCCTCTAGGATGGTAAGTAATTTTTTGGATTATGAGGTAAATCATGCATGTCTCCTAGGATGGTAATAGAAGATCCAACTAACTAGGGCTAAACCAGTGGTTAGTTAACAAGTAAAGGTTTCCTTAAAGGTAAGGGGTTCCCTATTGGAGGTGGTGGATTTTTTTGAACTAGGATTTTTAGTATAATAATAGGTCTCCTATGATTTTTTATAGGTGAGACAAGCAAACCATCAAAAGAATTAGATTTGGTGTCTCTCTTGGGTGACTCTAGTGCAACTATACATAAAGAATAACTACTATTATTAGAGGTATAGGCCTCATTATAGTGATGGTGAAATTTTTGATGTAGTTTTTTGGCACACCATAGTCAAATGAGGTAGCCTCTAACATTTTTTGATCTCAATGGAGGTAAAATCCACTCTAGGTCATGATTTGTATGTATGCAGTCTTTGACAACCTATTAATGGAATAAATAGTAGGGCATGCAGGTTGTTGATAAGGTTTTTTTGATAGAGGTGATATAAAGTGGTTAGATATCAAAATAAACTCAAAAAAAGGAGGAAAGGGTAAGGAAGAAAAGAAATATCTATGGTTTTTATGAATTACTTTCCTAGCTAGTTTCTAAAAGGACAAGTGCTATCAGAACCTATGCCTATTGCTAGTAGTAATTGAACACACACAATCTTAAATGGCTAAGAAGTCTAAGGAAATGTTGGTGTTGGAAATTCATAGGCCTAAGATAAAGGTTTCTCCTTTACATGTAGTTATTAATCAAGATATTATGGCTCTAGCTAGTTAAGTATCTATGGTAGATTTTGCACACACACAAAAAACTACGTCAAATAAAATACTCATACACAGTCAAAATTATTAATAAATTAACTTAATTATCTTAGTAAATATTTCTCTCCAATATTTCAACATATATTAAACATATAATATTATTACATCAATAAAGATAATCAAGAATCAATTCATAGCTATTGAATACTAAGGATTATTGAAACATACAACCAAACAAATTAATAACTAATTACACAAAAATTAGAAAGAAAATACATGAACACATTCATTGATGATCAAAATTGATGCTACTCTTGTATTCAAAATTATCTTACAAAAATATAAGTTGGATTCTAGTTGTTTATATAGACTTGGGGAAGGGGTCACCTCATCCTCCAAGTTCATTTAAGGTCATTACATGTGATAGTCAAAACTTGAGTTCTAACTATGGTTGAAAACTATATAAGAATCTACTTGCATTTATAATTTTAAAATAGCCTTTAAAAAAGATATGAAACATGTGGATGTGTATGAAGGTGAAGGTAATTTTTTACAATTATACCTCAAGTTGCATGCAAAATTAAAAAATATATGCACCATTTACAAAACTATACATGCACAAAGTCTTAGCCTTTTAAGGTTACATGGTCTGAATGGTCAAGGTGGTGGAAACTAGAACTATAGGTTGTTTGTCAAAAACAAGTATCATTTTATCAATGCTTTAGAAGAAGTGAAACTATGACTAACTAAAAATAACTATGTGTTTTGTGTTACCTATGCCTCTCACTAAGTACAGATATTCAAAAAGTCCACCTAGGACTTGCACCATCAATTTTATGCATGATGAAATGTGAGTGTGTCATTTGGTAGCTCTATGGGGGCCTATACACTCTTTATAGTCTTAGCTCGAATTTTTTTATGCCACTTGGTAGTATTTCACTATTTTTAAGACCTTTGAATTTTCCACATTTATCTCACATCATAGATAATCTATGATCAAGTTAACATGGTCTATAAATCTTATTGATTTTAATCATTGAATCCAGTGAGCTTGACGCTTATCACATCCTCATTCCTTTCAAAATTCTCTACCAATCTTGTACCATCAGATCAACTATATTAATCAATGTTGGCCATTGATTTGCATGGCCCACATAAACTTTGATTTCAAAATGTCTATTTTTTGAGGTTAAATTTAACATTTGTGCAACCATCAATGACCTCCTCATGAACATCAATGGCATCCCTATGACTGTTACAATTTAATCCCCTATCATTTACATGCTAATGTTAAACTTAACATTCATATAACCATCAAAGACATCATCATGACTGTCAATGCCATCTATGTGACCATCAAAATTTACACCCATGTATTTTAGTTGTTGAGCCTAAATTTTATATTCATGTGAATATCAAGGTTGTCCATGTGACCATCACATCAAATTAACTCTTTGTAAGCTAGATACTTGTCATTTCCTTGTTCACTCTACTCTATAAGTATAAATGAAAAGAGGATTTAACATAATACTTTGTGAAATATAAAAAGGACCCCAAATGAATATTCTAGCCTAAAGTATTAGATGTTTGAATACAATATGTTTGGGACATAGGCTTATAATATATAAAAGAGCTCATGAATTTAATTTTGATGACCTATCATAGAAAATACAATTGAGACCTTGGCCAAAATCTTAAATAAAGCTCAAAACATAATCAAGGGTGCCACTTAGTAGTAGGGTATTATTTTGGGGTAATCATGGTATTTTTGTGTGAGTAAATTGCTACAAGAACCCTAATTTCATTAGACAAAATGTATGAAACACAAATTCTAAGGAATTACATTTCCATCAAATAAAATGTCTTAGACACAAATCTCATAGTTTTATTTATGTTAGACAAAATATATGATGTAATTATCCTAAAGGGTCATTTAGATGAAAAAGTTCCTAGGATAAAAGTCCTAAATAGTAGGCACAAAGGGAAAAAAACCTAGGACAAAAATATCAAATGGTAGGTGGGAAGGGAAAAAGGCCCAAGATAAAATTCCCAAAGGTTAGGTTCAAAAGGGCCAAAGAGCAATTATAAAAGTTTAAAGGATATGTCCTGGATATTTTTTTAGCAAGATTATTTTAGGGATATTGGTGTGGGTAAATGTTTTAAGGAAACTATATAGGACAAATTATTTGAAACAATAAACCTGAAGACCAATTTTTGAGGAACAAAAGTTTTGAAGATAAAATCCCAAAATAGATAAGTCCAAAAAAAGATAAGTCAAAAACATAAAACCTGAAAAAGACTCACAAAAAGTATTAACAAGGTTAATCTATGAAAACATGATGCCAATGCCATTTTTCCAAATCTTGAAAAAAGGCCCATAATCATTCTTCTCCAATATTTTGCATAATCATATAGAAGAAGGGCTCAAAGTCAAGACTATAGTCTAAAAAATAGTTGGTCCTTATTTCCTATTGAAAGAAGAGGAATGTTAGGTATAACAATATGACCACCTTGTTGGATTTCCAAATAGACCTCATAATTTATGACACCTTTTAGGACTAAAAAAAACTAAAAAACACATAAAAGGATACCAAATCACACAACACCTAAACCTAATAAATAACAAGGACACCAAAATAAGGAAACATACTAGAATTATGTTCACCATTTATTGAAATATGATAAAAACACTATAAATAACTAATATGAGATTAACTTATTTCCTTTGGGACCAAATGGAAAAATTATTTGATCACTATGAAACCATGAGATTTGATTATTATTTCTTGATTTGAGTGCACTTAGACATTACTCACTATATGAGGATTCCCACTTGTATCTATGGGAATTAACATGCTTATGGCTTCTTGGGAAAGTAGAAGGACCTTTTGGATCCATCCCCATGTGCATGAGTTAGCTAGGGGAGTAAATCACCCAATCATACTCATTCCACACTTATCATCCTTTCATAATCAATGTCAATTTTGCCTTGATCATGAGCTGATCATGATTTATGATTTTTTCATGTAATGATTGCCTTGACAACTCAATTGGTAGGCATTGATTATTGTTTGATTTTTATTCATTTGATATGGTGGTTTTTTAATATTTTTAGCTTATTGGTAAGTGCTCAAACATGGCTGACACATGTCATTAGTCTCTCCTTGATTCTACCTATGAGACTCAGGATGATCAACTACCATAGTGCTCTTTTAAAGACCCTTTTCAAGCTTCTCATGGGGTAGAGGTGGACTATCTAATATTAACAAAAAGTTATCCAAGTCTTACCAAAATTCCATGTCTTCAAGATTAATTAAAAATACATGGGTTTCACTACTATCCTTACCATTCACTTATGAAACACTGTGTTGATCAAACTCATATTTTATTGTAACCTAATCATCTTCATATTCTATGGAGAATGGAAGCTCATCGATCCATTATATATATATATATATATATATATATATATATATATATATATATATATATATATATATATATATATATATATATATATATATATATATATATATATATATCATCCTATCTTGGTGCATCTAAAACTTAATTGCTTTTTCCACATTCTACAACATTGATGGCACACTCATTTAAAACCTCAATATGTTTTCCTATTCCAACATTTCAAATTGCTATACTGAGTTCTTCTATTTCATGTAGGAATTCATGGTATAGTTACTACTAATGATAATTTAACTCACTTGAGATTATCTTAGATTCAATAATGGTCTCATGTAGATTGTTTTCATGGCTACCTCCTAGAGGAGAGGTTTCATGAGTTTTATCTCCATCCATTTCATCATTATGGCATTATGACTGCTTCACATATTCCAACTTTCCTTCATGTTCAAATTTTGATCTATTGGGATGAACATAGGTACAAATATGGATCTCTTCATCATAAAATCTTGAGGTATCCACTTTAAGGTGTTCTTGAGACTCAGTTATAGCTAAAACGTGATCTAATTTTTGAAAGACTACCACCTCACTGATTAGCCTTAACATAATGTTTTCCACACTTAGATGCTCAAAATCCTCACTCAATTCAGTTGGTTCTTATTAATAAGAGGAGAGGGTAGGAGGTCAATATACCTCATTATCTTATTTAATAGATACTAATGTACTTTTATATCTTGATGCCTTAGGAGTATCATAATTGGACACCACACTCTTATTCTTGCATTCTTAAATTGCCTTATCAAATTGAGATTACCTTGATCTTCATAAGCAACTATAGGATGTTTAGACACCTAAAATTGGCCACAAATAGCCTTCAACTAGACTTTAGACTGATTCCTACCAACCATTACAAATTAAGCCTAAAAATAATTAAATGTCCCAAATTTGCATGTGCATCATTTGTCAAAGCTCAAAATCATGTTGAGGCATTCCTATTTGAGGATCCTACCATATGCAATAATAACCTCTAATAGATTCATCCTTAATAAAATTATGGCATAAAAACTATCAATTTGGCATATAGACCTATTAAGTGGGGAGATTACATATTTGAACAAATCTTGAAAGAGCTAAAAGGCTAATCTAAATTAATTCACAAGATAAAAAAGATTAAATGCCTAGTTGAATTATCCATTTGCAATTAATGAATATCTAATAAAAGAAATTCAAAAATAAAAATATACTATCCTTTCATCATTGCCTTTATGAGTTGTCAAGCTCTTTGAAAATATCCTAAAATATCTAATTTTGAGATCCACACCTAGTAATTACAAATCATAATTACTTGACAACATTAACTCTATTGGAGTTTGTTTTAACTCACCTAGGTTTAGTTTGAACCCATTCCAAGTGTAAACTAAACCTTGACTCACCTTTGGTGAGAGTTAATTCCTAAGGCTATAAATACAAGGTCATACCTCTTCATAAAAAAGCTTGGATATTATAGAGTTATTATGTAGGAGTTGATCCATAGAACTCATGAAAATAGTATTTCCATGCCCAAATATTAAGCCAAGCCACATCAAAGACATGGTTCCAAGGAGAGAAGGAGCTAAGAAAGCTTCATTTCTAAAGACTTCTTGATGCATAAGATGAGAAATCCATTCAACAAAGCCATTTGGAGTTCCCAAGGTAGGTAAAAGAATTATTGTCTTTTATGTTTTTATTGTTCTTTCATTTAGTTTTTGTTACTATGATCTCCTTAGTGTCTAGGATAGGAGTGTAAGTGTTAGTGTGTTTATTTTAGATTTTTTTTTCAACTAACATCATATTAACCTGCCTTCTTATATTCCTTGATCACAAATGACATTCCCAATACGACCAAAAAAACATCCCATATAAGCAAGGAGATATATACGTAGCTTTTTGTTTTGCTAATGGATGATTAAGAATCTTTATAAATCAAGTTTTAAATTTGTTTTTCATGTAATTCTATTTTTTAACAACACACAAGTTACATGGAGACTGGCATTGATTCTAGAAAACTAACATCAATTCTCTCTGATCAACATCAATCTTTGTGTGAATAATAGAGCATGATAGGAATGTGATTCAAAAGGGTTTTTTTATTATCTTTGGTTTTTATTCTATGTTTAAGATCTTGAATATTATTCGAATGACCATTTTCATATAGGATCTAGTGAAAATTGTTGGTTGTAAAGATCATTTTACTAATTCTCTTTGTGAAAATCATAATATTCTGCTATATTTTTTTATGAACTAATGTCAATATTTGTCAATAGACATTGATCCCTGTTAGATTGACTAACATCATTTTTTATAGACCAATATTAATCACTACGTGCATCAACACAATCTCTCTGAGATAAAACTAAATAGGAAACTTGAGAGGTAATTTTAAAATATTGTTTAAACATTCACTTTTTGGCTTCTAAGTAGGCAAAGTCTCTAAAACATTTTAGATCCTAAGGTGAAAAATGATAAGTTTGAAATTCATTAAATATTTCACACTTTGTCTTTGGTGTTTAAAATGAACTTAAATATTTTCATACATTAGTTATTTGTGAAGGTTTTGCAAGTTTTTTAACTAATGCCAAGGGGATCAAATTTCATAAACAAACTTTGTTTTAGTGCACTAAAATGGACTTTAACACTTAGTCACATAATCCTAAGAGTTGTTTATGTTATTCTTGTTTATTTTAAAGTTGTTTATTTAATCAAAACGAGTGATGCATGTATTATCTTCTACCATCCCCTCTAGGGAACTTAGGTGACCAAAAGTGTTCATTCATTACCTTAATTACTTTATTTTAAAAGCATGAAAATAAAATAACTAAGGCCCTCCCCAAATCCATATGGTTTGGGTGACCCAAAATTGTTTTCACTTTTCTCTATTTTTCATGTATTTGGGATTTTGAGCAGGAGTTCATCACCTCCCCATGGGTTATCTAGGGAAGCATTGACCTAAAAATTTATCTCCCAGCTTCATTTCAACCCCACTCCATGGTGGGGTATAAAAACTAAGTTGGTGAATCATTGCGATGGCATTTTGAGTGGTTAAACTAGCTCCATTAGTGATTTATACCCTCAAAACATATGATCAACTCAAACATCACATTATATTGAGCAAGTGATAGATGTAGTTTTTTTTTAAAAGATAAGACTTTTTCACAACACGTTGATTGATGAAGATCTAATTGATGTGATCATATATTCTGTTAGCCACACTTGAGAACATATAGAAACATGTAAAAATTGATATTTTAGAATAACCCCACTTGATGTGGATATACTATTGATGCAGGGTAAGTAGCCTAAAGATCAATGTCATAATATAAACTATTGAGAGAAGAGGGGGCCTAAAAACCCTACATTTCATGTAGTGTTTCTTTTTGGATTAACAACTAAAATCCTCTTAACAATGAGTATATTGATAGAATTTGAAAATATTAAGCAACCTTGTCAGTTTTAGGATTTAAGACATTACACTTAGGTGTTTTTGTCATTTTATCCTTTCATGCATGGTTTTGAGTCAAACTATCTATATTTTTTATATTACCACATCAAAATAATTATTTTTTATTCATCACTCCTTTTTTTGAGTTGGTGTTACTCCATCCATTTTACACCATACCTTTGCCTTAGTTTTTTTGACAAATCTTGTTTGTGTGTGTTATTTGATTGAAAATGGTCTTATTACGCTACCCAATTCATTACAAATCATGTGCCTTAGATCTTGAAACTAAACCATTGGTTACATTTTTAAAGAGCGATAATATCATTATGATACTCGAATCATTTTAGAGACTTTTTTTCCTTGTGTCTAAAATCTAATTTTAAAACCAAATCCACATGTGACTTTTGGATCTATACCTAGTGTCATTATGCCATTCATCTTTATCTAGATTTTTGTTTGTTTCAAGAAGCCTAGTTTTCCAAGATGAGCTTTTAATTATCCTTGACAAATTATAAATCCAAGCATTTATTGATTTATATCTATGACTTATGTAATTTTTGCCTAAACATTTATCTTTCTCTTTTGGGTTGTGTATCTTAGTTTGATTATTGATTCAATTTGAAAACTATTGTTTGTGCCTACATTAAGGAGAAATAAACTAGCTTCCATGTGCCTAGAGTTTTATGGATTATACCACTTGACAAAGTTCATGTTTGAATTTGAATGCCTAGTTTATGCCAAAGTGTTTCAAATTTATTAGATTGAAATTTCTTACCTCATTTTTTTAAAGTCTAGATTTTGTGCCTTTTCCAAAAGACCTAGCAAATGCCTATTTTTAGCCTAGCTTTTGTGCCTTCTTTGAAAGACATAAAAACTTTTATTTTATTTAGATTAGACTTGTTTTAACACTTTGTGCCTAGAGTTTTGCATTTTATTTTTTATTCATCCACTTGACCTTTTTATCTAAGACATTTGACATTATATTTTTTGTACCAAGTTTTAACATGGACTGTTTGGAGATATAACTCCACTTTTTTACCAAGTTAGACCAAGTTCTAACCATTTTTTATTTGTAAATTATTTTAAGATTTTGTATAAATATAATCCTCTTTCAATAAACATTTATCATTAATTTGAATATGTCTCACTATATTCGTAGTGGAGCCATGTATAGTATGGGATATGATAATGTGGTCTAACAAGAAAACTTTGTTCAAGAGCCTTATGGTGATGATGTAGTTTGTGATATGGATACTTATCCTCCTTAAAATGATAAATTTATGTAAATAAATTCAATATCATTAAGCTCACTATTTTTTCAAATTTCCCCCATACTCAAATCAGGACCAAGAATAAACACAATAGTACCTAATTAACATACATTTGATTATAGACCAAGTTTAATAAAACTCATACTATGTTATGATGACACCTTAATATGATCCCTATTTTTATTATCATCACTTTCTTAAAAATAAGGATGATGTTTCAATTAGAGCCAAAAATATATGATCTAAGTTTCCAACAGTCTTGCCTCACAAAAATTTGCCAAGTCTAGTAAGAATGACATTAACTATACCTTAAAACCAAACCATCAAACAAGCCTCTTCTAGTAATCCTAAAGCTCTAATGTTGATTACATGCCAATAACCACAAATGCTTTTCATAAGAAAGGGCCTCATGGAGGTCCATTTTATACAAATTTTGATAGCATATCAAACATATATGAATTTAGTGTGTAATTTTAATATCATGGCCATGTCAAAATCTCCCCTTATTTAATTAGCTACTTCAATATGAGCATTAATTGAATTTATAGGCTGAGATAATTAAACTATAGACCCATTTAGACAAATCACATTATTTGGTGACATGTTCAATGCCCTAGCTATTGAATAAGTATATAATACTTCTTTATATATGAATGTACCAAACATAGTGGACAACACATAAGTGTCATCCAATCTAGGCCAAAGTGGTTTAATGGCACAAACAACTAGTCCAAAACAAGTTCTTTAGTTAACACCATGAATGGTATCAACAATAGGGGAAATAAACTCTACCTCCGAACTACAATAAACTACCTCTAATCCTCAACCAATTATTTCATCAAGCACACAACCACAAGGATTAAATAGTCAAACAATAACTAGTGCCTACCTCAACAAAATGTGATGAATGTTACTCTACCACAATAGGTGATTATTAATATTCCATAATAATAGGCACAATCTAATATACAAACATAGTAGAGGTAGAACACTCATTCAACTCAATAAGTGGAAACTAATGTTCCACCTCATCAGGTAGTGACAAGTATACCTCAATAACTATAGACTAACATGCCTTCATATACTTTATCTAATCAATAATGTACGTCAATTGGTCAATGATAAATTTTGAACCTTCAACATGCTTCTACATAACAAGAAGTGTTCATATAACCAAGAGGTTCTATTATTATATAAGTACCAATTAGGTAAGAACTACCTTTTATTCCAAACATGCCATATATTTAAAGATAGGGCCTTATTTCAAAAAAATATATCCTTATTCAACCAGGTTTCACTAGTCAATAACAAATCCCTACTTAACCACATCAGGCACAATACTTCACATAGAGATACATCCTTCCATCTCAACTATAATTACACTAAAACTAGGCCTATATATTTAATGCAAACAAGAATATAACATTGCAATGTGTGTAATTCCAATAATCACATCCTAACCTATGAATACATATTCCTTGGTCAATTCCCTAACCAAACCAACACTCTATAATAAACCATACCTACACTATACCCTAATCAAAGTAATCAAATTTTGACTACCCAACCTATAATTTAGGACAATATTCCATATAGTTTCTAGGCACAATAGCTACAACAAATGAAATATTTCCACCATCCAAGCCAGGAAATAGACCAAGAATTTTAAGTTGGATGGCATGTGTTCCTACCCATTCAACATGGAGTATCTATAGATACCTTTTCTTCCAAGGTAAAAACCACCAAAGTTTGAGAAGTACAAGGGAAAAGGACACCCTAAGGCCATTTTAACCAAATTACTTATGTGACATATGGCTTATAGTGACATATACCTCTTACTATTTTTTCCTTAGATTCTAGAAAGACATGCTTTGGAGTGGTTTCTAAAATTACTGAAGGACTTAGTATCTAATTTTGATGACCTTTTAAACAAGTTTGTCAACATTTATCCTATAATCTTAGACATGATATTTCATTGGTATATTTGACTCAAGCCAAATAAAAAGTTGGTAAAATTTTTGAAATCTATCTATAGTGATGGAGATCCCTTGCTATCCATTTCACCCATAGTTTATCAAACATGTAATTGGCTACTATGTTTACCAAAAAATTACATAGAAATATATTTTACCATCTATAGTTGTAGTGTGTGCACACTTTTAAAGAGATAATTGACAAAGGTTTTCTAATAAAAATGCCCTTATTAATAAATGGATCATAAATCTTACCTCATCAAACAAAAATTACAACCAAAACCAAGGGAACAACAAAAATCAAAACTAAAACCATGTTGAAACACAAAAATCAACACCAAACAAGGTCAATAACTATGAAAAATTCAATTATTTTAACCTCAACAAGAATGTTGTTAGATATGGAGTAACTAATTCATGACATGTCCAAATGGTATAAACACCATCTACTCAGCCTACACTACAAATGTAACTTACTCATCACCAACAACCTATATACCAAGTACATCCTTTGCAATAGCCTATAGCAGCTCAGCCATCACAACCTTTGATTTTACAAACCCCTTCTCCAAGGATAAATGTTCCTAATCATCATCGCTTTATTGACCTTAGAGAACCCATTTAAGTCATGTTTTTCAAGCTAGCTAATTCTAATCTTATTAGTTTACCAAATTTTAAGCACTATCCTGAGTGTATTCCTTATCTAAAATGGTATAAGGATAATGAGTTTTGTAGATATCATAAAGTTAATGGACATAACCTAGACCATTGTCGGCAAATTAAACATCTCATTCAAAATATGTTGGAAAAAGGGGAGATAACATTGGATAATAGAGCTTTTACATCCAATCAAAACTTGGGTATTTATCAAAACCCTTTTCCACAACATAATAATAATAATAATAATAATAATAATAATAATAATAATAATAACTAGAAAAAAGGCCATAAAAACAACATAAATAGTATCAACAGCTTAGACAACACCAATAATTTCAAAAACAACAACAATAATGTTAACTAAATGGATAGAACCAAGGCTACAATGAGACCAATACCCAACAAGCTTACTATACAGTTGCACATGACTACAAAAAATATATAGGTCATCTTGTGAGAGGTTGCATTTCTACCATTGCCATTAATTCAAGACTAAGCGCTAACTAAACATGACCGTTGATAAATAATTACAATCAACCAACCTCTACTAGTGATCCTTCCTTAACCTAGGACTCCATACAGGTCTATTAGCAAGCGAAGATTACTACTTTTTGACGTTATACTGATAAATCATCATTACCCTATGACCACATATAAGTGCACTGACAACCAAGACTTATCCTATCTAGTCCCGCTCCACCATCATTTTATAGTAATAATGGTCTTGTATTTAATCTTGATTATTCAATAATAACTTGGTGGTTAATGATTACCATTCTAGGCCCAAAATCATGTACCCCCAAATCCATCCAACCCATCATTCTAGCTTGAAACAATCCATTTACCACTGTGAAGGAAAATGTGCTCAATATTATGGAATAACTTTAGAAGATGCTTGCATAAATATCCATTTTGGATTTGTTGCATATGTATACCATCTATAAGAACATATTGACAAAATTCCTTAGCCAATCCCAAGTTCCAAATGACATAAGATTAGACAAATTACAATTTTTGGTGGGACATCTATCCCTAAGCCAACAATTAACCTTCAATAAAAGTGACATGTCATCCATTGGCCCTCTACATAATAATCCATTATACATCAAAGTTATCATTATGTGGAATAAAGTGAAGCATTTCCTCATAGACAATGGATCATGCCTAAATATTATATCTCTAAAGCTCATCAATCTTATTAAATACATACAAGCTAATAAATATCCAAAAAAATCACAATCAAGGTCTACGGTAATGAAGAGCAAAAATCACAAGGCACCATTAGCTTATTAGCAATTATTGGGCCTTTGACCCATGATATATTATGCCATGTGTTAAACCTAGATTTGTCATACAATTTTCTCTTGGGTATACCTTGGATAAATTAAATTCATGCAATCCCTACAATAGTTCATTAGTGTATTAAATTCCCTCATTTAGGCTTGGAGATCACCATTCATGGATATTTTTAGCCATATGAACATTATAATCATTTAGAGGTTATGTATGAAAGCTATAACTACCATTTTGGCTTGAATCTAATTCATAAGTAGGATAAAGGGAAATAAATACTTGTTGATTTTCTAAAGGACATTTTCATCAACCTAGATAGCCTTGATTCATCTTCCCATGTGCCACTTCTTGAAATGTTCAATCATTTTACCATATAAATAATGGCCCAAGAAAATATCTGACTCATGATACATTCCACATTGCCAAGATTATATAGAACCCCAAGTCCTATGGAATACCTAAAGCCAATAAACCTTATCTGTAATGTAAACAAAAATAAAAAAGAAAAATATATAGTCTAGTTCCTATCATCTTCACATTGACCACTAGCCAAGAATAAGACCTACATACAAATGATGAAACCTAGTTATACAATGAAAAATTGTTAAATTTATATAAAAATTTCAAGTATCCTATTCCTAATAGGATCATATAGAAGCACATATATGAGAGAATATGCATTGAGTTAAATTATCATGGTACACTTGAGCTAATCTCCATCATTAGGTATAAAGGAGCCTATGGTCTCATATTTAAACCACCTGGGAGTGACCCCATGTATCTTATCCATGTTTTAATGCCAATTAATAGTGACAATGATTCAAAAACATTAAATTATGATCATATCATTTATGAATACGTGACCAACAACAATCTATTTGACATTCATGCCATTTATACCCTTAGACTAGTTATCTACCACAATCTGCTTCCTTTATATCACCCTCAACTTTTATCTTGGGACCAAAAACAATCCATAGTGCCTATAGATGAGTTTTAAAATGATGAGGATTTTTTCAATTTTCTAAGCCTAAGAGACAATGTTCCATTAGGAGACAAAAAACAAGTGTTCTCAATAAAACTAGTTCCTACATCTTATTTTGGAAAATGTGTAAACACATTTAGCCACAAAAAATTAATTAAACATTGAGGTACCAAAGTTTAAAACCTCTTTGAGGTGATTTCAAACCATGGTAATAGTAAAAATAAAGGCCAATATTCTATTGAAAACCTATTTTAGGTGCAATTAGATGGGAGTGTTCACCTTTCCTCAAACATAGCTCAAGATGCTACCAATGATTAACTTACCTATGGGTCTAAGTTTAGTTTTAAAGAAGAACATGCCTTTGATCAAACCATTAAATAATTTCCAAAAATGTTTGTCACATGGCCATACTGACCATGACGAGATTCTATTTTTTCTTGTTTATGATAACTTGAAGAGCTCGTCTAAACATAAGAATTTGCCATTATAGGCCAATTCAAATCTTTGACAACCATTATGGAAGATGGTTCAACTCTTCTTATGGAGGACACTACATAAGTCAACATCAGGAATATATATGACTTGAAATGAATCAAATTAGGCACATCCCTCACTAAGGAGGAATGTGAAATATTTTTAGTCCTTTTGAGGTAATTTGTTGACATATTTTCATGGGCCTACTAAAAAATGCTAGGTTTAGACCCTACCTTGGTTGTACACCACCTTGTTATACATATTGATGCCAAATCCATGAAGAATAAATTTCATAAAATTCATCATCACATTACTATATTAGTAAAGAAAGAGTTAAAAATATCCTAGAAGTGAGATGTATTCAACCAATCAAATATCCATAGTGGATCTCAAATGTTGTGCCAATTAGTAAGAAGTTAGAATGAATTAGAATCTGCACTAATTTTAGAGATATAAATAAGTCCTACCTAAAATATGACTTTCCTATACCAAAACTTGACATGATTATCAAATCCATAGTTGGCTATGAAATGATTTCATTGATGGATTGATTTTTAGGATACAACCAAATATGAATTGCACTAGAATACCAACATAAAATAATGTTCACTACTCCATTGGGAATGTTTTGTTATCAGGTTATTTTGTTTGGTCTCAATAATGTTAGGGCCATATAGAAAAGATCCATGAACATAATATTTCATTATATGATGCATGACATTATTGAAGACTATGTCAAAAACATATTGGGAAAATCAAAGACCAAGGCTAATCATCTAGTGGCACTATGAATAATATTTGAGAGACTACATGAATACAATCAGACTCAATCCTAATAAGTGTGTTTTTGGAGATACTTAATGAAAATTTATAGGCTTCATTGTTTCTCATATACTCATTAAAGTTGATATAGTCAAAGTACAAGCCATTACTTAGATTCCTCCACCTTCCAATTTGACGTAGCTCTATAGTTGTAGGGAAAGCTTCAGTCTATCATATGCTTCATTTATTAATTGGTTGATAAATGTCATCCATTTACACACTTGTTGAATAAATTTGTAAAACTTCATTGGGATGATGAGTGACAACAATATTTTCAGCATTTAAAGGATTATCTTTCATATCCACTTGTTTTGTTACCACCTATACCAAGAAAGCCTTTCCTATTATAGCTATTAGGAATAGATAAAGCCTTGGGGGCACTTATATCTCAGCATGATGATAATGGAAAATAACATGTTTTGTACTATCTAATACATACATTGGTTGTATATGAACATAATTATATGCTAATTAAAAATACTATTTAGTTATGGTCTTCATAGCACATAAGCTAGGACATTACATGTTAAACAATAAGACCACAATTATTTCAAAAGTAGATCCAATCAAGTATGTACTATCCAAGATAGATTTACATGGATGCATGGATAAATGGATCATGATTCTAAGTGTATTCAAGATAGAATAAACCAAACCAAAGGCCATAAAGGGACAAGTACTTGCATATTAGCTTGCTAAATCTCCACTTATAGATGCATAACCTCTAACATTCCAATTCCTAGACAAGTCCATTATGACCATCATTGAAACACTACTTAAGGAATAGTACTAAAAGTTATATTTTGATGGGTCATTCACATCACATGGATCAAGGGTAGGACTATTATTTATTACACCATAGGGGGATATTAAACCTAAATCAATATGTATCAGCTTTCTTTATACCAACAACATGGCCAAATATAAATCACTTTTTGTAGGGCTTCAAAAATTAGTACAATAGAATATTTAGCATCTCAAGGTTTATGGTGATTCTTAGTTAATCATCAATTAGGTTATAGAACACTTTTAGACCAAGATGACAAGCTAGTGCCATACAAGGCCAAGGTCAACACTCTTAAATAGTAGTTTACCATCATACAATTTAAACATATACATAGGGATAGTAACAAAATAGTGGATGCCATAGATACCATTGTCTCTTTGATTCATCATATTGACAAGGCAAAGGAATACCAATTTCTCATTGAAAATATTTTATTGCCAGCTCATAAACCCTCAACCATTATGATGATCTATGTTATTTTTGGTCCCATCTCTATATGATATTAAAATATTTTTGCCTATCTCCATGACCACATTATTCCACTATACCTATCATACAAAAAATGCCTTTATCGACCATGTTTCATGATATACATTACTTGGACCAACCCTTTACCATTTTATCTTTGATGGAACTCTACTTCATTATTTACCTTTATCATGATCAATGATAGAATTATAAGATGTGCACAAAGGGGTATGTAGATCCCTAACAAACAACGTTGTCCTAGCTAAAAATTTCTTATGTACTAGGTATTATTGGCCAACTATGGATGCAAATGTAATTACGTATTGTAATATGTATGATAAATATTGAAAGCATGCCAATATGATTCATGCCTTAACTAAGAATCTAAAATCAATGATTACACCATGGATATTTGATATATGGTGACTTGATCTCATTGGTAAGATTAACCCAACCTCTTCTAATGGACATAAACACATCCTTACCACTATCAAATATTTCATTAAGCAGGTTAATACTATACCCCTCACTTATATGATTAGAAAACTAGTTTCTAGATTCATATTAAACCATCTCATTTTCCATTATGGTATCCCATATGACATTACATACGATAATGAAGTATCATTTAATAACAAGGATGTCAAATTCTTGTGTTTTGAGTACAATATTACTCAACATTTTTCTACTGCATATTACCCACAAGGTAATGGCTAGGTAGAAGAATTGAATAAAACTATTGTCAACATACTTAAACAGATTATCAATGATGTCAATCATGATTAGAACCTCCAAATATTTCATGCCCTCTGGGCATACCACACCAATTATTGTACCCTAATAGGAGCAACTCCATATTCCCTAGTTTATATCACTGAGGCCATTCTTCCCATTGAGGTTGAGTTACCTTTTTTGTGCATCTCTTTAAAACATGTTCTATATGATGAAGCTTGCAAAGTATCTCACCTAAACAAGTTGGAGTTACTTGATGAGAAATACATGGCTATAGTTTTAGATTAAGGTAAAAATAGGTTTTGAAGGGACCCCGAAACCCTAAAACAAAGGACAAAGGATATAACAATAATGTCCATAGGTGAAACCTATCACCTACATGCTAAGCAGTATCAAAAATAGGTTTTATAGGGACCTAAAACCACTATACAAAATCATCAAAAGATAGACCCCAGGTTTTACAGAGACCTAGAAACTCCATTGTGAAAAGAAAACAAAGAACCAGATATAACATCCAACTAAAGGGACTAAGACTGTAAGAACTCAAAGATCTTATTCTTCTAATTCCAAAATCATATTCACCACTTCCTTTCCAATCATATCAGTGTCTTTTATAGATATAGCCGCCGATGTAGCAACCTCTTACATTGCTTTCTTCCTTGAGCTCTGTTTGGTTCTCTTGTTGGGCCACTCCAAGGATTTAATTTCCTCATTTGCTCATTTTCTAATGTTCACAGTGGCTGCACATATGCTAGAGGTTACCTCCTCCATCTTCATTCTACTTTCCTTAATGAGCCCCCTTAGATTTTTCTCATAGTCTTTAAGTTTGATAGGTATATCCCTCGTCTGCATTTCTAGATTATTGTTTTTGTTTCGATCCACTTCCTGATTACGTTCCAATATTTCCATTTTCTTCTTGAGGCCCATTATCTCCTTATATATCCACGAGTCAACTTGAAGGATAGCATCTGCTTTGCATTTGGCCGAATTCATAAAGGGATGCCTCATGTTATTCTGCCCTACATCACTTAAATCTTTTGTGTTCTCTTTTGGATTGTCTTTATCCTTTTCCATATAATCCTCCCTTTCCATTCTTTTATGTTCCTTAGTTTCAACAGGGCTTTCATTATGGATAAAATCATTCTTTACTTTTTCTCTAGTTTCCATTGCATGATAAGCATCCTGAACTAGATGCTCCTCTATTTTCAAAGTAGGATCCTCAAATAAAACATCCATATCTTTTTCAGTTTCCTCTGGCACTTGCTGATTTTCCTCAAGATCATAGTTATTATTTTCAGTTTTTTCCTCTATAGTGTCCCCTTATTTCTCATTCTTACTTTTATCTTCTCCTTCTTTGTTAGAGCTGTAATCCCCACTCTCTGTTCCTTCCTCTTCCTCCATACTCTCCTCCTCAAAACTTACAGTGCTTTCCCACTCTATTTCCTCATCATCAATCTATTTTTTGAAGCTAGATGATTTGGGTTTAACTTTTTCTTTCCCTTTTACTATTTCATTCTTCTTACTCTGTGAGTCTTTATTTTTGTTTGAATAAGGATACATGGATATAGTTAATAGCCTATAAACATACTATAATAGACTTTATGGCCACTATAATCGATGAGTCAAACATAGATAATTTGATCTTGGTGATCTTATTCTCAAATAAAACCAATAGAATAACATGGACAAGAAGAAGCACAAGGGCAAGTTCAAACCCAACTAGATAGGCCCTTACATCATTATTGAAAATTATGGCTTTGGAGAATATAGGTTTGCTACACTAGATGGAGATGAACTTGATGAGTTGATGAACATTATACACCTCAAGCATCACTTCACTTGAGAAACCTAAAGTATTGTCTCTGAGGCACATTTCCATTATAACATAATATCAAAGTTCTTATTTGTACCATAACATTATATCATATACCATTCTACCATACCTTTTCTATTTTTACTAGAGTTGTGTTTACCCTCCCTACCCAACCCATTTGACCTTAGTTTCATTCTATTGGTTCTTCAGGCACTTTTAGTAACAAGATTTAGATCATTTTTTTGTAATTAATTCAACATTCTATAAAATGACTATTTTTGATGTAGTATGATAGTGGTTTGGCAATTGCAACCTTCATTTCTTGAATCTTTTTATACCAAGTGTACCTGATTAAAACTACCTTTGGGAAAATTAGTGTCTCACCATCATGCTACTAATAATAACCAACTATAGGAAAATTCATATCATTGATCTATGTCATTATTTCCTAGTTATAACTACCTACAGGTAAACTAGAAACAACACCTTTATCTTTCCTTGAAGTACCACCTTGCCATTCCTTTTTCATACTATAACATTTGCCTACTTTACCTTATTTATGAATTTTTTTTAACCTAGTTATATTCTTCTATTGTAAGGAAAAATTATAGTGACTTGAGGTCCCATCATGGGACTATGTAAGTAGTGTTTGATTTACATTGAGGTTAGCTCAGTCACCTTTTTCCATGCCCTCACTATTTTAGGAGTAATTATGGTTTGAATTCTCTCACATTTTTACATGTTTAGACTATTTAGTATCTCTTCATTCTTCATCGAGTTGAGATGCTTCAAAAATTCCAAAAATATTCATAAAAGATCTTAGAAAATCCTAAACATTGACCACTTCTTTGCCTTTAGGAATCTAAGAACCCTCACTAATTCACAATAAATCACTTGTCTTTTAGTTTCCCCATTTTTTTTGGCCCCTCAACCTTACATTCTCTCCATTTTATGAGTCTCTATTTTGTGTATTATGTATTCAAATTTTATACATTAATGACCGCTTTGTTTCATCCCATGCTCTCATAATTTTAAAAACCCATTCCCATATTTATTATAAAACATCATCACATTTTCATTCTCATCATTTCTTTTCTATCCCATCTCCTTGGAGAACTACATTTGGCCTAGCTTTTTTGTTGGATATTACATCCATGAAACTATGTAGGAAATGTCCACTTTCCTAGTGTATCTGGAGTTAGCTCAACCAACTCTTTTCTTTTATTCCCCCATTTTTTTTTCATTGCCTCATATTGTCTAAGGGTAATGGTCATCATCTTTTTGTTTTTTATTTATGCCAACATTATATTTAACCATTATTTTTGTTTATTTCATGTCATTTTATTTGCTTTTTTATTTATTTTGGTGTTTAGTCTTTTTGTTTATTTCTTTACCTATTTATTTTCTTTAATTTTCATGCCTTGATTCAATCTATGTGCATTCATTGTGTGATTTATTGTACATTATTATGGAATCCATCCATATTCATATGTTAACATTGTCATCATGGTCTTTATCATTGATGCATTATTTTTTATTATTTATTATATCACATGTCAATGTTTATGCATATTTTGGATAATATCTCATGGTTTTTCATATCATGATACACATCATCATGTATCAAAACAAAAATCAATTTGGGAATTCTTACAAGCAATGAGGCCATGATATATCTATCTCCTTTAAACATGAAAAATTCCTGATCTACCTAACTCATTACCCAAATATAGAGTAATTAACTCAAAAAATAATTTTAACCCTTTCTAATTAGGATGTTCACCTCCATACTAGTAGGTTTCCAAAATTCATATTTCTCCTTTATACTGGATTACTCTTACTTTATGACTATGGATTTAGTTTGCAAGCCTCAATATTTAATTTGCCATCATACTCTCATCATTTAGTCAATGACTATAACCACCTCTAGGTAAATCATTGTCTCTCATCCCACTTATGATGCTAAGGATTATAACTACCTTTAGGAAAATCATTGTGTATCATCTCACTTATACAACCAATGATTATAACCATCTATATATATATCATTATGTTTCAATCTATCTGAAGGATAATGATTATAATAATATTTAGGAAAATAATTATCTTTTTTCTCCCTAATTGGAGCATTTTTCCATTGTGATAATTCTTATAACCACCATTGGGCAAATAATTATCTCTATCCACCCAAATAGGCCATGTTTTTATCCTAACAATGATTATAATTACCTATGGGAAAATCATTGTTTTCCCTTTTAAAATTTTATAACCACCTTTGGGAAAATCATTCTCATATTACCTAGTCCTCTTTTCAATGATTATAACTACCATTGGGAAAATAATTACCTCTTTTGTCCCACCTATGTCCATTATTATAACTACATATGGGAAAATCATCTTATTTGTCTGCCCAACTGGGGTAGCTCCATATGCCACTATTTATAACTACCTATGGATAAATTAGTCTTTTTTACCCCATTTTATCTTTTTGTTCTCATTTTTTCCTTATTTAAAGGGACCCATTTCCAACCCCTTTTCCAATATCTCCCTTGAGGGAGCATCTACATTTCATCTATTTTCATTAAAGTCATAGGCATATAGAACCTTTTCATTCTTTGATAAGATGTTTCTATGATTATAACTTAAAATTCCTTCCCATATAAGGGAAAATTTTAGACACCTAAAACTTACCAAAACTAGTTCTAATTGGACATCAAACCAATTCCTACCATCCATTATAAATTAAGCCTAAGAATCACTGAATATCCTAAATTTTCTTGTCCATCATTCATCAAAGCTCAAAATAATGTTGAGGCATCCTTATTTAGGGAATCCTACTATATGTATCAATAAAATCTAAAATATCCATCCCTAATCACATTATAGCATAATAACTATCAATTTAGCCTATGGATCTATTAAGTGGGTCCCTTTTACACTTGAATAAATCTTGAAAGAGATAAAAGGATAATATGAATCAATTAAAAATCTAAACAAGATTAAATTCCTAGTTTAATTATTCATTTGAAATTAATGAATATCTAAAAAGAGAAATTAAAAAATCAAAATATCATGGCCTTTCATCATTTCCTTTATGAGTTATCAATCTTTGAATATCCTAATTTATTTAATTTTTAGTATCATGCATAGTAATTACAAATAATAATTACTTGACAACTATTAACTCTATTGGATTTATTTTTAACTCACCTAGGTTTAATTTGAACCCATTCCAAGCCTAAACATAACATTCACTCACATTGGGTGAGAGTTAATTCCTAAGGTTATAAATAAAAGGCTATACCTCTTCAAAAAAAAGTATGGATATTGAAGAGTTATTATGTAGGATTTTATCCATAGAAATCATGAAAGTAGTGTTACCATGCCCAAATCTTAAGTCAAGCCACATCAAATCCATGGTGCCAAGGAGATAAGGAGCTAAGAAAGCTTCATTTCCAAATACATCTTGATGCACAAGCCAAGAAATACATTCAACGAAGTCATTTTGAGATCCCAAAGAAGGTAAAATATTTTTTGTCTTTTATGTTTTTATTGTGCTTTCATTTACATTTTGTTACTAAGCTCTCCCTAGTGTCTAGTTTAGGAGTGTAATTGTTAGTGTGTTTATTTGAGTTTTATTTTCTTAAACTAACATCATACTAACCTCCATTATTAAATTACTTGATCACAGTATGAAAGATTTATTGGAAAATTGGAGAACTTGAGACATCTCTTGAACTAGACTTTTTACATCTATCCTCTTCTTGAATCTAAATATGTATAAGAGAAGGTTCTATTTAAAAGGAACACATAACATATTATGGTGATCTATCCCATGGATTCCTCCAATCTAAAGTTATTTTAGGATATTGAGAAGGCATAGGTGGATCTTAAATGCTATATAAAATATAAGGAGGTTTACTAGGGGTAGGAGGATGAAGGTAATATACACTTGAGAAATTTGAGGTGTAAGGTTGATTATGAAACTTGGATAGTGTCCTATGTCTGATTATCATTCCTAGATCATACCCAAACTTTTATACCATGAAAGACAAGTACAAGGATAAGTATCCCCAAATCTTGGCTATAAATTCACTAGATAAACATAGAACAAAATGACATGACAAGTCTGTAATAAAGATGTCTTGTTAAATTGAGAGCTTGGGGTAAGCATGAAGGGTAGGTTATAGGTTTTTTATAAGGTGAAATATTATTTTAGCTGATCCATTCCATTATAGTTCATGGTTAAAAATGGTCTCATACACAAAATTTTATTTTTCTACCACTAGCTTAGGGATAACTTATCTGCATTCCCTATCATCAAACAAGAATTAATGAACTAAAAAATATCTAATGATCATAGATGTAAGAAGAAGAGATGGAGTGATTACCTTGGATATATTCTCTTAGTTTGAAAGGAATATTTTTTATGTTTAAGGGTTTGCTTTTCAACTTATTTCTATTGCCTAAGACATTCCTTCAATCTATATATCTCCTCCTTTATCTTCTCAATCTCTAAGCTCAAGTCATCATCTTTTAGTTTAGGTTGATTACAAGGAACAATAGGTTGGTAAGGGTCTAACTTGGGATAGAAAGAGAGAATTATGGATAAGTATATGGATAAATTAAAACATCATGATGCTACCATGATTGATTAGGAGGATAAGAGGGATCCCAAAGAGGTGGAGGAGGTTCACAATGAGGTTGATAATCATGGAAGTAATGATGCTCATTATAGGTATTATAAGGTTAATCACAAGTTTTATAGGTTTCATATTCAAGTTGATGTGAGTCATGGGGATGATGATAATGAGGTGAATGACAAAATTTTTCCCCATAGGCAACCATAACTCTTCATGGATCATATTCATAATAATGTGAATTATGATCAAGGTCCATTCTTACCCCTAAAATGATGACTTTGTGATGCCTTCCAATAATAAATATGATATAAAATCCATTTATCAAGTGATTGAAGATACTTAAGATGATAAAAATCTTCAAGTGTGTCTCCAATGCTTGTATATAGTCTCACTAGGCATGCCACAACTATTAGCTCTCCAACCTTCACCCTTTTAAGGAGGTTGTTTAGACCTACCTTCAAGGTTAGAATAACATGGGAATAGCCTAAAGGTTGTGGGTGACCTTATGATTAGACTATACCTCTAGATTATGGGGTTAGATCCCCTAGTGCATCTATTTAGGCTTAAGATCACTAAAACCTACTGATGTTAGGGTGAAAAGGGGAGAAAATGCATAAAACTAACCTAATCTAAGTGGTGTTGGTGCACTAATATGATTATTCATCCATAAAAATTGAACTCTTAACAACATTAATGAACTAAAAATGAACTAAAGAACTACCTCCCAAGATCCTATATAATATTTTTTTACATTAAGGTCATGATGAATGGCTCTAATTTAGAGGTGATGAGTTTGGGGTATATCTTAAGGAACTTTCAATTAGGTTACACTCTAAACATGATCACCAACCTTTGACACTTCATATAACCTTCATAAGACAAATTTTTAGTGTATATGTGTGTCAAAGAGATGCCAAGGGAATATTTTTACCACTTATACACATAAAAACAAGCAAATACATATTATAAACCAATCTTGGATAATTTTAAAAAATCTATTAACAATCTAATAGGTTCATCAAGTACAAAACTAGATAGAGTTTCCTCATAACTAGGTGAGGGATAAAAATTAAGGACTTAAGGCCTAAATATATAGTAGAATGAGGAGAGAAAGAGAGGTAAAATATGCATGGATTTATAGATGATATGTCATAAATTACCATATTCCACTCCATTTTTATTTACAAAGATTTACAATAGTCTCTCATACCCCCTTCATGTGTTGGTCTTCTTGATGGTATTTGAATGGTACCTTAGGCAGTGGGGTGGAGTGATGGAGGTTGTAACTAACTTATTTGAATCCATTTAGATAATTAACATGCTTAAATATGGTCAATTAACTCCTCATTTTTATAGTTACAACATTAAAGAGATAAATTGAGCCCCACATAAAACACTTAACAACTCACCTTCTATTGCATGTTGACTTAGGCCATGGAACTGCTCCAAAATGTCATTATGGGTATCAAGTTTATTTTATCACCCCTATAATTATTAAAATTTGTAATCACCCTACATTTAATCCATCAATATCCACTCTAAACTAACCTTTAATTCTCAAGGTTGACCAAGTAGGCATGATAAGCCAATAGGCCTAATGACTGAGCTATTTATGCTTAATGGACATGAAATCATGTATGAGACCTTGAGATCATCTAAATATGTGAGATTTAATTATAAAAAAACATAATATACCATGATATATGTCCTTATAAGTAAAATACACCTATAACCTTTCCAAACTAGTTGATTAGGCCACCTTCTATTTGACATCTATAGACTGGATGTTTGGAGGAGACTTTTAGAGTCATTTTTAGGTAGATAATTGGATATATTAGGATTTGAGGAGATAAAACAAGTCCCAAAACTTAACCTTGAATTATTTCCAACTTTAAAAATAGCTTTGCACCTTGTAAACCTTACAAAATATTTAAAAAGTACTCTTTTCTATCAATTCCATATAGTGTCCATACAAATAAGTACCATGAGTAGGTTATTTTTGAGTTAAATTTATATTTTATGTGTTTTATAGGTCATTCCTCTACATTTGGATGTCAATTATTCACCATATTATTAACTAGGTCATAATGAGGGTTTAAGTAGGGTTTTGGAGGTCTATCATGTTAACGATGGTTCATATAAAAGATACATCCAATACTAGACTTATGGTTATGGATGTTTATTCCACATACGCCCTAACACTTTTTTAAAACTTAAGGTGCCATCTATCTTGTGTGGAGAGATGTGAGTGCAAGTTGGTGAACCATGATCTTTTTATAAGTAGTCTATGTAAGACTACTTATTAACATTCATTCATAAACCTGGGCCCCTGAATCCAACTAACTCATTCATGGATATTAATTATATATGGTTTCCAAATATTCCCTTGGATAATTTTTCCTAAGTCTCTCTCTTATGAAACTTATTAGCATTCAAAGTGATGGCTTGAGTTGATTACTTGGGACTATGTAATTCAAACAAGGTCTTAAGACTAATTTGATCATTTATACACATTTACACTACATGAAACCATCTTAATAAGGCCTATAAATACCTCCTATACCTTCTCTTGGTCTTGTATTTACTTAGGGGTTTGGTTGTGATGTTGAAGTGAGCATGGGGTTTGAGGCCTCAAGAGTAGTTCTTTAGGCCTAACAGGCCTAAAATGAGTGTCATTATTGTGAGTTGATATATAAGTTTTTATGTATTCCATATCATAAAAAAACCTTATACTACCTATTCCCATATTTTATCTTATCTTCATCTACTTAAACCATAACTCTATCTTCACTTTCTTAAGAGGCTTCCTATAAGTCTCATTATCAGTCTGGGCCTAAGTATTGTTGACCTAATAACTATTTTTCACCTTTAAATAATAGTGGTGGATATTTGAAACACCAATAAGAATGCCCTTAGGGCCTAAAAACACCCTTAGGTTCATGTTTCTTCATCAACTCAATCATCTACACTCTCACTTTTAGCTTAGGTTTTACACATAGTTAAGCTTGTGTAGCTGAAGTGGCTCAGTTTGATCTCATTTTAATCTCAATTGGTAGTATAAAAATTAATGAACCATTTATATGTTCTCCTTTCTATGCCTCAAGTGATTTCAACCATTTAACATCCCTCAAACAAATATAAGTCTCTAATTCATGCACATGCCAATTTAGGCCCTTTTAGGCATAATAGGCCTTAAATCTCTTTTGGCTATCCTAAGGACTTAACTAATCCAATGAAAACATAAATAAAATTAGGAGATTCCTATTTACATCCCTAAGTTCTTTTTACCTATTTTTAGTTTCTTTTTCAAGAATATCCACCACATTTCACCCTCTAACCTAAGACCCTACCTATAATTAGAAGTTGGGTTCTTGACTGTGGATAGGTGTGTTTTATCTTTCCTCTACCCATTATATATATTCATCACCATTAGTATCTTGTTTCATATTTCCTACTTCCTCTTCAAATACCCTCAGGCCTTAAACATTCCTTTTTATAGGGTTTCTCATGCTTCTTCTAATGTATGTGTCTTTAGGTGCTACATTTAAGCTTGTGTGGCTCAGTTATAGGCCTATAGGCCTAATATATCATTAATTAACCACCAATATTATATTATTATGACATGAAACCATTAATACACCCTTATCCCTCAATTTGTAGATGTTCTCAAACCCTCAATATCTTAAAAGTATGCATACATATCCAAATGACATATACAAGCATGTTTAGGTTGGTTTAGGCCTAATAATCCTATGTGGGCATATTAGGCTCTTATAATTCAAGAGATAAAACATGTAAATTAGGACACACTGAGGTTAAATTTAGGGGACAAGTGAGTACTCCCCTTAATAATGTTAATCTTCATATTTATGTAGAGTCATGTACCTTAACTTTTCCAATCTACCAACTCTACATTTAAGTAGCACTTAGGTTTACCTAAGCTATAGGTACAAATAAATCCATCCATGGTACTTTTAATCACCAATTTTATGGACCATAATGTAAGGGTTTCTTGTAAATAGGCATGTATATGATTTTTCCCTCATGTTAAGACCTTTTATAAATTACTAAACATTACTCAACATTTTATTATCATTAAAGTGGCTTTGATAGTTATTATATCCTATTATCCTATAATTATCTTCAATAACTTTTATCAAAATTTCACCGAGAGGCATCTTTCTCACATGCCCTCGAGCTGAAGTATGTGATGAATGAGGTCTACTTGACTATGGGTGTGCCCATTTGTAAAATTATCCTTAGGTAATAATTGAATGGTATCAGTGTTATAATGACCTTTTATTTTTATTATGATATCTTGAATCATTCTTTAATCTCCTCACATTTATAACATCTCTAGCCTATACGTACAATACTACATATGCACTTAGTGAGGACATTGACTAGGTTCTTTATCTTGAGATGGTTGAGATAATATGGTCTGACTTTCCCCTACCTTCTCATCTACCATGTCTTGTATATCCATCTTTATTCCTTAGGGATTCTTAGTGTTCCTTCACACCTTATAAGTCTCATCTTATGAGTCTTCCCTTTGACTAATTTGATTTAGGCCTATAATGATTGTGATAATTTTATCTTGGATAATGTGTTGACAATAAAGGGTTGATTTGTGTTGAAACTTATCACCCGATCTCCCCTACCTATTCATATGTCAAGTATCCTTTTATTGGGGAAAAAATACAACCATTTTTTTAAAATTGGGACCCTTGAGAAACCCTAAGAATTAAACATGAAATATGTAATGATAAGACCATTTGTAAAATTTGAAGATCATCCACTTCATCAAAAACAAGATTAATTGGTTATGTTTTGATTTAAATTTCACTAAAAATGCTAATAAATGGTCTTTATTAATTTTATTTATAGGTTCTTGAGGTTTATTCTTAATTAATTCATGTTTCAAAACCTTGGCAAAACCCTCACTTCAAATTTGAATACTAGCAGGAACCAATTGGTGGGAACCTTTTAAAATCCATTTTGGACCTAAGTATAAAGTTCATATTTTAATCTTGGTCTTTTCTTAACAAAACTAAAACTTAGCCTAAAATACTTGGTCCCCATTGTTATTTCCCACTTTAAATTTCCTTTTGTGCCTATCTAATATTTTTTTTATAGGGTTTTTTTAATATTTCCTAGCTTAGCCTAAGATTTTAACCCTAAGGCCCCATTGTATTTATTAATACTAATGATACCTTAGTCTTAATGTCTTATCTTAAGTTATTATTCCCCAAGTCCATTTTTATTTTATCTCAATCCCTTGATTTATACCGTAGCCTTAGGTTTTAATCCTAAGGCCCTAACATATTTGTTATTAAAATTAAGACCTTAGTCTCAAACACCTTAGCCTAAGGTTTTAATCCTAAAGCCCTCAAATATTTTTTAATACAATCAAGAGCTTAGTTTAAAAAACATTATCTTAAGGTTTTAGTCTTAATTATTTTATATCATCACAGTCCTAACATAACTTCTTCACATCTTGAAGGATCCAATGACTCTTGCTTTATCATGGATTTTGATCTAAAAAAGCAAGAAAGGCCCAATATTTAAATTAAAAAACATGCATATTGTATGATATAATGGTTTGTGCTTACTCATGGCCTTCTGATTATATGACACAATAAATATTAACATAATCCCACACATAGCCCCCTAGCCAATCAGATTCAAGCCCTTAGATCATGATCAATAGTTCTCACTTCATCATGAGGACATGATCAAATGAAGTGAAGAATAATTTAAAGGTAAAAGGATTATGGAAGGCCCAAATGATCTACACATAACACCCTTACATTTAAGGATTAAAATTAAAGGGACCTACCTAACACAAACAACCAATCATGAGCAAGCTCTTAGATCATGATCTAAGAGTTGTCACTTCATCACTAATTTTGATCTGATGGAATGAATTAGTCCAAGACCTTAGGAATCTCCATGGAGGTGTTAATTGGTTCTCTCATTAGGTCATAATAATATCATGAACTTATAATTGACATTCACATGATCATCATTTTATGTTTGTGTGGACATATTTGATGTCCACATGATCATCAACTTTAAACCCATCAAATTAAAAGATATACTAGCTTAAAATTAAAATTCACATGATGATAATTCAATGCTCATGGTTATGTATTTTATGTCTATAAGGCAATAAAATTTAAACTAATGAATTATTTTTCTCAAGATCAAAATACACTCCAAAATCATACTAGAGGGCTGAGAAATTGCTTTACAAATTCAGGGAAGCACTCAAAAGGTGCTCAAACATGGGAAAATTTTGATTTTAAAAATGTGGAAATGGTATTATGGTCTAAATACATACAAAATAAACTTATTATAAATCTATACATTAAGGTTTGCATGACATTTTGTTTACATATCATGAACCTTAAACTATAGACTTATACTAACTTTTATTTTAATAGAATTCTTTATAATGTAGGACTTAGGCTAGGTTATTTATAGTTAAGGTTTTAATATGTTTTGTTAATATAATAAAACCATAAATATTTAATACTAATATACCATTTTTTTATCCCCTTTGATCATATTTTATAATGCTTGGAATAAATATTTTATAATAATGTATACATTGTGTTTTTTTAACCATAATGAAAACTCTAGCCTAAAATATCTAACCTTGCCCCCTTTTATATAATTTAGATGACTTAGAAATAAATCCTATAGCATAAGGTTGATTCATGGTTAATTAACATTCAAAAAACCTTAACATAAGGAATTTAAGCCTAAGCCCCACTTAAATCATGTGATAACATAAAGTTCATGCATCTTTGTAGATCAACGATTACATTTAATAACAAGGAGATGATCTAATGATGAAAGAGTCATGAATAATTTTTATTGAATCCCCAAGATCCCACAAGATCTATGTATGGCAAAATCACATTTGAGGTATACCGAATAAGATGATCCAAGGGTTTGCAATTTATCATTAGAGGATGATCTAATGGTGTGAAGGTGCTCATGAGTTTTTAAAGGCCCATAAGCTCACCGTATGGCCAATACTCATTCAAAAAAGGACTAAAATAGGATATAAATCATGATAAATGCATGTCAATATGCCAAGTGTTGCGAAAATGGGGTTTGGTGTAAAACAAGATAATCATAGGCAAAGTCTTTGATTACAATCAATGACTCATGCTAATCCAAGACTATTATTTGACAGCATGAAATAAAACAAGGTATTTTAAATACCAATGGGTAGTGATCAAAGGAATTTATGAAAATGCTATGAAAGGTCTAAAATAATGCCACATAGGCACCATGAAAGTAGAAAAGGACAAAATACAAGATCTTGTGGGATAAAAAATCCAAATGTCCAACTTAAACCTAAGGTATGTATAGGCTATAGTCTAGTTATATCCTACCATTAAAGCTCCAAAACCCTAGACACTACAAAAAGGAGACCCAATTGAATTCATTTGGTCACAATTTGATCCAAGAAGAGTGTGATTGTGTTTTGCGTGAAAAAGAGCTTTCAACGTAACCATTTTCTATCTAGGGTAAATAATTTGTAGAAATAGAGACCATGGTAGCTCATAAACAACAATTAAAGGAGGATACTAAGATCTACTTATTGATATATAATAAGGGGAAAATCTTTAAAGACATTGAATCAGACCTTGCATCCTTGAATGTCCTAGGCATTAGGAATTAGTCTAAAATATTGTTCATAGTAGAGGAGATACCACCCATTTATAACTAGGAATAGATAATTACACCATAATAAGGAAACACTATGACTTGGTTGTAGTTCAAATGTCTATCCTTCATCATGCTTCTACAAAACCTGAGGTGCTACATTGTATAGACATCCTTACTCCTATCTTTGTTGACTATAGAATTGATAGTGAATGGATCATTAGGTATAGAAATTTCAAAAAGATAGCCTATATTTCCCCTATATATTTCTATAAATATTATAATTTCCCTCTCCCCCATGTAGACGTATTTAATATGAAATAATAGACTAACAAACATGACCTAGATTCCATCCTTAGATCTTAGCTACACTAAGGACTCCATATCTTCAGGGACTTTAAGGTTAAAATCCCAATAATCTAATTTAGATAAGGCATCAAAGTTATAATGACCTTGTTAAATTGAGCCTTTAGATCCCCCTCAACCACCTATGTAAATAAAATCAAGGATCCCTTTGTGCATTTCATGGTGGAGGAAAAGCTCACCCCTACAATTAGAGATTTGATCAATGTTTTCTTGGCCAATAAATTCACTACAATTAAAAGGAAAACATTATAAGAAATTTTACATGATGTCATACCTAATATATGCACTTCTTACCTCAATCAACTTCCCTAGTATAAGTAATTGGTCTTGTGAGGAAAAAACCACCATTTCCCACCATTACTCTAAATTGTACATCTTTAAATTTAGTAACCATATGCAATTTATTTGTGAATATGTCTACCCTAAAATAGTAGAGTCTATAAGAGGTGTTCTAATTCCTATGGTCCACCCCCTCATCAATAAGTATGTCAAAATAATGGGTGACATCTAGTACTACCCTAACTACACAATCATTATGATTGAGGGGATTATGTCCCAGCCTTAAAAATTACCAATATATGTTCCAAATAATCTTGTCGAGTAAGAAATTACCTCCTAGATCATCAATGGCATTTGTGATATTTGTAAATAAAATATGAAGGATCTTTTCCACCTATTCCATCTAACCATTGGAATAACTATAATTCAATATTGGAAGCAAGTTGATACCATGGCCAAGCACATGGATTCATTTGGGTTTCATCTTGATGAACTCAAAATGTGGAATCCTAAAAACATAGTGAGTAGCCATTTGAAGGAGAAGGATATCCCTAATCTTGATTACATGCATTAGCTTAGTGTTCATGACACCATTTATATTAAGGCTAAGAATTATGAAGAGGTATTAGCTAGGATCCAAGGGCATAACATCAAACTTGAACATAGATTAACCAATGATGACAAGCCATCTAGGGAGGCATGGAAAATGCATCCTTTATAATATCACTTGCTACCCAGACCATCTAGCATATCCAAAAAAAAAAATCCAATTAGAACAAATACAGATGGAAGGGAAAACTATGCAAGCCCATGATGAACAAGGCCATGGTAAGGAGAAAGTAAGAGAAGTTAAACTAGAAGAGACACCTAGAGAGGGGCCCTCATATTAAATACTCCCATAAAATCTACCTTCCCTAGTTAAGTACATAAACATGATATCCTTAGAGTGAGGAGAGACATTTGGGGGTGCCCTCAAGGAACTTGTAGAGGCATATGATATTGACAAGGAATATGAACTATTTGAAGAGACTTAAATCTAAGGAAGGGAGCTTAGAGGAGAGAAAGTAAAAGATCTTATCCCCATGGCATCCCAAGAGAAGAGGAAGATGTAACTAGAATTATTTCCTATTGGACCAAGGAAGAGACCAAAAATGACCTTCACTCATCCCACTAGTAAAGTCAATCTATTTAGTGATGAATTCCTAATTAATGGACAAGTCATTCTTGATTGGTTCATTTATGGGAAATTACATACTATCCCTACTCTTTCCCATTCATTTGTCATGATAAATGTGGAAGTTCATGATGAAATGAAGCCATGGATTAGGGCCATGGTAAGAGTAGGAAGAGATAATGATTATGGTCTCTCTAGTATTTAAAAGCATGAGAGTGGATTCCCCAGGAGCATCAAGTAGCATAGGTGTAGAGGTCCCTGAACCTCTAAAATTCATAGATTCATCCACCACCATGAAATCTAATATAGATACACTTGGGTTAGAGAGGGTTACCACCAAGATAACCTTGGTGGGATTAGAAGAATTCACCTTCAAAAAATTAGAGCCCTTTATAGGATGAACCCCAATTGGGGGGGCAATAGCTGGGTGAATTTGCCATTCATGAAGAAGATGTTGAAAGCTTAATCAAAACCCAATTAACATAATAAAACATAGGGGTAAGAGGAATGAAAAAGAGGATCTATAATTTATAAATAGAAAAAGAAAACTTGGAGACTTGGGAAATTCTATTAGTACCTGAGGCAATGACCAAAATACTTGACAAGCCATTTTATGACATGTTTGAGGCATTCAAAACAATGAGGTTGAGCTAGAGTGAATTATCATAATAGAATACATTATCCAAAGGCTTGGTCACCTAATGGCAAGCCTTAGAGGATAAAATAGATGAACTTATCAACATTTAAGTAAGGAAATAGATCCCAAGATTCAAAACCATTAATTTATGACACTTGAGGATATTTCTAGGAATTATGGTTGACAAGGTTCAAACTTTAAGTTCATGGAAAAATAATGTGGAAAGACTCTTAGAAGATGATAAGGAGCTAATTTCAAGGATTGAATAGCTTATTGGGACTATGTTTACATACCCTGAACAACCCACCTACTTCCCTTAGAATTATAAGTGATGAAGAATTCAAACATAGGGATACTTTGGTAATTTAAGAAATTAAAGGAAAGAGCAAGGTAAAATCTAAGGTTAATAATAGTAAGATCCTAGACATGATATTCAATGCTAAAGAGAGGATAAATAAAGCTAGGAGCATTAAATAAGCCAAGGACAAAAATGATAGAGAACTCAAGGACTTGGTAGATCAAGAGGAAGATCATATCCTAAAGCCTACCATGGATCTAAAGCTACTTGATGAACAACATAATAAAGCCATGATCATCCTCTAACAACAACAAGAAGAGGCCCCACCATAAAATTAGATAATATTCTATTTTTTATAATTTTATAGCTTTATGAGATAGAATATTCTTTTGTAAGGCATATGCTAGTCTATTAGCATATTTCCACTAGGTTAGTCTAATAATAGAAAACAAGTGTATTATATAACCATCTTAGGGAGGATAGTTGTACTTGTCTTTTATACACCTATATATTATAACTAACTAGTATACTACATGTTCTTTCTATAAAGGCAAGTACTAACATTTGTATAATGGATAGAATTTTGAAAAAAAAAAATACACTCGAAGCAATAAATATAATCAAGGAACTCTACAAATATTGGCCACATTTGATATTTCAATTGCTAATATATCTTTATTCTCAATTACTAGTTTCATGTCTTAAATTTGAATAGTTTTTTTGAATTTTGGGTTCCATTTTCTAATCATAGGGTTTCTAATTTGTGCATATGCTAGATTAGTTAGAAGATCTTAGGTTTTGCTTCATTTTATTTTCTCTGTATTTAGATATATGAATTCTATTTGATTATAGTAAGTAAATCCTTAAAGTAAACCTAGTTTTTACTTATGACTCTCTACATTATCCTTTAAAGTTTGCCTGATATATAGTGGAATTTGAAATAAGGATATTTTATATTGTATATTGGTTTGAATGTATACTCAGTTGCAATTGATGCTTTGTCATGACATTTAAGACTAAAATTTGTAATCACTCACTCTCTTTTATGCCTTACCCTTCTTTTTTCTCCTTTTTTTTAACATCAAACCACTCTAGTTTAAATATCATTATAGATATCCACTTAGATTATATTTAAGCTTAAATCTAGACCATAATTCACTAATTTTTAATATAGATTTTCTATAATTCAGAAATAATGAACCATGATGGCTCCCAACCATCACTCATTATAAATTTGTGGGACATCAATGTGCAGGTCTAATTCTTGTTATTTATAAAAGTTAACTTCATACATCATATTTTAGGTAGGATCTTCAAATTTCAAGCTAGAATTGCATAGGATTAGGACAAGATCACACTCATAAACCAAGAAACCTTTGTTTGAGCTTGATGTTCACAAAAAAACTAGATGTGACAAAAGTAGACATAGGAGATCCAAATCTTTAACAAAATCACCTCTTAAATGTACATGTGCCTTAAATATTCATCTAGCTATGTCTTAGGATAATATTTATTCAATGTATTAGGTGTGGTACATGACCTCCCACCTAACCTTGAGAAGTATTGACCTACATTTAATCCAACTGGTATTACAACTACTAAAGAGCACATTAAGTCCTTTAAGGCTACCTTAATATTTCTAAATGTTGTGCATGAGGATGAATATTATAGGCTATTCCACTTCACCTTTAAATATGTTGCTTATGAATCATTTGTGAACTTACCTAATAATTAAATCACTGGTTGGGATGGTTTCACTAATGTTTTTATAGATCAATTTGGTAAAATTATCAATCCTTATGTTATTTACAATCAATTCAACATAATTAGAAGAGATGAAAGTGAGCCTATTAGGTCATTTAATGCTAGATTTCAAAAAATGTATAGAGAGATCATAAAACCCTATATTATTGATGATGTCTTAGCTTTAGAAATCTACAAAGATGTATTAGATCCCATGACTTCTATATCTTTGAAGAGATCCATGCCAACTATAACTTCATTAACTAGGGCCTATTTTGAGTTGGTAATCATCAATGATCATATGCAACCCCAAGGTAAAATGGCATATTTTATGCCAAATATCAACCCAAATATTCTTGTGATGAACTTATTCCCAAACAACAACCAAAATATTCCAACATTAAACCATCTCCCAAACTTAAATCAATTGTCATTGAGTCATACTACTCAAAATCATATGTTAGGATTCTTAAACCATCCTAATAATGGATTTAATCTAAATGATCAAAGGGCATTGGTACCATATACTAATAATAACTAGGTACATAATTCTAAAAATCCTAAAAATGAGAATGAATCTATATTAAAAATGGTCCAGAAGCTGATCACTAATTTTCTTCAACAATAAAAATAGGTGGGAAATACTCCGAAAAGCTAAGGTAGGGACTTCTCATTTCAAAGGAATAATAGGACAAATAATGGATTTCAGAATGATAATTTTCATAATAATAATAATAATAATGAACCATCTTCTTAAAAAAATACCATGGACATTAATCTCACTAATATCACATTACTTGATTATTATAGAGTACATGACACATCCAAACATGGTGAAATTTACTATATTGAGTTTTTTAAATCCTTTGAGGCTTTCTAATAATATTTGTATACTTTTGAATTGGTCCCTAATAATGAAATTGGTGCATGTACTTTTTTATCTAAATCATCTAATCAAGCCTTCATGGTGGATACTTTTGATTTCTACTTTTGAAGAGAATGAACCTAATAAGATCCCTAAGGAAATCCAAGATTTTCAACTATTCTTGAATAATACCTATCCCTTGGGGAATAAATAATATATGTATCCCTTGAATACCTTAACACCTTAAAATAATATTGGATCTCCTCTAGACACCTCTTCAAGAAATAATCTAGAGCTAGATAAAGGGAGTACTTCTAAATCCAATGTTGATATTCCTAGTTCTTCTAATAAAATTGGATATAATATAGTTGAGGATATAAAGAAGATAAAAGTTAATATAAATTTTCATGAACTAAAACATATCATAATTTAAAGGGACCTCTTACTATAATCTCCATCAAATAAGTCCAACAATCCACCCTAGGCTGATCATGCTAATGTGACTGTACATAAATCCAAAGTTGAATCTCCTCCTTTCTTACTCATTCTCAGGATGTTTAGTAAGAACTTACATAACTAATTATTACATTTAGGTCCATCTACCAACATCATGCCCATAGGTATATGAAAAAAACTTGTCCTGACTCTTATTAAGTCTGACAGAGTTGTAACTCAATTAGATAAATCTATAGATAATGTAATTAGGGAGATTTTAAATGTTCACATGTAACTAAATTTTAAACTTAGGGTGAAACAATTCATTGATATTAAAGTTGTTGATACACCTAGTGTTTATGGAATATTTTTAAGTAGATAATGGACCAAGGCTTTAAATGGTTACATGTCTATAGATTTCTCAAATCTATAGCTACCTTGGAAAGGAGTCCCTAATCAAATCAGGGTTGAGAGAGAACTAAGGATGAAACACATGATAACAAAATATAATGTTGTAAATGAGAGGGTCAACATAATTGACTCAAACATAGGGGTTTTCAACCTAGATAATGATAAGGTATGTGATCTCAAGAGTGCTCATATTATTTTTGGACTATGGAAATTGCATTTTGATGGTGCTAGGTGTAATGTTTGATCAGGGGTTCATGTTGTCTTAACTGATGCTACTAATATAAAGTACCATGATTATTATAGGATTTAATTCTCTTGCATTAATGATATTTTTGAATATGAATCCCTTATATAAGGTTTGCAATTTACTATAAATAATAAGGTCAAAGAAATATTAGTTTATGGTGACTTAGAGCTAGTGGTCAACAAAGTAAGAATCAAATAACAATGCAAACTCTCATATCTAAAAAGGTATAAGTTGAGAGTTTGGGATTTAATTGAGTCCTTTGATGCTTTTAGCATCACCCCCATCCCAAGAGAAGAAAACCAAGTTGTTGATGAGTTGGCATCTACTATAGCCAACCTCAATCCTAACCAAGATTCCCCCATTTTTAGCATTGAGTTGATCTCTTATCCTTCAATTCCTAATAATGTTAACCATTTTCAAGTTTTTAATGATGATCATCAGATATTGGATTTCATGACCAATTATAGAACATTTCATGCCCATATTATTGATGAGACTAATGAAAATGCATCTAAAGAGGACAAGTTTTATGGAAAAGTCATTTAGTTGAATGACAACAACATCCCTAAGGGGATGATTATTTTAGAGAGACTATTTGATCAAGACAAAATGGCCAAAGAGTATAAGGTTCCTAAGGTAAGTGGGAAAGATTGTAATTTTGTTGATCTTGGCCTTCAAGATCAACCCCAGCTAGTAAACATTGGAAAATCCTATACAAACATTGAAAATAAGAAGGCTAAAGAGCTCCTTACCTAATACAGGGATGTCATAGCATGGTCCTATGATGACATAAATATATTTGACCCAAGATTCATTACCCATACTATACCCCTTAAAGAAAGTTAAAAACCATTCAGGTAGAAGTAGAGGACTGTAAACTCTATCCTAGAACCCATGATCTTTAAAGAGGTCAAAATATTATTATATGCTAGGATAGTGTTCCCCATCAGACATTCTACCTAGGTGGATAACTTAGTGCCAATAAAGAATAATTATGGTGAGATTAGAATTTTTATTGCATTCAAAAACTTAAGCAAATCATCAAAAAAGGACAACTATCCCCTTCCCTCTTTAGACCAAGTAATCCAAGTTGTTTTAGGTTCATCTATGATGCCTTTTCTTGATGGATTTTTAAGTTACAACGAGGTGTTAGTTGATAAAGAGGATAGGATGAAAACAACCTTCAAAACCAAGTGGGAAACCTTTTCTGACAAGAGAATGCCCTTTGGGTTAATCAATGTAGGGGAAAATTTTCAAAGACCTATGGGCCATGCCTTTCAAGGCCTGATAGGTAAGTGCATTATTATATATATAGATAATCTAACAATTTTTTCTAAAAATAAGGAATATCACTTCATGCACTTACAAATTTATTTGAGAGACATAGAAGGTATGGAATATCCTTGAACCCTAAGATGAGTATAATTTGCGTTACAAAAGGGAAATTATTGGGTCACGTTATAACCAAATATGGGATCTTTATAGATCTTAAAAGGGTGGAGGCCATATCTAGAATAAAACCTCCAAACATTAAGAAAGAGCTAAAGTCATTCTTTGGTAAGATAAATTTTGTAAGAAAGCTTATTTCTAACTTTGTAAAGATTGTCAAGACACTGAATGACATGCTGAAGAAGGATTCTAAATTCACATGGAATGAAGAATCTACAAAAGTATTTAATGATATCAAGGAATCCATCAGCCAGGCTCTAATCCTCATAAGTCCTAACTTCTCAAGGGACTTATACCTATACTCATTTACATCTGACCACACCATGACTATAGTGTTAACTCAGAATATTAAATGGTGTGATCACCTAATATATTTTATGAGCACTAATTTTAGGAATGTTAAATTAAATTATTCATTGATTGATAAGTATGCATATGCACTAGTTAATATAGTTAAGAAATTTAGGCATTACATCCTTAGAAATAAGGTACATGCTATCTTACATGACCCTACCAACAAATTTATGCTAAGTCAAGATGAATTGAGAAAATCCAGAGGTAAGTGGATGTCATTTTTGTAGGAATATGACTTAGACATGAAAATAAAAAAATTGGTAAGATGTTAAGGCTTGATCTATATGATTGCTAATGCTAACCCTAGATTAATTATCATTCAAGTAGATCAAAAAAATTCAATCTACTGAATGGTATGATTTAATCATACATTTACTAATTAATGGTAATTGTCATACAAAATTATCTAGGGAGAAAAAGAAAGACCTAAGGTTGAAGGTAGCCCATTACCTAATCAAAGATGGGGTTTTGTATAGAATAAATTTTGAAGGGGTTTACTTGAGATGTGTCTCACAAGAAGAATCCACCCAAATCATGAGCACCTTTCATGAAAATATAGGAAGTAGACATCCATTTGGGAGAACCATAACCCATAAAATTCTTAGAGCTGGTTATTATTTGCCAACTATTTTCAAAGATGCTCACAAGCATGTAAGGGAATATCACTCATGTCAAGTCTTTATCACTAAGGAATTAAAGGAAATAATTCCTTTGCAACAAATCATGGTTGACAAATCCTTTGCATAATGGGGGTTAGACTTTATTAGGGTGATCAACCATAATTCATCCAAAGGTCATAAATATTTCCTAACTACCATTGACAATTATACAAGGTGGACTAAAGTTGCATCCACTAAATAATGCAGTACTAAAGAATTAATCAAATTATTGGAGGAAAGCATATGTATTAGGTTCAGAACTCTAGTCTATCTAGTGTGTGATAATGGGTTTGTATTTATATCTATAGAGATGATTGAATGGACTTATGATAATGGCATTATTCTAAATTTTGCATGCAACCATTACCCTAAGGAAATGGAGTCTCTAACTCTAAAAATAAGAACCTAATGAAGGAAATTAAGAAGTCTACTATAGACAAGACCAAGACTTGACATAAGCTCCTTAAGTTTTCACTATGGGTTGGTAGGATAAAAATCAAGCAAGACTTAAGAGATTCACCATTTCTATTGGTGTATGGACAAGCACCTATCTTTATAATCAATCTTAAGATTCCCACATACATATTTATATAAGAATACATGGAAGAGAGATAGGAGTTAGAAAACTCAGTATTTCTAGACATAATTTAGATGGAAGATGCTACGGAGAAAGCCTTTGCTACTTTTGGTAGGCATGAAACCATAGTGAAAAGGTGGCTTGACAAAAGGTCAAATATTAAGGTGTTCAAACAAGGAGACATGGTTCTCCTTGGGGAAAAAACATCTGAGCCTAAGGGTAAACATGGAAAATTCACACCCTTGTGGATTGGCCCATACCAAATTTTAGAAACATTAGGAAACAACACCTTTAATCTCAAAAACCTATAAGGAGTAAAGTCCATACTACCCACTAATAGGTATCACCACAAGCATTACTTCTCTATTACCCCTCTTGGGATCTTCATGGAGTAAAATTGTGAGATGGTTAGATTTAGTGTAGGTAGGCTAGTTAGTTTCCTTTTAGTTTTTTCCTTCCTATCCTTTATTTGTACATAAACATGTATATATTTATTTTCTTTCTTTCTTTCCTACTTTTTATGTTGTGTTTCTTTAATGTTGCCTTGTTTTTTGGTCCTAATAAGTCCTCTTGGACAATTTTATGCTCAGGTTATGAAGTTTTCTTGAAAATACCCAGAGTTTATAAATGAAGGTATATACCCCATGAATATGATGACCATGGTCCTGAAATATAAACATAATGTTGTAATTTACAAAAACTAGTAAATACCAATAGAAGGCACCAATAATTTCATGAGAACCTATCCATTGTCTTGACATCAAACTAGTTCTAAGAAGACTTGCACTTCTAGGTTGAAAACATAGATTATAATGGTATACCAAAACTAGAAGCTAATCAACATCCTTACTTGGGATAAGGGTCACAACCATAGGTGATTTTTCAAAGATCAAAAACTTGACCAAATCCTAAAACCTCGCTATTCTAGTTCCCAACCTTACTGAAAGCATAAAAGCCTAGAAAAAATACAAAAAATAAGAATTCAATGCAAAATTTGAAGATTTATAAGCATAGGTGATTCTAGTAATCTCTACTATGGATATGGATGCCTACATAGCAATGGATCAAGGCTATAAATAGAGTCGAAGGAATCTCTATCGAGGTTATGGACACTAGGCTAGTAGAAAAGCAATGCCTAAGCCTTCCATAAGCTAAAAGTATGGTTCTTGATGAACATCTTAACATGATATAAGTCAAGTGTTAGTGATTAACACTGAGGCCTAGAAGTTGTTTCCTAAACCCCATGGTAAAAAATAAGTGGAATCAAAGCACACACATAATATGGCTATGTCTTGGTGTTTGACCCTAAGTCTACAAGCGTAAGGTTTATTTTGACCATAACCTAATCCAGATGATGATATTGATCAAGTGGAATGGATGATCTAAATATTTGATTAAATCAAAGTCTCTAGGTTCTAACATATTGTTATGTTCCCCCTTGAGTCACCATTTTTTGTAGCCAACATACCTGTATTCTTTGAAAATTGGGACCCTTGAGACACCCTAAGAATATAACATGAAATATGACATGATAAGATCATTTTTATAATTTAAAGATCATCCACTTTATCAAAAGAAAGCTTAATTGGTTATGTTTTCATTTAATTTTGACTAATAGTACTAATAAATGGTCTTTATTTTTTTTAGTTATAGGTTTATTGAAGTTTGTTGCTAATAAATTCATGTTTCAAAACCTTAGAAAAACCCTTAGTTTAAATTTGAATACTAATGGGAACAAATTAGTGAGAACCTTTTAAAAATCCATTTTGGACCTAAGTGTAAATCTCATATTTTAAGCTTAGTCATGTTATTAAACACAACTAAAACTTTGCCTAAAATACTCGGTTCCTATTGTTATTTCCCCCTTTAAATTTCCTTATGTGCCTAACTAATATTCATTCTACAGGGTACTTTTATTATTTCTTGGCTTAGCCTAAGATTTTAACCCTAAGGCCCCATTGTATTTATTAATACTATTGGGACATTAGTCTATATGTATTAGCTTAAATTCCCTTTCCCCAGGTTCACTTTTATGTTAGCTCAATCCCTTGATTTATACCTTAGCCTAATATTTTAATCCTAAGTCCCTAAAATATTTGTTGATACAATCAGGACCCTAGTCTCAAACACCTTAGCACAAGTCTTTTATATTATTGTGGTCGTAACTTAGCTTATTCCCATCTTGTAGGATCCAACGATTCTCACTTTATTGTAGATTTTGATCTAATGGAGTGAGAAAAGACTGAGCTTTAAATTAAATAGTATGCATCTCAAATGATATAATAGTTCTCACTTCCTCATGGTCTTCTAATCAGAGGAAATGTAGAAATTATGACATAATCCTACACATAACCCCTTGGTCAATTGCATTCAAACCCTCATATCATGATCAATGATTCTCATTTCATCATGAGGACCCAATCAGATGAAGCAAAGCATAGTTGAAAGGTCAAAGGATTATGAAAGGCCTAAATGATTGACATGAATCATCTTTACATTTAAGGATTTAAAGCAAAGGGATGCACCTAATAGAAATAATCAATCATGAGTAAGCTCCTAGATCATGATCTAACGACTATCATTTTGTCATCAAAATTGATCCAATAGAGTGAATTAAGTCCAAAAACTTTGGAAGCCCCATGGAGGTCCCAAGTGATACTCTCACATTAGGTCATTATAATTTGATAAGCTTAAAATTGACATTCACATGACCATTATTTGACATCCATGAGGATTTATTTAATGTCCACATGACCATCAGCTTTAAACCCATCAAATTAAAATATTCACTAGCTTAAAAATAGCATTTACATGACCATCATTTGACACCAATGGGGACATATTTGAATTTCATGATATCATATACTTTAAGCTAATTAATTATCCTACTCAGGATCAAAATACACTCCAAAATCCTACTAGAGGGCTAAAAAATTGCTTTACAAATTTAGGGATGTGTTCAAAAGATGTTCAAACATAGGAAACCTTCGATCTAAAAGAATGTGTAAATGGTCTTATGGTCTAAATATTTTTTTTTTAAAAAAAACTTAGTCTAAATCTATACTTTAAGGTCCCCATGACATTTTGTTTACATATCATGAACCTTAAACTATAGATATATACTAAGTGTTACTTTAAAAGAAGTCTTTTTCTTGTAGGACTTAGGCCAGGTTATTACTATATATGGTTTTAATGTGTTTTTTCAATACAATAAAACCCTAAATATTTTATACCAGTATACTAGTTTTTAGCCCCTTTGAGCATGTTTTATAAGGCTTGGAATTAATATTTTATAACAATGTATACATTATGTTTTTTAATCATAATACAAACTTTGGCTTAAAATATTTAACCTTGACCCCCTTTATATAATTCAAAGAAATTAGACATAAATCCCATAGCCTAAGGTTTGATTTGTGCTTAATAAACATGTAAAAAACCTTATCCTAAAGAATTTAAGCCTAAGTCCTAATTTAATCATGTGCTAACATAAATTTCATGCATCTATATAGATCAATGACCCATGCTTCATTATGGGGAGATTATCCAATAATGTGAAAGCCTTGAAGACTTTATAGTGAAGTCTTGAGATCCTATAAGCTTGATGTGTGGTGAAAATGCATTTGAGGTAGAGTTTATAGGATGATCTGATGGTTTATTCTTTGTCATTACATGATGATCCAATAGCCTGAAGGCACTCATTACTTTTTAAAGGCATGTGAGCTCACCATGTGGATAGTTTCCATTAAATAAAGTATGACATAGGATACAAAGCATAGGGAAGGCACACAAATATGCCAAGTGTCACAACCATGGGTTTTGGAGTAAAAGGAGCCAATCATAGGTAAAGGCTTGAATTAAAATCAATGACTCATGCTAATCTAGTATTTTGGTCTGATGTTGTGAAATAAAAGAAGGTATTTTAAATACTAATGGGTATTATTCAAAGGCATATATGAAAATTTTTGTGGAAGGTCTAGATGGATGCCACATAGGCACCATGAAATTAGAAAAGGACAAAATAAAAGATATCATGGGATCAAAAATTCAAAGTTATAAAAGCAAAGCTCTAAATCAAATCCAAGACATGTATAAGCTAGAGTCTGGGTATATCCTATCATTAAAGCTCCAAAACCCTAAACCCTACATAAAAGTGACCCAATTGAATTCATTTGGTCATAATTTGATCCAAGAAGAGTGTGATTATGTTTTGAGTGAAAAAGAGATTTCAAAATGACCATTTTCTATCCAAGGTAAATAGTTTGCAAAAATAGAGACCATGGAAGCTCATAGAGAATAATTAAAAGAGGATACCTAGCTATACTTGTTGATAGATAATGAGTGGTGAATCTTTAAATACACTTAATTAGACCTTACAACCTTAAATCCCATACATTATGAATTGGTCCAAACTCTTCTTCATGGTAGATGAGATACCACACATTTCCAAGGAGGAATAGATAATTTCCACCATAAGCAGGGGACACTATGACTTGGTTATAGTCCAGATGGTTGGCCTTCACCATGCTACTACAAAACTTGAAGTACTACATTGTATATATATACTAGATCCTATCTTTGTTGACTATATAATTTATAATGAATAGATTATTAAGGAAGGAAACTCCAAAAGGAAAATCTATATATTTCCTATAGCTTTTTAGAAATATTATAAGATCCCTCTCCCCCATGTAGACCTATCTAAGATCAAATAAAGGACCAACAAACATGACATGGATTCTATCCTTAGACGCTGACTACACCAATAACCCCATATCTTCAAGGACTTTGAGGGTAAAATCCCAATAATCCAATTTAGAGAAGGAATCAAAATTATAATGATCCTATTAAACTAATCCTTTAGAGCCCCCTCAACCACCTATGTAAATAAAATCTAGTTTCCCTTTGTGCATTTCATGGTGGAGGAAAAGCTCACCCCTCCAACTTGATATTTGATGAGTAATTTCTTGACCAAGTAATTTGCTAACATTAAAAGGAATACATCTAAGCAAGTTTACATGATGTCATACCTACTAAATGCTCTTCTTGCCTCAATCAACTTCCCTATTATTATAAATTTGTCTCCTAAGGGGAAAACAACCATTTCCCACCATTACTTCAAATTACATATCTTTAAATACAAGAACCAAATGAAATTTATTTATGACTATGTCTACCCAGCCATAGTAGAGGCTATCATAGGTGTTCCCATGCCTAGGGTCCGCCCACTCATCAATAAGTATGTTGAAATGATGGGTGACATCTGGTATTACCCTAACTACATAGTCATAAAAATTGAGGGGATTATGTCCCACATGGATTGGTAGTATATATTCCAAGTAAGCTTTTTAAGAAATAAGCTTCCTCCTAGATCATCTACGTCATTGATGGGATATGCAAGGAAAAAGGTAGGGGTCTTCTCCACCCTTTCCCTCTAACCATTATAATAACTGTACTTCAAGATTAGAAATAGGTTGATACCATGGCCAAGTACATGGATTCATTTGGTTTTTATCTTGATAAACTCAAGATGTGGGATCCTAAAAACATAATGTGTTAGGTTGTGGAACTAAAAGCTTCACCAAGTTGCAAATTGGAGGAGGTTGCTAAGTTGTAGGCAACAGGCATCGGTCTGATCAACTAAAATCGGTCATCTTTAGTTTTCAAAATAATGGATGTCGGTTATGGGTCAGCCGACATCGGTCAGACAGGCACTAATGTCGGTAGCTTGTGTGTGCATGCGTCTCTGGAACTGGTCTAATTTTAGATAGATAATTAGTTTGCATGGTAAAGACTAATTTTAGTCATGGAGTTGTGGTTCTAATTATTATAATTAAAGGTCTAATTATTGTTTGTATGGGATCTATATAATAGACTAATGGGCTGTATTGTAAAGTGTGCTAGATAAAGAGAGAAAAGTTAGCTCCTTTAGAGGGAAGAGAGCAAGGTTAGCTCCTCATAGTGCCACAGTGCCAAGTCTATATGATTAGGTAGATCTATGGGAGAGCAAGATCTAGTAGAAGATCCACAGGGGTGCTGGTTGTAAGGTCTAGGTCGGCAAGTGTGTAAGGCTAGGTTGATCTATGGTATAGCAAGATCAAGTGAGATCTACATGGTAAGTAAGGTCAGTTGATCTACAGGTGTGTGTGTGTGTGTGTATGAGATCTAGGTTTGTAGGTGTGTAAATCTAGGTTGATCTATAGGTGGAAACAAGATCAGGGAGATTAACAACACAAAAGGTAGCAAGATCAGGTGAGATCTACTTAGAGTACGTGGTGTACTCAGACTTGGAGTACATTGAGTACTTGGTGGAATAGCAATATTGTTACTGACTGGTGGACTGGCAGTATTGTTACTAACTGGTGGAGGTGAACAACAACTCTGTGTTTGAGTTGTTTGTTGTGAGCATAGTTGAGAGAGAGAACTCTTGAGGGAGATTATTGTATGCCCTAGAGGTGTGGGAGCCCTAGAGGTGTGGGAAGAAGAGTGTGGCATATTCTTTATTGTATTTTTCCTTTTGGAAGAGTATTAATACAATTGGGTATTGTCTCTCATATTCTATGTTATTTTTGAATTCTAGTTACATATTACTTTTGGTTAAATTCTTTGTTTAGTTGCTTATACAAGGTAATCAATTGTGCTCCTAATCCTAACAAAGTGGTATTAGAGCTGTTTGTTGTTCTAGATCCTATCAAAGTTGTATTAGAATTAGGGTTGTAAGTTCACAGAGCCTGGTTCGGAGTAGGTTTGTGTTTGATTACAAGTCACTCTCAGGGGTTTATGATTGAGTGGGAGTATAGCAATGGTAGAAGAAAGTAAGCTAAGAATGGAGGAATTCAAAAGCAAGAATGATCAATTATGGAATGATGGAAAGAAAGAGCAGGTAAAGAAAGATTGTTGGTTGGTAGAAGATCAACATGAAGGAAATGAAGAAGCAGATGTTGTAGGTATTATTGCATAAGATGCTCTTGTATGTTCCTTGCATAAAGTATAATCTTGGTTTATAGATTCTATTGCCTCTTTCCATGCAGCTTGAAATAGAGTATTTTTCCATGTTAATGTCCTTGGAGACTTTGGAAAGATTTATTTAGGGGTTGGTGAGCCTTGTGAAATTGTTGGCAAAGGGGAAGTGCGGTTGAAATTGCAGATGGCCAACACATGGGTGTTGAAGGATGTCATGCAGGTCCCAGTTCTGAAGAGGAGGCAATTTCTTCAAGAAAGTTGGGTGATGAGGGATGCATAGTAACTCTCATAGCAGATGCACTTGAATTAGCATGTGGTAATAAAGTCGGTATTCTTTATCTATCTACTTGTATTACTGATTCTCCTTCTATTGCAAAGATGTGGCTCTTTAGGCTTGGTCACATGAGTGAGAAGGGAATGCATGTTATTAAGAGGAAGTCAGATGTCTTTGACAAACTTAAAAATAAGAAAGCCTTAGTTTTTAAGGAGAAGATGACGGATAGAGATCAGCTCAAGGGGCTGAATAATTTTGAGCAGGGTAGTTTGGACAAGGTTATGATCCAAAGTAAGCTCGTGGGTAAAAAGTCATCACTCATAGGAAAACACAGTTACCGACATTAGTCAGGTGGAACTGACATCGAATAGGAAGGTACCAATGTCAGTCATGTGTAGACTAGACTTAGTGGTGTTGGGTAGGTGGTGACTGACGTCAGTCAGAGAATCAACGTCAGTGACCAGGTGGACCCCGATGTCAGTCAGGGAACTAGTGTCAACAATCAGGTGGGATTGACATCGGTCAAGTGCAGACTAGGGTTGACTAGAAAATGGATTTTGGGTGAACAACAAGCTATCAAAGAGTCTCAAATGCTCATGAGGAGGACTAAAAGGGTAAGTAAGCCTCAAATTCATTATTCACCTTCTTTAGACTACTTGTTGCTCACTGATGGTCAAGAATCAGGAAGTTTTAAAGAAGCAGAGCAAGTAGGATCTAGGAAATAGTGGGAGCATGGCATGAATGAGGAATTTGATTCCTTGGATGAGAACCAAATGGGAGATTTGGTAGAGTTTCTATCTAGGATAAAAGCACTAAAAGATGAATGGATTCCTTGGTTAAAGAAGAGAGAGAATGGACACGTGAGATAGAAGGCCAAGTCATATGGTCCTGAGGAAGCTCTAGGATAGTGGTACAAGTTTGACAGGTGTATGACAAAGCATGGCTTTAGTCAGTGTCAATGTAATCATTGTGTTTACTTTACCAAGTTGGATAGTGGTCATGACATTATCCTGTTACTGTATGTTGATGATATGCTTGTTACAGGTTCATACATGCAAGGTTTTGCTGAGCTAAAGTTAAAGTTAGTTCAGTGGTATGCCAAAAAGGATTTAGGAGGAGCAAAATTCTTTGGCATGAGTTTTTCTAGAGACATAAAAGGTCACAGGTTGATTTTGTCTCCAGATGATTGTGTGAATAAGGTAGTGGTGAGATTTGATATGCAAGATTCAGAACCGGTTAACACACCTATGGATGGACAGTTGACAAAATAGTGTCCAAATTCACATGATGAGGGTAAGTACATGTGTATTATACCTATTTTTGCCCCAATAGTGGGTGTTGTCAGCAAGTTTTTAGCCAATCTAAAAAAGAAGCACTTGAGAGCAGTTCAGTGGATTCTTAGGTATCTGAGAGGGATCAACAACAGGGATTCATGCTATGCAGGTCAAGGACTTCTCTACATGGGTTTGTAGATTCGGATGTGGCAGGTTACTTGGATGACATGTAGAGCACCACAAGATGTGTGGTGGTTGGTCTTCAAGATTGAGCTTGAAGAAAGATACAATCTAGGAAACAAATTAGATGATGTATAGGTATAGGTATAGGTGTAGTTATTTATCTGCAAGTGGTAGATTGTTAGGTTTTGGAGTTAAAAGCTTCACCAAGATGAAAACTGGAGGAGGTTGCCGAGTTGTAGGCAACTGACATCAGTCTAATCAATTGACGTCGATAATATTTAGTGTTCATAGTAACCAATGTTAGTTATGGGTTGGCTGAGATTGGTCAGACAGGCACCGACATTGGTAGCTTGTGTGTGCATGAATTTGCATGCATCTCTAAAACTAGTCTAATTTTAGACAGATAGTTAGTTTGCATGGTAAAGACTAATTTTAGTGTTGGAGCTGTGGTTCTAATTATTGTAATTAGAGGTCTAATTATTATTTGTATGGGATCTATATAATAGACTCATGGGTTGTATTGTAAAGTGTGCTAGATAGAGAGAACAAGGTTAGCTCCTTCAGAGGGTAGAGGGAAAGGTTAGCTCCTCATAGTGCCACAGTGCCAAGTGTGTATGATCAGGTAGATCTATGGGAAAGAAAGATCTGGTAGAAGATCCACAGGGGTGATGGGGTGTAAGGTCTAGGTTAGCAAGTGTGTAAGGCCAGGTTGATCTGTGGTATAGCAAGATCAAGTGATCTCTACATGGTAAGTAAGGTTGGTTGATTTGCAGGTGTGTGTGTGTGTGTGCAAGATCTAGGTTTGTAGGTGTATAAAACCAGGTTGATCTATAGGTGGTAGCAAGATCAGGGAGATCAACAACACAACAAGTAATAAGATTAGGTGAGATCTACTTGGAGTACATGGTGTACTCAGACCTGGAGTATGTTGAGTACTTAGTGGACTAGTAGTATTGTTACTAACTGGTGGACTAGCAATATTGTTACTGACTGGTGGAGGTGAACAACAACTCTATGTTTTAGTTGTTTGTTGTGACCGTAGTTGAGAGAGAGAACTCTTGAGGAAGATTATTGTATGCCCTAGAGGTGTGGGAGCCCTAGAGGTGTGGGAAGAAGAGTGTGGCATCTTCTTTATTATATGTTTCCTTCTAGAAGAGTATTAATACAATTGGGTATTGTCTCTCATATTTTGTGTTATTCTTGGATTCTAGTTACATATTACGTCTAGTTAAATTATGTGTTTAGTTGCTTATACAAGGTAATCAATTGTGCTCCTAATCTTGACAAAGTGGTATTAGAGCTATTTGTTGTTCTAGATCCTATCATAATGAGTATAAATTTGAAGGAGAAGAAGATCCCTAAGCTTGAGTACATGCATCATCTCAGTGTTAATGACACCATTTATATTAAGGCCAAGAATTATGAAGAGGTGTTCTCTAGGATCCAAAGGCACAACATCAAACTTGAACATAGATTGACCAAGGATGACAAGACATCTAGGGAGGAATGGAAAATGCATCCTTTACAATATCACTTACTATTTGGACCATCTAGGATAGCCCAAAGACAACCCCAAGTCGAATAAGCACAACTGTAGGGGTAAATTATGCAAGCCCAAGATGAACAATGCCATGATAAGGAGAAAGTGAGAGAAGTAAAAATAGAAGAGAGACTTGAAAAGAGGCCCTCATCTTAAACACTCCTAAGAAATCCACCTTCCTTAGTTTAGTACATAGATATGATAGCCTTAGATCTAAAAGAGACACTTAAGGGTGACGTTAAGGAACTTGTAGAGTCATATGATATTAACAGGGAAGAGAACTATTTGAAGAGACTCAAATCCAAGTAGGGGATCTTAGAGGAGAGAAAGGAAAATAGCTTGTCACTATGGCATCCAAAGAGAAGAGGAAGGTAGAGCTAGCATTAGTTCCTGTTATAACAAGGAAGAGACCAAGATTGACCTTAACTCACCCCACCAATGAAGTCAATCTATTTAGTGATGAAATCCCAATTCATGTACCAGTCATTCCTGACTAGTTCATTTATGCAAAATTACAAAATATGCCTACTCTTTCCCATTCATGGGCCATGAAAAATGTGGAAGTGCATGATGAAATAAATCCATGGATTAAGGCCATGGTAAAGGAGTTAAAAGAGAGAAGGATTGTGGTCTCTCCAAGATATGAAAGCAAGAGAGTGGATACCCTAGGAGCATCAAGTAACACAAGTGTAGATGTCCCTAAACCTCTAAAATTAATAGAGTCATCTACCATCATGAAATTTAATCTAGAGATAGTTGTGTTTTAAAGGGTTACTACCAAGATAACTATGGTGGGATCAGAGGAATTCACCTTCCAAAAGGTGGAATGCTTTATAGGATTAACCCTAGTTGGGGAAATAGTTGGGTGAATCTACCATTCATGAACAAGATGTTGAAAGCTTAATCAAATATCAGTTAACATAAGTAAAAGTAAGGGTTAAAGGAATGAAATATAGGATCTATAATTTACAAAGATAAAAAGAAAACTTGGAGAGATAGGCAATTCTATGAGTACCTAAGGCAATGACCAAAATGATTGATGAGTCACTTTATGACATGTTTGAGGCACTTATAACAATGAATTTGAGGTAGAGTGCATTAGCATAGTAGATTACATTATCCAAAGGCTTGATCACCCAATGGAAAGTCCTAGAGGACAAAATAGATTAAGTTCTTAATATCCAAGAAATAAAATAGATCTTGAGCTTCAAAACCATTAGTTTAGGACACTTTATTACAATTTTGGGAATTATGGTTGATAAGATTCAAAATTTCAGTGCATGGAATAATAATTTTGAAAGATTCCTAGAAGATGATAAGGATCTAATTACAAGGATTGAATAACTTATTAGGACTATGCTTATAGACCCTATAAAACCCACTACCATTGGAATCATAAGTGATGAAGAATTCAAATAGAGGGTTACTTTGGTAACTCAAGAAATCAAAGGAAAGAGCAAAGGCAAATATAGGGATGATAACTGTAAGATAGTAGACATGATATTCACTGTTAGAGAGAGGATAAATAAAGATAGAAGCATTAAATAAGCGACAAATAGAAATGACAGATAACTCAAGGATCTGGTAGATCAAGAGGAGGAATGTATCTTGAATCTTGTCATGGATCTAAAGCTAGTTGATCAGAAACATACTAAAGCCATGAGCATCCTCTAACAACAAAAAGTAGAGGCCCCAATAAAAAATTACACAATATTATATTTTGTATAATTTTATATCTTTTTAAAATTGAATATTCATTTGTAAGGCATATGATAGTCTCTTAGCATATTTCCCCTAGGTCAGTCTAATTGTATAAAACAAGTGTATTATAGAAAAATCCCAAGGAGGACAAATGTCCTTGTCTTTTATACACCTATATATTGTAACTAATCGATATACTACCTAATCCTTTTATAAAGGAAAGTATTACCATTTGTAAAAGGGAGAGAATTTTGAGAAAATTTTATACACTTGAAGTAATTAATATAATCAAGGAATTCTACAAAATATTGTCCATATTTGATATGCCAATTGCTAATATATCTTTTATCTCAATTACTAGTTTTATGTCTTGAATTTGAATAGTTTCTTTGAATTCTGGGTTCTATTTTCTAATTATAAGGTTTCTAATTTATGCATATGCTATATTAGTTAGAGGATCTTAGGTTTAGAATCATTTAATTTTTATCTATATTCAGTTGTGTAAATTTTATTTGATTATAGTAAGTAATTCCTTAAAGTAAACCTGGTTCTTAATTGTGACTCTTTACATTATCCTTTAAAGTTTTCCTGTTATATAGTGGAATTTGAGATAAGGATTTTTTAAATTATATATTGGTTTGAATGTATACTTAGCTAAAATTAATTCTTTCATAAGACATATAAGACTAAAATTGGTAATCACTTAATCTCTTTTCTGCCTTACCCTTCCCTTTCCTCCTTTTCTACATGAGACCACTCTTGTTTAAATATCATTATAAATATTCACTTAGATTAATTTGTAGCTTAAATCTAGACCATAATTCACTAAGTGTTAATATATATTTTATATAATTCATGAATAAAAAACCATGATGGCTTCCAACCATCACTCATTATAAATGTTTAGGACACCAATGCATATCTCTACTACTATTTCACCATAGGTAACATCAAGTTGCCATAACTTGCTACTCATGTTTTGAATTCCTAGAATTCTAAAATGAGAAGTGTTATTTGAATATTAAGGAAACCTATGGTACACTTAGAGGCATCAACACCATTAAGGATTTTTAGTGTGTCCAAAACTTCATATGATCAGTCAAGATTCTATCTAAGTATCTAGTTTTCATAAGAGACTATAGGTGGTCCTATGAAGGTTTACTTTTCAAGGCTAAAACTGTGAATGCTTGGTCATAAGTCAATGAAGGGATTTGAGGGTAAAAAACCAAGGAATGAGTACAACATGAAGGAAATGATGTTTTTTTTACTTGACTTTAAACCCTTTATAACTACTATAGTGGCACAAGCTTATGCTTTTTATGATATCACAAAATGTACTTATGATAGTCACCTTGGGACATGAGGTGAAGGGGTCCCTTGATCTGAATTAGGTGAGTATGGAAGGTAGAGGATATTTAAAATGATATCAATGGACAATTACATGATTTAAAAACACCCCTCTCTTCCATATTTATGCCTTAAATTCTCTATAGCTTACATAAATTTATCTATAGTCTACAAAATGAAGAAAGCATGACATTTTACTTGCTTCCATAACCCAAACATATCAACTAAGGGTGAAAGGTTATATATATGGTTGATTAGGACCTAAAGAACACACACCTAGTGTTTTTTTCATAAACTACTAAAAAATGCAACAAAACTATTACACTTTCTAATCCTTACACAAATAAATAAGCTCATTAGAGTAACCAGATTGTTAGCATTTATTCATAGATAATAGGGAATGGATTTATAGAGAAATGATATCGATAAAAATTTCAAGGGATCCCCTTTCTTTCTTGAAATGTTTAGATCATTATATTCTCTCTCATTCCCATACCATCCACAAAGCTGAAGGGTTTTCCTGAGCTATAAAGGAGTTCGATGCAATTAAAGGGTTAGTTTTGAGATTGTATTGAATCCTTTTTCCATGAAAATTCTCTGAGATGTCTAACATGAGCCCACTTGAAACCTATGATCCCCCTTTGTATGGAATTATCAATAAAAGTCTATAAAACCTACTAAAACACTTAAAAGTACCTCTTTTCCTACATTTTCTCCATGTTTTTGACCTTGAACCACCATTAGAGGATTAATAGAGGGAAAAAAATTCATACCATATTTCAAACCTAGTGGTACGATAGGGGAAGCTGAAGAGGCAATCTATTCCAATGTATGGGATGTATTTACTAAGTAGGGAGTGAATATGAGTTTTAAAATGAGCCCTTTATGGTATGAAATACCTAGTGATGGCTTAGGGACTATTTTAAAACCTTTATAAGCAATGAATACTTTAAATATCACTTTTATAAATATTTCATAAGGCATATATTCTCATATGAGGTTTTTGAAGAGTTATTGATGGCCTTAGGGGGTTATGGAGGATTAAAACCATTTGAATGAATAGACCATGAACAATGACACTAAAAACATCATTAGACCTTCATATCATGATTTTGAACAAGGTTTAGACACCATTCACATTGATTACAAAGCCTCTCTCATAAGGAATGCCTTGAAAAAGGCCCATATACTATAATAAATAATAAACTCAAACTTGTCAAATTACCTTAATTTTATCAAAAGATCCTTAATCTTATCAAACAAATTTAAAATCACTTATTTGACATCACAAGACACCATGCCAATCTTTTGCTCACTCAATGGTCATCATGACCACTACCACATCACCAATATATCTTAACATAACTATGACATATGATGACCTTTGTAGTATAATATAACATGATATGAAACCTTAATCAATGCTAACAATGTTCAAATGTAGACCAAATAAGACATCACCTATGCATGAGGTTACCATGTGTAGGCTTGGGTGGGTGTCATGCGATGTTTTTGGTTGTATGGGTTGGCATTTAGAATGGGAGGCCAAATTGCCAATAGTAGGTCCATCCAAACTCTACGAGAAAAAATGAAGAAGGATATTTCTATCATAACTGATCTCTTGGAAAGCAACAAAGAACAATACTAGATGCTCTCTTAGATATCCTTTTTCTTTATATTTTTCAAAAAATTTAATATGAAATTGAGATGGAAAATGTATATGGAAAATAATATAATGAAAAGGATATAAACATATATGATCCATCTTTTTATTTTTGTTTTGATTAATGACTTGAAATCTTGATCTGGTATCTTTGAATCCTTGTAATTCCTATGTAAGGAGAGTATTTTGGGAAGTGGATGGAATATTATAGGAATGAGAATGTTATTGTAGATTATTTGGATTTGAATAAATATTTTGTCTCAAATAATTAGAATTATCAATTCTATATCTTAGATTAAATTGAGTGGTAAGAATTTGGTAAGGATTATGATTATAAGATATAATGGAAATGCACCATTATAGTAGAGGAAGAAGCTTTTAGTTTTGTCTTAAGAAATATTATTGATTATTTGGAACATATTATTGTGTATTAGATAAGACTTGATGAAATTTAGAATGACCTTTAGACATATTATAATTGGGAAGTAATGAACTTGATCTAACATTTTGTGCTTCAATGGGAACTTATTGAGGATGACCCAAATTTTACAAAGGTTATGAAGGAATTTGATCAAATGATTTTGTAAGACTTGTCTTGTGGGCACTTGATGTGGATTGGGAAATGTTTAATGTTATTCCATAACATGTGAATAATCTACAATTACCTTTTATTTGGGATCCATGGGCATTTCAACATGAGGAATTCGATCAACAATGGGATATTTTTATTGATGTTTAATTAGGTGACCAATAATTAGATTGATTATTAATACATGAGGGGAATTAATTTCTTGCTTAGCATGTTTCAATTTGGTGGAAATAATGGGTGATATTTTAGGTTTAGAATCAAGTAATTTCTTCCTTTTTATCAATTTTTTTGAATTTTTTGATGATTAAACCTATTTGGGAATATGACAATAAGAATGTGTATCATCAATTCTCTCCATAATTATGGCATAGTTAGGTGTAGGCTATCCATTTATTCCATATGTATATTTTCTATAGGGAAATCATGAGGGACATTAGTTCCCATCTCTAGTAAATGCAATAGATCATTTTATGTATCAACATATAATTGGTGCTCACAAGGGTTTAATTTGCATCATAAAAATGTGGATATTCTTAATATTGTAATTGATGAAATCCCATACCCTATTTATCATGAGGATAATCATCCTTATAAAAATGTTTTTTGTATTGGACTTACACAAAGGGATCTATTTTGTTTTAGATCCAATCATCCTCATAAGTGGTATTATAAGCCATACCATGTTGAGTGTAACAAATCATATTGGAATTAATTATTGGAATAGACTTGGATAAGAAAGATGTATTTTGGGAAAAGAAAAGAGTAAAATCCTTTAAAGTAACAAGATGTGAATAAATTTTACCAAGAAACATATAGAGTGATAATACAATCTCAAATAAGAGAAGGTGTGGTTTAGGACATGATTTGAACACAAGTGGTATAAAATACCAATTTGGAATCAGAATGAGGATAGAGTAATGGTGCACTTTCACATAAAGGAGATATGAAATGTATAAATTTGACCAATATGGGACATAGAAGGACACATATTTGACATATACATGGACATATTAATGTTACAAATTCACATGAGATAAGGGTATGAAATGTATGCATTTTGGACAAGGTATAATGAAGCAAAAACTTTTAGTGTAAGTATAATATGATAATGTTGGACCGAAGAATGACTAAATTAATCTTTCCTTATGTTATAAATTGACATAGGTTTATGGGGAAATTACTGATCCTTTTGATATATTTACTATTGAGAGGATAAAGTTTAAGATTATTTAAGAGTAAATAATTTTAGGTTATTGGTACAGATTTTAAGTAAGCCCCCCCTATCTTAAAATTCCATACAGAAAAGGTAATATTTAGTATTTTTTAACTTTTTCATCCCTATATTAGTGATAATTCCATGGAAAATATGTTTTTAGTTTAAATTTTTATTTAGCAAAACTAAAATGTATGAATATACCTGAAAGTATGTGGGTGATTTAGAACTAATTGTTAAGTGGATTCAAACTATCTATAATCTTATGAAAGGGTGTAGTCCCTTTAAAAACCACTCCATCTATAAACTTCTCAGTAGTGTGTGATGTTTAGGCTATCGCATGATTGAATAGCCTATTTGGCTAGTCAAGTTAATCCCTCAACCACTGTCCTAATGAATAATACAATAAATTTGTATACCCCACTATATGAGTTGGGTTGCCATTATGTTATGAGATTGAAATCCATGTAAAATATGACTTAAATAACTTGTGAGAAGGATATGAACTCTCACTCACAAGACAAATGAAAAGAAAAAATAGAAATACATTCTTGATTTTTTATTCTTAAGACCCCACAAATGGGTAAGAGAAGAGAATACATCAAGTAATATTTTGTGAGACTCTAAGACAATCAATTAAGATTTTGACCAAGAATGAAAAATATTTAAGCAAATAATGAAAGGTAAAATTATCTTAAGAGCATAAAAATGATTGTGATTTGTTCTTTCTTAAGCACCAATTTGTAAATGTGAATGAATTTTTCCTTGGTTATTAGTAAAATCAAATAAAAATCTATTAAACCATTAATATAAGTTGTTAAAATTTCTAACAATGGTTTAAGAATTTTTAGGATTTTTTTTTTTTTTTATAGCTCTCATGTTTTTCAAATAGAGATAATTTCATCGATATGTAAGACATTTTTGCTATTTTTAAGAACCTGTACAACAAAATAGCCAATAAAGAGAAAACTAGATAGGGGTGAATTTTCCAATTATAAGGACAATTTCACCAATTATCATAAACCATTTCACTAAATATATGACAAAATAACTAAAATTAGTGATAAATCCATTGAAGATAAAAGAAATTTGCTAATGATTTGAAAATGATTACCAAAATTATATCATCTAAGGTTTAGACAAATTCATTGAACTTTGAACCTTTAATCAAAGTGTAGAACATTATTGGCAAAGAAAAAAAACATAGAAAATGAGAGGATAATAAGGTCAAATTCATCGATAATAAAGATAATTTCATTGAATAACTAAACACATTCACCAAATCAAAATATATATTATGTGTTCTTGAGATCAAATTCATCAATAATATGAAATTTCATCTAATTTTGAGATAAATTTATCAAAACTCAAATATAATAGACTATAAAAGACAAGGATGATTTTGGTGCTAATAGGGATGATTTCATGAAACTATAGAAATCCATAGACCATTTCACCATTTTCATGAATGAATTCATTGAAACACATAGAAAAATAGAAGATGAAACTTTGAACACAAAATAACCAGAATATCAATTTTTTTCCAAATCAAAGCTTAGTGTATAGGCTCAAATGAAAAGTATGGGTTACATGGTCTCACTAGGCATGGTATATGTGTTGATAGAATCTAAATCTTCTATAAATTCACAAAGTTTCCAAAGATAAAATTTAACGTGATAGAAAATATGAAAACACATACCTAGGACCTTGTGAGATTAACAAATACGAAAGACTATAATGCTTAAATAATCAAACAAACATAATGTTAACCTCATTATAACTTGTCATTATTTGGATTCAATTCAAACGTAGTTTTATACAGTCTTTATCTATGCAAATTTGTAGTTAGACACCTCCATTAAATTTATGGACCATGTTGATTTGATCAAAGGATAGAAGATTGATGCACAAAGAGACTTAATGATTTGGCAACACTTCATTACCTGAATTGAGCATGTGGAATTGTATTTCCAAGAGGTATATACATATATATATATATATATGTATATATATATGTATGTATATATATATGTATATATATATATGTATATATATATATATATATATATACATATATATATACATACATATATATATATATACACATATATATATACATATACATATATATATATATATATATATATATATATATATATATATATATATATATATATATATATATGGATCAAGGAGGACCCTTCATCTTGAAATCAAGATGAACAATTTGCAAAGGGTCATCAATTATGCACATGGATGAAGCACATGGATCATGATGTGATCCACTCATCTCAATCAAGATGAAGGGTGGAGGGTGACCTTTGTAAATATCAAATATGGATGGATATAATCCATTCATCTTGTTTTCAAGATGAAGGGTGGAGGATGCCCCTTTTAATCTAATAATGATGAGTTGATTTGTTCCATCCATCTTATTTCCAAGATTAAGGGTGGATCATCTTCTCTAAGAAAGAACATGGATCTCAAAAGTGGGACCTTCATCTTGTTTCCAAGATGAAAGGTGGATAATAAATCGCCCTTTATTACTAATTCTTTGAATAATTGGTGTGATCTCAAGGGTATATTATTAGGATCTCAAGATTAGTCTTTTCATGCAGATGTCATTTAGATGGGGACAAGAGGAAAATTAGTAATTAGGAGAGTAATTAACTAAATATCTCATGAACCTATTTAATTAACAAAAGGTGAAGAATTGATTATTACACTAAAATTTAGAAGGGGAATGCGAATTAATAGAGAAGGGAATATTATTGAATTAATCAAAAAATAAGGAATTAAATAGAGAAAATGACCAGAATGATAATTGAATAGAGAAATTGATAATTGATAATTGAATGATGAAATTGATTAGAATGATAATTGAATAGAGAAATTTATCATAATGATAATTAATTAGAGAAATTGACTAGTATGATACTTGAAAAGAGATATTGACCAACATGATAATTGAATAGAGAAATTGACCACTATGATAATTGAATAAATAGATTAAGCGGTATGATATTTGAACATAGAAATTGAATAGATTATAATTGAATAGAGAAATTGATTGGATTATGTATAATTTTTTAGAAGTCATTCCAATTTGTTATTTTTGACATGTAAGTGATAAAAATGGACTGTCTACGTAAAGCGTACATAAGATAAAGATATGAGATCAAGCTACCCAAGTCCCAATCCTTAAAGAGAGACAAGGTGTATTTTCCTTGTCCAAAAGAAATACTAGAAAAATTGGAGAATCCCCATATAATGAATATTTTTTAGCCTATTTGGAAACACATGAAAAGGACTTGATATAACTCTATATAGTCACTGATTGGTCTAATAAAGAGATATAGAAAAATCTAAATAAAGTGATGGAATAATAAAATATTGTGCATATTCTTATGGAAATAAAGGACAATGTGTAGAATTTATCCCTCAAGCTATATAACATTCTTAACACTATTAGTACAATAAAGACTAAAATGTCTCCAAATTTGGCTAAGACTTAATTTTTTTATTTTTTTAATGAAGCATAAAAAAATTAACTTTATCATTACTCTTACTATAAATAAGGCCTTTGGTAATTTAGACCTGATCACTCTTCTTGAGGAAACTAATTCCCTCAATTTGGTAGTTATCAAAACACAAAAGGTTTGTTAATGGGTAACCACTGCACAAGTATTGATTCTAAAATTAACTGAGCATGAGACGTGGACAATAAAAAATTTATAAGAATTGAATTTGTCATAAGGAAGGCACACTTTGAGGAAATTTCTAGACAGCCAATTTTTGATAAGTTAATCTAGATAACTTCTACAAATTTCAAATAAAGTCCTCAAGGATGCATAAGGTAGGATATTGAGTAAGATATTAATTTTTATAAGAAGAAGGTGATAGAGATTAAAATCATTAAATTATAGTTCATATCTTCAAATTAGAAGCATGGATCTATACTCACCAAAGTCTCAAGGGTTCACAAACCATCCATTCTCAACATAGCCATAGTCAAAGTTCAATATGATCATGCCTATAAGTGTTATCTAGACTTGAAGGCAATTAAACATTCTAAAGTAAGAAATTCTTGTTTAACTCCATCAGACACTTCAAGTGATACTCCCTTAGCTATGAATCACTAAAATCAATTAAACCTTAATGAATTAATATAATATTTTATGTATTTATTACATGAAAGTTAACATATGTAAACTAAAAATTTATTATATTTTCATGATATTCATGATTCATATAATCATTATTTGTGGATTATTATCACATGCACATGCTGCATGATTTTTTTAATATGCATTTTGTTTTAAAAATAAAATTTTGCTCATTCACAAATTGTACATGCAAAGTGTAAAGTAAATAGAACTATTTTTCTAATTATTTACATGTAATTGGATAAATTTAGAGGATGAGGTGACCCCTTCCCCAAATATATATATACTTTTAATTCTCCCATTTCAAATAGAGTTGAAATTTTTATCAAGATAGGAATAATTTCATGCAATTGTGTTAATGTGTTTCTTCTCAAATTTTGTGTAATGGATTGTGATTACTTCCCTATTATTGATTATATTATTCAATGTGTGTAAAGGCTACTTATAATTATTTAGTGTTATTATTTATATATGATAGTTTAGGATGTGCAAAAATTATTTTAATATTGGATAATTATAAGAAATTAGGTTAATAATTTCCTCTTTTTAAGTGTGTATAAGTGTTATTTCACAATATAGCCTTCTAAGGTGAGTAAAAAGTCCTTTAGATACCTTATTGATCCAAGTCACAATCCTTTATTATATGGGTGTGTAATAGATACTATAGACAAGAGAAACCTTTCACTAAGATCTTGGAGTTTACTATATACTTCTCCCTTAGACTCCCTCACTGTGTTTTTATGTGTGTAATAAATAGTAGCTAGCTACACACATTATTTTAGAAGACACTTGTCCATGTATGATACCAAGTTGGAATGAATCCGATCTTGACCACATAACTTCTTTTTGTACTCTACTTTCCCTCTTTTTGAATTTTTTTTGATATCTACACACCATAGTTTAGACTATCACCCAACCAATAAAATAGAATTTTTGTTTCTTTTAGTTTTTAATCACCCATGCTCACTTGGTTAACAACCTACATGTTCAAAAAATTATTTCACCACCTAGCTTTTTCAACCCATGTCCATAACTCATGACCTAGAGTGGAGTTTGACTCAATAGATGTCCAAAAATGTTAGAGGTTATTTAATTCATAAGATTTGTGTTCATAAAAATTAGTATCAAATGTGGTTTTTTATTGGAAAAGCACGATGAAATGAAAATTTTGAATAATCATATTGACTAACTAAATAAGATGCTTGAGAAGCAAAATATCGGTATCCCTAATTCTACTAATCAATGTTCATCAACCCATGAATACTTTAAGGAAAACGACCATGATAAATAAAAGGAAAAATAATATTGTAAGGGGAAATAAAAGGGTAAGGCCTTTATTATAGTTTTACCTCTAACTCTTACATGGGTCACTGACTCTAATGCTTCACTTCACATGGCCTCTTTATAGATAGAGTTTAGTTCTTTGGAACCATGTGACATTTCCTCTCTATAAATGGATTTTGACACATAAAAGAAAGGTTATGTATATAAGGTATGTTGAAGTGATTTGTAGAATTAACAATAATTTTTTAAGTGTTCCACCACTTTAAACTAATATCACATCCATTTACCAGATAACTCACCTTGGTCTAGGCATGCAAGTTATGTTCACTACAAATTTAATGTATGCTAGAAAGTTAAATAATGATACTATATTAGTAGTGGGAAATTCCAATCATGATACTCAAATATATAACTTATCATAAATTTATCCTCACTCTCCTTCAAATGATCCTTCTTTGAACTCACATAATCTTGATAAATTTTTTGAGTTAAGCTCACCTTTGATATTGATGACACTTCTTATAGTATTGATGACTACAATAGTGATGGGGACACATCTCCACCATTTCATTATCACATTATTTTTTTTAGGAGTTATTTCCTAATCAACCTACCTCTATTACTCTTATGAAATTATAGGGTATAGGTATACTCATCCATGACACATCAATTATCAAGGAGTTTATTCTAGAGTTCAAGTGTATTATAGAGTCCTTCCTAGCCTCTACTCTCATTACACATTCATTTCTTAGAGAATTTATGCCACATAAATTTAATGAGGAGAAACATTCCTTATTTATGAATCACACATTAGCTATAGATCCATCAGGCACTTGGTAGACATATTTACTATTCTAGGGTGATCCACTTTTCACTGTATCTACTTTTGTTCAACAATCACCTCAAATAACACTATTTTAGGCTTCAATATGGCTAAAGGTATTTGTAAACTCTAGTATGGATTTTTAGCCCTATTTTCTTATTTTCTCTCTTTTTGGAGAGAAGCTTTGTCCTACAGGTTTTTTCCTTTTCTCCATTTTAAGGGTGTTTTATGATTCTTGGGTACCTCATCAAGCCTCGTTTTCAGTACCCAATTATTCCACCCACCTAAGCTACACTTCAAGGGGTGATATTATAAGGTTTTTCTTACTTGTAGTTTTACCTACATGGTTATTAGTTACCTTTCTTAGGATTAATAAGGTCATTAGTGTAAATAGAGTTAATGTGTTTTCTAATTGTGAATTGAGTTGTTACCTTTTTAGTGACCTAATATATCACTATATAATTTAGATCCTTTTTAACAATTTGTTTAGTGAATAACTTAATGGAAATTTATGAAGCCCACTTTTTCTTTGCATTTCTCACACCTAATATTAATGTTTTAATGCAATATATAATGTTCAAAGATGTTGGAGTGGTATGAAACTTTCCAATGTTTCTATCTCTATCATCTAGATTGATATAATTTATATACATTTTAGATTTGTTATATATATCAATGAGTTTGATATAACTTATGATCACATATATTTTTATGACTATATCATCCAATAATTAGATAATGATAATATAGTTCAATTAAAACCACATAGAAATACCAACCAACACTAAGAGATATCCTATATAGTTATAATAATGTCTATTAGCACTTATAATGTTTATAACTATCACTCAAATAGAGATGATATTAGATCACCTTTAGTTTCAGATATTTCCAAATCCATTAGCCATAACTAAAAATGTGTAAAAGCATAGTTAAACTTTTGTTCCTTTGATCATCCTATACTTACTCCATCTAATTGTATTGGCTAGTGTTATATAATTCAACCTATTTTTATAAACTTAAATACATTTTCCAACAAAATACAATTCAATTAATATCTATTGTACTAGAAGGTATTGGCCAAGATGATATCATATAAAATAATGAGAAGCACCTCTTAAATATATTAAAATTAATTTATATTCAAAATCTACTACTATGAGACATATTCACTCATTATTTTAGAAAATTTTTAATAATATTATTAATATCGATTTAGATATTGAGTATTAATTCCAGATACCTACTTTTCTTATTGATTAATCCATATTATAACTCCTTCATGTAAGTTAGCCTAAAATTCCACATGAACTTCATATGCTTGGAAAATTTGAGAATACTTATCCTTCCTTTAATGAATTTTGTAAAGTGTTAATATTAAGTATGATCTAATTTACCAGCTTCCTCCAACATCATATTATTTTTAAGATGGAAATCCATAGTTTATTGAGGAAACTAGGGAATTAAATTTAGTAACATCCACAAATCCTTGCCTTATGTTCATATCTAAGGCACTCTACCTTAAGGTACATATAATTTAATAATAATATATGATATATTTAGGGGATTTTCATATGAGGTAATTGCTAGAATTGACACTAGTATAGTTTCCCATAGCATTGTTACCTCTCTTGATGCTTATTTCATTCAACGGGAAAATAATAATTCCCTCCTAAATTTTCTAGGAATTCTCATAAAGAAATAATTAAGCTATAGGATTTTAAGTCTATCAAACCCATATATTAATCTAAATGGGTGTCTATCATAGTACATAATCCTAATAAATTTACTATTATTATTTTCATTTGTTTTGGTTTTCATTATATCGACTTAGCATGCCTTAAGGATAATTTTCCCCTACCTTTCATATATTTCATTTTAAATTCTAAAACATGATATGATATGATTTACCTCAAGTATGTATTTAGGGTAATAATTATATTCACGTATCCCCAAAATATCAACATAACACTACCTTTATTACCAAATGTGGAGCTTATTTATACATTAATATTACATTTAACCTTAAAATCTCCAAGGAACCTTACCAACATGAAATGATGAAAATTTTTCATTATATTATCCAAAATATAGTTTAAACCTATTTGTATTACCTCATAAAAAAATCCAAGAATCATGGATATCATCTTTGTGACTTAGTTATAATCGTTGAGTGTCTTATTAAATTCAAAATCAAGCTTAATCCTAAAAATTCTATTTCTAGTGTTCTTATAATTTCATGATTTTTGGTCTCATGATGAGGGATTGAAATGGATATTTTTGATATAAAATATATTATTAAAATTATTATTCCTCATTCTACCACTCTTGTTCACACCTAGCTTGGGGAAATTTGTATATATTTTTAATCTGAATTATTATATCCATTTTATAAATAACCTTCTCAAGAAAGCTATTAATCTTTAGTGGATCGATGTTTATCAAAATTCCTTTGAGAAAATTTATAAATCCTTAGTTTAACCTCCCACTTTATGACCACTTTATATAGACCAACATCAAATCTTGTTTACATGTTCTACCCCCATCTCAGTTTTATAAATCCTTTAAAAATGAGATAAGTCTAATAAAGAGTATGATATATATTACATTTAGTTATGATTTGATATGTTATGGGACCTACAATAATAATTTATGTTGTGTATTCATTTCCATATGATTTTTCACAAAAAAATATTTGACATTACATACTTTATCAAATTACCCATGTTATATTCCCTTCAGAACTTATTCACCATTTTTTCTAAGCCTTTCTTACCAACAGATAAAATTAGAAAGTGGATGAATATTTTGATGGATTTTTAATTTAGAATAATTGTTTAAATATTGGTCATAGGAAAACTAATTTTTGATCAAATTTCCGCTTCACCTATATTAACTAAGTGACATCTTCATGATACTCTTATAGATTAGGATGCCCTATTTATTGAAGGCATTAATCAAGATAGTAATTTTAAGGGCTACTTCCATAATTTCATGACTAGTATTGAAGTTAAGGCCCTCAAATATCCTAAAATTATAGTATTTAGGAAAAAAAATATGAAATTCCTTATAAAATAGTTACTAAAATTATCCACCAATTTGCATAAGGATAGTTGGACACTTAAATTCAATTAAGCCAAATGCATTTAAAGAGATGAGGTAGGATGTGTCCTAATCAATATTTTTATAAATATCATTACTCTATTTTAATGAGTTTTATATTACCAACAACATGGATGAATATGAGTGCCTCATCCTTGGGATGTGAGTATCCATTAATTTCATCATTACCTTCTTATATGATTAATGTGATTTTTATCTTATATGAAACCAAGTCAATTCCATCTATAAGAAATATAAAATAATTATATAATATCATTTTTTTATACTAATATTGATAAGTATTTTTCACCTTCCCTTATTGAGGTATTCCCATCAAATAAAAAATTTTATGGAAAAATTTATTGCCTCCTCATCTATTATATGTAGTTAATCATCCATATGAGGAAGGACATATTTAATTAAGATACTAAAGATGATATTATTATTTTAAATGTATAATATCTCACCAAAAAATAATTATATTGGTATAAAGACAACATCTAATTTATTAAACACCAAACTTATCCTTTCAATGTTGACTTTCATGAAAATACTAAACTACATAAGTAAGTGTGTGTGTGTGTGTGTGTGTGTGTGTGTGTGTGTGTGTGTGTGTGTGTGTGTGTGTGTGTGTGTGTGTGTGTATGTATATATATATATATATATATATATATGTATATATGTGTCTATATATATATATGTGTGTGTGTGTGTATGTATCTATATATGTGTGTGTGTGTGTGTGTGTGTGTGTGTGTGTGTGTGTGTGTGTGTGTGTATCTATCTATATATATATATATGTATGTATGTATATATATATATGTATATATATATATATATATGTATATGTATATATATATATATGTATATATATGTATATGTATATATATATATATATATGTATATATGTATGTGTGTGTGTGTGTGTGTGTGTATCACAATGGTAGTGTACATAGGTTATATGATAATAAAGGATATTATGTCAATATATATATATATATATATATTGACATAATATCCTTTATTATCATATAACCTATGTACACTACCATTGTGATACTAAATAATATATTTATATTATTTATAAATCACATGTGGGAGTTTGCATAGGCCATTTTAGTGTACACACTACAACCCATGAATGCCTATGTATGTGTTACTATTAGCATACCCTTTAAATTGACATCAACTTTGATAATAAGTGTAATAATTTTAATATTAATGATTATCAGAATATCCCTAGCCATGCTCTATATCAGTATTAGATATCATTATGAAGTTTCCTTGATTACAGGATGACCATGTCCCTATGAATACTAATGCTAATTAGTTTATCATGTGGGTATAAGTAATGATTTTTGTGAATGATATAATGTTAATATCTCCAAATTTATCCTGATACAAATCATATGCATTTTTTTGATTCCTCAATCCATCATACCTATTAATGGTAGGAATTTAAAAAACAATGACATGAAGAAACTTTTTTAGATATTAAAAATTATGCATAAATTTTCCAAAACTTATCACCTATGTGTAATGAAAAATATAAATACAAAAAAATACATAAAAATATATTTAAAAATAATATTATGGATTCAAAATCATATTAGCATCTCAAGCTTTATCCTATACTTTTTGGTTATCACACTAATATTTGTACTACTAATGGGGAAACTCCATTTTCATTATTCAAAGGATTTGAATCAATCTTTGAAATATAATTTAATTTACCTTATTTTTAATATCTATTCATGGAATCATTATCAATGAATATATTCATGAATCCTTCCTTCATGCTTTAGACCTAATTGATAACTAACATGTGAGTACTCTCCAAAGCAATAATGAATTAAAAAATGCATTACAATGCATCATAACAAAAAAAATAAAAGTTTGCACATTTGATGTTGGATATTTAGTGTTTAAAGTAGATTAAACCAAAGATAAAGATTTACACCTAAAATTTGTTAGATCCTTAACTTATCAAGGGCATACATAGACCTATCACCTATAGATTATGAAATAACGAAGGACATATCTTTAAGGAATTAATACATTTTTATTTCTTGGAGATGTATTAAATTCAACCTATATTATCTTAGTTTTTTTTTAATTTATTATTTTACATTTATTATATATGTTACTTTTATTTCTATAGTTAATTTATATCTCTTGAGGCAATATTTATTTCACGTTATTTTCTAAATGTCTTGTGTTCTATATTAAACTTAATTTTTTACATCTCTAGGTTCTTTATAATCAACTACAGTACCTATTATTTAATTATCCTTAGGTTTTTTTTCATTTTTAAACCTCTTTTTTTTTTTTTTTGTTATTTTCATGGTAACCCTCATAAATTCCCATTCTTTTTTCTTCTTATATCCACCTTATCTTTATTTTATTTTTTACATTTGTTTCCTTTGTGGGTTTTTGGTGTCTTTCACCACCACACCTTTGTGGGTTTTGATATATTTTCTATGATTCATATATTTATTCTATTTGTGCATGTTGTATTTTCAATTTTTGAGTTAAATTGTAATACATAATGAATAAAATAGGCACTCCTCATAAAGTATCAATATTACTTAATTTTATTTAGAGCTTACATATAATCCTAAACTTAGTTTGGTATCTTTATAGAAAGATAAGATAAAGGCCACAAGTGTTGATTTTTCACTTAGAGTAATTCCTTTTCTCTTTTTTTAAAATTATATATATGTGTGTGTGTGTGTGTGTGTTTGTGTGTGTGTGTGTGTGTGTGTGTGTGTGTGTGTGTGTGTGTGTGTGTGTGTGTGTGTGTGTGTGTGTGTAATTTCTCATCAACATTTTTATCATCTATTATGATGTAACCTCAAATATGTATCATTGTAACATATTAATATATATTTTTTGTGTGATTGGGAAGACCCAAATTTTATTTTCTAATTTTGATTATATTCTTATCTTCACCTCCTTAAATATCATAAATGTATTTTATGAGATCACACTCTCTTAATAGGTGAAAGTCTAGGATGTATAGGTTTTATGGTCTCTAGGTATTCCTCTTAAAAGGATTAGTGTAAACTCTTTTGTGTGAGTAATATTTATCACCCATGGTTTTTATTATGAATCTATATGGATGATGAAAATACAAAAATATAAAAAAATCAAAATACATCCTTTAAGAAAAGTAAATGCTAAAATGGAAATACATAATTTAAAAGTTATATCATACCAAAATATGTGATACTATTTCCTTAGCACATCCCCTCTTCCAATTTAAGCTCAAAATCCATATTTGGCCTCATGATAGAACCTAATTCCATTGAGGTGTAGTAGGATAGTAGGCAATGGTAGGAGGTTTCTTATATGTACACACATTCTAGTGCCACCTAACTTCTTATGCAAATTCCCAATATTCATAGTAGATAGAAAAATTTGTGAATGGTATTTAGGAGTGGGGAAAAAATCATGCGAAGGTAATCACATTTAATTTTTCATTCATACTAGCTTTCATGAGGTTATTTTTATGTGTCACTAATTATCCAAAGCTTATACTAGCTAGGTAGGAATTTTTTAGTTCCATTCATGCTGAAAAATTCTAGTCTTGTAAAACTTATTAGAGTGTATTTTTTCTTGTAAAGCACATGTTTTTGCCTTGATGATTTCATATTTTAGATAATTCTATTTTCCCTTCTTTACAATTATTTTTCCCCCTAAATCTATTTCATATTCTTCATTTCCTATTATTCATCACTTTTAGACATGTTAACATTAATATTATAGCTTTAACATTTTCCATGTTTGAATATAAGTTGCATCTTTGAGTTGTTACAAGAAGCTCTCTTCATCATTGCCTTTTATTTATAGGATTTATCCTAGTTATGTTTGGAACCTTGAGTATTTTATTAACATTTTTATAGGATAATTAGTATTGTTTCTACTTTTCATGCTTAGCTTTTTATTTTCTTTATTTTTAATTTTGGCTATGTATTATCCCCAACATAATGGCTTGCCAATTTTATCAAATTTTTCCATTTTTCCTTTGGATATTTATTTTTTTAATTTTTCCCAAAATATTGGATTCATTATAATCCCTTATTATTATCTACTTCTTGGGATTTTTTAAATTCTAATTTACCCTTATCATTCTTGGATTAACATTTTCTATGTGTTTTATATTTATTAAGAGATTTTTCATTTACATAAATTTATTAACTATAATGTATATATTTGCATTGTTTTCATTCAAATTTTATCTATACATATTTATGTTTTCCTATTGGTTGGCTGGTCTAGCTACCTATAAGGGTCCTTAGCTGCTAGTGGCAAATTACCCTTCTAGTCTCATGTGTTTTCATTTCACATAAGGGAATAGACTTATGTTCTCAATTTAATCATGAGGTTAGAGAGGATCCAAGTTTGGTTATGGTTAGTTACATGAAATTTGAGATATCCAATACATGGACACAATGTCTATGTGTGATTATGGGAGAACCTTATGAAACTATTAGTAAACTAGGGAAGAATAATACTACATGAGAAGAAGAAGGAGGTGTATTATAATTGAGACATGAATATAAAATCAAATATATCCTATCAAAATAATATCAACCTTTTAAAATATAATTCTTATGAGCAATTTTATCAAATAATATTTACTCTTACATTAGATATCAAAACTTTAAAGAGGTCCTAATATTTATAAGTATAGATCAAAGGCTTAAGACCCTAATCTCCATGATCCCTAGTTATCTTGTTTTTATACCTTTATATTATTATGGGTGTAATCCTTCTCTTGTAAGGTTCCTCTACTCTTCCACTAGTGGTATCTAGCATTCTTCTTCACTATTTCACTGATTTGCTCCTCATATTTTTACCACTCTTTTTCAACCTTTTTATTTGATTGTTTACATTTTTTTATCTTCCACCTAGCCTCTTCCTTTATTTCCTAGATTACTTACTTTTTTTATATCTCTTATTCTTTTCTAGAGTCTGTTAATATTCAAAATTGCCACCAATTTTCATATTTGAAATTTTTGACTAGAATAAGGCCAACTATCATACCATTCATTTCCATACCACAATAACTATGAATTAGGATCTATAGCTAGCTAATATACCTATCACTTGATCCTAAAATATCCCTTGAAATTCATAGGTATATGTGACTAATTTTCCTTAGTTCCTACCATATTTCCATGTATCATTCATTGGCATGGTTTTGATATTTGACATTTGTTTTGCTATCAATTCCATTCATGGTGCGTACATTAGTTATGTGGTTTATATTACATGCACCTATCAACTAATGGTCCTAAATTCTACCTAGAGCATGTAATCATGTACTTATATGGTACTTAAAATTTTTCAAGGGTCAACATCACCCACACTAAACTAGTTATCCATCCCATTATAGTGAGTTCTTATACTTTCTCACCTTGTGTAAATCAACTACCATTGAAGCTTTATTATAAGAAACTAATTCATCTTAATTTTTATAATTCTACAAGCCTTTTATTTATAAATCCAATGTAGATTATTTCCTTTTCATCAACATTTATATATGGCTTACCATTTATTATCCTACCCAATAGTTGTATTTTTCATTGCCTAATTTAACTCAATCTATTTTTCCCAAGTAACATGACTATTTTAGGCCCTTAACCTTTACCCATTCAATTTTAGGGTCTAAGTATCTAAGCCCTCAACTCCATCTCAAAGAGTACTTATCCCTTGCCTATCACCTACTTTATAGGTTGTGATTCCTATAAACATTTCTTTGTGCATATTTTTTTTAAGGTTTATGCTAATAAATACTTTAGAGAACTTTCATCTCTTTCTTAATATCCTTGGGATGGGTGCCAATTACCTAGGGTATCGAGCATTTAAGTAGATATTTTTAGAGTTATCTACATGAAACTACATGGGCACATATTATTTGTAGTGTGCCACTAGGGTATCCTTGATTATAGAATAAATATTTATGGTGGGTATACCATTTCATCCCACCTGACCCTAGCCCCTAAATACTTCTTATTAACTCGTATTGAGTTTAACTAAATGCTACTTAAACCAGTAGTGATAAACTATTTGATCTTATTTCATTAGATATCCACCTGATATTCTACTCAAAGTCCTTAGTTCCTCCAATTTTATAACACCACTATGCACATCCTTAAGTCATGTCATAATTATCTTCCTTCATCGTGCATTCACACTCAGCAAATTTGATCCATCATTTCTATTGATCTAAATTAGCTCAATGTGTTTACTCATTCTAATTCAATTACATCTTCTCTAATACCATCTAACCTCTAACCATAAATTCTTAATGGAGGCCCCAATAATTTTTCTTATATCATTTCCCACTTGGATCCTTACTTAAGCCAACAACCTCCTTCTTTATCCTCATGCTACCTTTAGGTCTCTAGTTTTCTTGTAGTATCCTAACAAAAGTGGATCTTCCATTTCATAAGCTTTTTCAAATCAACTAAGTAATCTTCATAGGGTGGTGTGGAAACTTAATATCATTGGATCTCATTCCCCATTTCTAACCCCCAAAGCTTTGACCCTCTTTGATTGATTTTTGTCTTCCTCTTATTTTTATTTTATTAGCTATATCTATTATATCTCTAGTAGAAAAGCCTCTTAAGGATGCCTTTTTAAATTCTTAATAATTTGTTCTAATTTTGATGCTAATTTGATAATTTATACCATGGAACATCCATTCCATTTATATGTATAGGTTAAAAAGGATTGAATGGGTGATCTAGCCGATAGATTGATAATTATCAAGACTCCCACATATTTATACCTAGGCATATGGTAGCCTATCTATGTCATACTTTAAAATTTTAAATTGTTGATAGATGTCTAATATTTCACATGCCTTAATATTTTACATTCTTGTCCTTCAATGGATGTGTCACTTCCCTTGTTATTAAACTCTAGTAGCAATAAATCAAGATCAAGCACTAGATTGTATTTAGTCCCAATATACATTAGCTCAAACACCATCAAATTTCTCTAAAAATTTGGCTAGTTAGATGTACCTTATTCTTTATGCATTTAAATCATACCTATTTTTTCCTATTCAACTCTTTGACTTGGTCAACATGCATTGTTTCCCATGTTTTATTTCCCTCTTTTATGTGATTACACACATACTCTTCCACACACTTATATTTAGATGTCTTTGGTAGACATTCCACTTCTTTTTCCTTCTCTAGACCATTTCCTACCCCACATTAAAATCTACATTTCATCCTCTAGTATAGTGTTTGCTTTAGGTGTGTATTTGGATTCCAATGCAATTTTTTTATATTTTTATTAGTGGAAAGACACCTTTTCTAATTTTTAATGTTCTCCCAAAATCACCAAAATACTTAAACATCTAGTATGGTGACTATTGGAATAAATTTACTGATTGAATCACCTAGAGATATAATAAGAGGTGAGTTTATTTATTACCCAAAACATTTCTACCACCAAGTAAAATGGGCAAAAAATAATTGGCTAAAGGACTCTTCTTACATGATGGAAACAAATTCATTATTACACAATGGAAACAAACATCTTATTACACTTGAACATGGATATGTTACCTAAAAAATTATTCAAAATAGATGTTGGTACTAGAGTGAGGTCCAGTGAGTTGTATTCTAGAAGGCATGATAAAAATATAACATCATGGTCCATGTGTCCTCCTCCCTTCCTTAGGTAAGTATTTTGGGTCATCAAAATCAATTAATGGATGGTTTATTCCTCTAACCTTGGGCTAGGGGTGATAGAGTCTTTAGTTATTACATCAATGGATTTTTATGATGTTATCATAGGGGGGTTCATGTTGTTGTTCCCAAAATCTGTCACTTGCTTTTGAGGACAACAGGCTGACCATTTTGGTCTTGTAGGCCAGAATGCTCTCTTTCTTTCTTTCAAAATGTTTTGAGTAGTTAAGTTTTTTCAAATATTCAAGCCTTTTTAGCTAAGGAAGTCATAAGTTCAATAGCCAGGCTTTCTTCAAAGGAAGTTCAAAACACTTCAGGCTTTTCTTTAGTGTTTTGAGAATGGTTCAACACAAAGGTTTGATCAAAATACTTAATATTGGGCTTCAAACAAATAAAATGGACCACTTTCAACTGTTGAACCATTGAATCCCACCTCCATAAGGTTCAAAGGTTTAATGGGTTCAAAGGTTCAAAGACTTTGGTGGACTTCAATAAAAGAAGGCTTCAAAGAGTGAAGGTTGAATTGTTGAACTGTTGAACCTTGAACCATTTGGTTCAATGAGTTCAAAGGTTCAACGAGTTTAGTGAGTTAGATGGACTTAGAAAATAAAAGGATTCGAAGAGTAAAGATTGAACCATTGAACCATTGAACCTTGAACCAAAAAGATTCAAAGGTTTAAAGGTCAAGCAAGTTCAAAGAGTTTGATAAACTTAGATAAAGAAAGGATCCAAAAAGTTTGAAGTTTCAAAAGATTTAAAGAAACATAATGAACCATTAAACCATTAAACCTTGAACTGAAATGGTTTAAAAGGTTTAAAGGGTTCAAAGGTTTAAAGTTTGAAAGGAAGCTTTAAGTGAATGAAGGAAGCAAAAGATTCCAGAAAGTTCAACCAAATGGTTCAACTGAAGAAGAAAAAGAGAGTGAATACATCCCTTTACAAAATATTGAATTGATGAACCATTGAACCATTAAGCCATTCAACCTTTGAACCAAAAGAGTTCAAGGTTCAAGGTTTAATGAGGTTCAAGCAACTAGTGACATCGCCATGGACATCAAATTTAGGGTGATGGAATAACTATTAGTTTTCAGAAGACCTAAGAACAAGCTCAGTGAGTAACCCAAAAAACGAGATGAAAGAGGAACAAAAAGTGAGAAGGTAGCCCCATGAGCTCAAATTTCCAAAGAAAGACAAAACATGGCAAGGAAAGAAAGAACAACTATAAGAAATCTAGAAATATCTATAGGAGATTTATTTCTAGTAGGTGGAACAATCCACCAACTGGCTATCAGAGAACATAAATATTTAAAGGCATGGCCTATTTTTTTGCATTAAGTAAAGGTGAATAGACATATGTGTAAGCATCATAAAGAAGAGTAGACAACCCATGCTTAGGAGGAGACATTTGAGATGATTTATAATGCCAAAGTCAAGGCTAATGACCTATTTCTAGCATGGCCTTTTCACAGATATTCAGTGCATTCAATTCAGCATTAGCCATTTACATGAAAACAAGCACCCAAGTCTTTCTTGTGATGCTATATATTGTAATCTCTCATTTTATATAAGGGAGATCTCTTGATTATCAAAAGCAGAGCTCTACCCAAATTAAAAGGCATTCTTGAGACTTTCAGCTCAGAATGTTAATCAAACTTTGTTAAATGAATGAGAAAGCAAGCAACCTTTTAGACTTTGTGTTGGAATAAGCTTGTGTCATCTAGGAAATTGTTATTATGTCTATTTATTAGACACAGTCTTGTCCATTTAATCAAACAAGTAGAATATGAGGGAATAAGCTAGAAGATGTCTTAAAGCTGACTGTGGGAGGCTTTATGCTAACATAATTGCATTCAGTTTGTGTTTTGTGTAAAGGATACTAGAGATACTTTGAGCTCTCTTTGTCCTTCATAACCATTTACTCTATTGTATTTGAAGTGGAGAATTTGAGCTACACTTTAAACTAATGTATTCCATTATCCTAATTAGTAGGAGAGACAATGAAAGATTTTATGCTTTCATTGGTTTCTTGTTGTTTATGTTACTACCCAAGAAGAACCATGTTGTTTGTTAAATATCAATTATAAAAGAAGAGAAGTACCTTTATAATAATTACACTAGAATTCTCCTCTGTATTTTGAACATCATCTCTGAAAAAAGAGAGATGGATGGTATGACTTTTCCCCTTTGTGTATTTTAAACTTTATATATATATATATATATATATATATATATATATATATATGTATATATATATATATAGTTTATAAGGACCATCCTCTTGCTGAGAGGAGATATTTGTCTCAATATAGCTATGTCCACCACATCCATTTTGCTATATAAATCTCCTTATGCTATGGGTGATGTACCTATTTTGTCATCAGTCAGCTAGTGACAAAATATTCACCCAATAATTTTTATCAACTTCGCTGGGGATCGACGAGCATTTCTAGTCCCTTTCTATTTTATTCAAATTGAAGCATTTCATATCTCTTAGGGATAGAATGAATAGCTCCACACAACAATTTTTGGTGACTCTATTAGAGAAGAACAAGCAGTTTGAAGCCTCAAACTTCAAATTGAAGTAGTTCCAGTTATTTTCCATTTTCATTTTACACTCTGGTAGATTCATGGTATACATGAAGATAGAGAGCTCAAGGTATTGTTGACCCTATATTTGATCTTGTGTAGCAAAATAATTTTGATCTTTTCACTCCACAAACTCACCTTTAGTGAACTAGGAGTTTTCCTCCTATAAACATCAGGTACCCAATACCAGGCAAAGTTGTTGTTTCCTCTACTATAAAAGCTTTATCCATACATATCCCATAGAGATTTATTATCCCTCCCTTTAACAATGACATCATGACAGCTCAAGGCCCCTGGGGTAATACTTTTGGTCCTCTGAATCTAACCCTACCTCTACATGAGCTACCTCGTATCTCAAGGAAAAATTTCCCCAAGTTTTATAGTGATGGGAAGCTTCATCCTGATGAACATATTATAGCCTTTTACATAGCCTATGGTGTAATAGGCATTGAATATGAATATATTATAGTCAAACTATTTGTGGATACATTGCAAGGCACTGCTATAGACTAGTTTTATCATTTGTAAGCACAAATAGTGACTGACTGGAAGACTCTTAAAGCCAAATTTGAGGCTAGGTTCAAACTTGTAGAAGATGCACATGCCCTATTAGCTCATCTTACACAAATAAAGGAGGATTTAGATGAACCCATGAGAGACTTCATTGCCAAATTTCATAAGTTGAGGAACAAGATTCCCATAATTGCTCAGCTGACACTTGAGAATCTCAAATGCTTCTTCATCAATTCTTAGCTTCCTAAAGTGAGTTTCCTATTGAGGTAAGCTAGCCATATAGATCTTGCTAAATCTTAGATTTTGGCCACTGAGGTTTAAGATGACCTTATCTTAGTAGGAAAGATAAGAAGAGATCCTAACAGAGGTAAATATTCTTCATCTTCTGAATATTCTTCTATAGGTACCACTGATCCTATGGTGCAAAAGCTAGCAAATGAATTGCTAGCTATAAAAAAGAAAATGGCACAAGGAATGTCTAGTCTTCCTTATCAAGATATACCAAGGAGGACATTTCCCAACTAGTCATATTAGGGCAATGCTACTAGAAATCAAGGGAAACCAAATCACCTTCCTCCCCCACTAGAGAAGCTTGCCATTGAAGCAACACCAACTAACTCAGTAGTTGGTTATCTAGAAACTAAATTTGATTTTTCTTTCCAACCTAAGTTAAACCAAGAATATTATGTTGATCTCTTTGTAAAAGATAAAGAAGAATTGGCTAGTGACTCCAACATCAATTTTCTAAATTACCAGGATGAACCCAAAAGTAAAGGAGAAGCATTTGATGGATCATACATTATATTTATCAAGTCCTAGAACTAGTCATCTCAACAAATGGATAAAGAAAAAATAGGGGAAGAATCTTGACCAATAATTTCAATTTCTAAATGAAGAACTCTTCTACCTTTTCAATCAAAGGATGCAGTGATCAACAAAAAATTAAGTACCTCAAATGTTCCTTTACCTTTTGCTTTAAATTCATAGACTAGTCCTACACCTTGTAAAAACTAGATTGATGGACTTCCTTCCTCTATTTTGAATTCATTTTAGTTATTTGATATAGTTGACCATGATAAGAAGACAAAAATTTAAATGTCTGAGTTTGAGTTCTTTTAATCCAACCATGAGCAGTTGGATAGGTTAGTTCAATGCATAGAAAATAAAACTATCCCTATAGGATAAGAAATTTTGAATGTAACTCTTGTTCTTCCAGAGAACACACCTACCCAAAATAATCTTGTGATTACTCCTCTATCTACCCCTAGGAAGATAGAACCATTTTATGTCTCCCTATTGATAAATGGTCATCAGCTGAATAATTGCATAATTGATTCTGACACATCTGACAATGTCATGCCCACTAAGGTGGTAAAATCTCTTGGTCTCACACTAACTAATACCTTTGGGAGATGTTTCTCCATGGAAAAAAATAAGTGCCTCTATTGGGACAAATCAAAGATGCTCAATTTGCATTTGTGGCCTTCCCAGATAAGAGAATCAAAATGATAGTCCTGGTCACCAACGTCCTAGCCTCCTACAACATTCTTCTTGGGAATTTTTTTGCAAGCATGTTGGTGGAGAATTGAGCATGAACCTGTCTGAGGTGAGGATTCATGTCAAGGGAATTATAGAAAGGATGCTTCTTTAGAAGAAATCAAAGTACATTGTCACCTAAATATCAGCCCCTCAAGCTCAAATTTTGCTTGAGTCTTCGAGCTTAGGTAATTACTTTTTGACTACTGATGATGTTTTTATTTCAATAGACAAAAGTTCCATAGGTGACAATCCAAAAAATATAGATAAGACATCAGAAGAATTGGTAGGGTGTAGTACACATGAAAAAGGATCTTCTCTTCTTGATGAAGAATTTTTTCAAAGAAGATCAGATTCTAATGATGTTTGGATTCTAGAATTTGATGGCAGAAACTCTTCTACCAATTTTGGAGCTATAGTATTTTTGATATCTCCTTAAGGAGATATTTTCCCCTATGCATATAAGTTGTAGTTCAACAACACTAACAACACTTCTAAGTATGAATCACTACAGCTTAGATTAAAGGTTGCTCAAGCTAAAGGCATCAAGTAGCTTCACACCTGGGGAGATGCTGAGCTGGTGGTTTATCAGGTGAGAAACCTATATCAAACTAAGAATGAGAGATTGTGACAATATCACAATCTAGTGTGGGACTGTCTTGCAAGTTTTGATGCTTTCAATATTTCTAAAATTCATAGAGACCTTCATAATCATGCAGATTCATTGGCTATCTCCGCAACCCTCATGGTTCCTCACAAAGACTTTGAAGAGCACAGTTACACTATCGAACTAGTCTTTCAACCAAGTGTACCTAATAATGACAACCATTGGTAGGTGTGTGATGCTAACAATAAAATCATGTGCTTCACTAGACTTGAAGAGCCATGAACAATGGTAGTGTACCATACTACTACGTGTCAATGTCAGGCAAATAAATTCTTTGACAAGAGAGCAAAGATTCATGGTAGAGATTGAGTCTAGTTAAGGGGAAAGAAGAGGAAACCAAAAGGAAGGCACATAAAATTGGATTCCTGGTGGAGAAGTCCATTTGTTAATCACTAATTTTGGGGTGAAAATAGTCTCTTTCTGATTTATGATGAGACACCATTTGCTCTACCTCATAGTGGGCAACATCTGAAGCACTTCAAACCTTGAAGTACCAGATAAGTCCAATTGTACATATGTATAATTTTTGTATAGTCTTCTTTTTGTTTTGTGTTTTTTATTTTTTTTTGGCACCTTTATTTTTAGGTAGCATGACTCCATATCCCAATGCCTTAAATTAAGGCACTGAGATTTTGGTTTCTACCCCCTTTGATTGCTTCAATTTCAATTGATGGAAGTTCCCTAACTGGAGCCAGCTGTTATTCCTAAAATCTATCACTTTCTTTTAAGGCCAATAGGCTGGCCATTTTGGTCTTGTATGCCAAAATTCTCTCTTTATTTCATTCAAAATATTTCAATCAGTTAAGTTTTTTCAAATATTCAAGCCTTTTCAGCTAAGGAAGTTGTAGGTTCAATAGGCAGACTTTCTTCAAAGGAAGTTCAAAACACTTAAGGTTTTTCCTTAGTGTTTTGAGGATGGTTCAATGAAAAGGTTTAATCAAAAGACTTAATGATGAGCTTCAAACAAATATAATGGACCACTTTGAACTATTGAACTATTAAACCCTGCCTCTGCAAGGTTCAAAGTTATAATGGGTTCAAAGGTTCAAAGACTTCGGTGGACATAAAGAAAAGAAGGCTTCAGAGAGTGAAGGTTAAAATATTGAACCATTAAACCTTGAACCATTTGGTTAAACAAGTTCAAAGGTTCAATGAGTTTAATGACTTTGATGGACTTAGAAAATAAAAGGATTTGAAGATTGAAGATTGAACCGTTGAAACATTAAACCTTGAACCAAAAAGAGTTCAAAGGTCCAAAGGTTCAACAAGTTCAAAGAGTTTGATGGACTTAGAAAAAGAAAGGATCCAAAAATTTTGAAGCTTTAAAAGATTAAAAGAAATAGAATGAACCATTGAACCATTGAACCTCAAACTGAAATGGTTCAAAAGGTTCAAAGTTCAAAAGGAAGCTTCGAGCGAATGAAGGAAGTAAAAGATTCCAGAAAGTTCAAACAAATGGTTCAATTGAAGAAGAAAAAGAGAGAGAACATAGCCCTTTACAAAATATTGAATCGATGAACCATTGAACCATTGAACCATTGAACCTTTGAACAAAAAGTGTTCAAAGTTTAAGGTTCAATTAGGTTCAAGTGATCGGTGACGTCCCCATGGATGTCAAATTCAAGGTGATGGAATAACCGTTGGTTTTCAAAAGACCTAAGAACAAGCTCAGTGACTAACCCATAAACGAGCCAAAAGAGTAGCAAAAAGTGAGATGATATCCCCATGAGCTCAAATCACCAAGGAAAGACAAAACATGGCAAGGAAAGAAAGAACAACTATAGGAAATATAAAAATATCTATAGGAGAGTTATTTCCAGTAGGTGGAATAATCCACCAAGTGGACATCAGAGAACATAAAAATTAAAAGGCATGACCTATTTTTATATATTAAGTAAAGTTGAATACACAACTGTGTAAGAGTCCTAAAGAAGATTAGATAAACTATACTTATGAGGAGACATTTGAGATGATTCAGAATGCCAAATTCAAGGCTGATGACCTATTTTCAGCATGGCCCTTTCATAGATATTTTATGCATTCAATTCAGCATCAGTTGTTTTCATGAAAACAAGTGCCCAAGTCTTTCTTGTGATGGTATATATTATAATCTATCATTTTGTATAAGGGAGATCTCTAAATTATTAGAAGTGAAGATCTACCCAAATTGAAAGGCATTCTTAAGACTTTGAGTTTAGACTTTTAATCATATTTTTTTAAATGAATGAGAAAGAAAGTGACCTTTTAGACTTTTTGTTGGGATAAGCTTGTGTCATCTAGGAAGTTGTTCTTATGTCTATTTCCTAAATACAGTCCTGTCTATTTAATCAAACAAGCAAAAAAAGTGGAAATAAGCTGGAAGATGTATTGAAGCTAACTGTGGGAGACTTTGTGCTGCCATAATTGCCTTCAGTTTGTGTTTTGTGTAATCAATACTAGAGAGACTTTGAGCTCTCTTTGTCCTTTGTAACCATTTACTCTATTGTAGTTTAAGTGGAGACTTTGAGCTATGCTTCAAACTACTATATTCCATTATCCTAATCAATAGGAGAGACAATGAAAAACTTTGTGCTTTCATTGGTTTCTTGTTGTTTCTATTACTACCTAGGAAGAACCCTACTATTTGCTGCATATCACTTCTGAAAGAAGAGAATTACCTTTCCAATAATTACACCATAATTCTCCTCTATTTTTTGAACATCATCTCTAAAAAAAAAGATGGATGGTATGATTTCATCCCTGTGTGTGTGTGTATATATATATATATATATATATATATATATATATATATATATATATATATATATATATATATATATAGTATAATATAGTTAATAGGTAACCTCCCCTTGTTGAGAGGAGAGATTTATCTCAATCTGGCTGTGGCCACCACATTTGTTTTGTTTTATAAATCTCCTTATGTTGTGGTTGATGCACCTATTTTTCCATCAATCAACTGGTGACAAAATATTCACCCAACACATGTTACATCCCATTTCCTTGTGTTATAATTAAGGCACTACCTATAATCAACACCATAAAATATAACTAATCATGTTTAGTTTCTGTGATGACAAGTAAAAATTTGTTGATATAATTATTGTTTTTCTTCTTATTTTAAATAAATTTTTTATTTTTATATTAAGTTATATCATGAGGCCATCATTAGTGGGAAGGAATTATGACTTGATAAAAAATTGCTAAAGTGATGAATATTGATATTTGGCATGGTCCTTTTATGCATAGAAATAAAGCAACCTTTATCCCCTTATGAATACATTCAAAATAATTAGTTTTATTTACAGTTCATGGAGAAAAGCATTTGGATTGATTATTAGATTTTGCAAAGAGTAAAATAATTATGCCTTGGTTTTGAAATATGTTATTAGGGTTATAATTCATGATTTTAGGGAATAATAATGAATTTGTTGAGGGATAAGAAAATTTGTGCATTTTCCTTGGAAAGAATTACAACACATGCATGTTAGATTCATGACATACATGTAGGATGTAAAACTTATAGTTGTGTAATGGACCAATGGATATAAATATGAAGGATTTTAACAACACAAAACATTTTGGTAGATGGAGAAGGGAATAACATTATTTATAAGAAGATTCATGCCCTCTAATATCTACATAGGTACATACATATTCCTTTGGATAAGTCTATAAGCATTATTTTTACCATATTTGACATGACATGTCCTAGGGTATACAATCTAGTTGTCAAGATCTCATATGCATAAAATTATTTTGTTCATATGGAATGACTTATAGTGTAAGTATTGAATGCTTATGCATCATTTTATACATATCAATCCCATTCATACCCAATTTTTGTGCATAAATGAAAGGTTAATATATTTGTCCATCAATTTATCTTAATATGGCTAAATATACTTTGATATGGACTATTAATCATGGTTTTATGATTTTTGTTACTTATAATTATTCAATATTGGTTATTCTTTGATAAAATGATTCAATGGAGGATGCATGTCATTTTTTTAACAAAATTCTTCAATTAAAGATGCATGTGATTTATTTTAAAAAATTGCTTCATTGGAGGATTCATGTGATTAATTTGATAAAACACCTCAATGGAGGATGCATGTGATTTGTTTGAAAAAATGTTTCAACTAAGGATGCATGTGATTTGATTAAAAATTGACTTCAATGGGGGATGTTTTTTATTTATTTTTACAAAAATACAAAATTAATGAGATTATGGCATCTTGACAAAATGCCTCAATGTGATAAAAAAGTCCTCAATAATGGATAAATGATTACAATTGGAATTATAGAATTGTCTTTCCTTATTTCATGCTTAATACTGTAAATATTATTATGTTATTATCACTTTAAAATTTACCTTATATGTTTGGATTATTCCCATATTGATGGTTGGTTATCCATCCTTTATGTCATTGAAAACTTAACTTGAAGGGCTTATTTATTACATCTATGTTCTTGATTTAATACATTAAAATCATGACTAAATTTACATTCATAAATTTCTAGGTTAATATATTTAAGATGGCAGATTTCTTACTTGAATGGTTATGTATAAAACTACATGGTTATGTATGCATTTTTACATCTAGGAATATTAACCTAGATGGTTGATCCCATGCATATTTTTACATGGCTGATAAGTTCATATATTCACATGGCTTATTTATATACATTTCCATGGTTGGGAAAGAACATATTTATGGCTAATTTTGTACCTATATGGATAAGATTGATTCACCTATGTTTTTTTTTCAAATACAAAAATCCTTGGATGATTTTACACATATAAATGATTAATTTCAATCACTAACATGGCATGGTATTTCACTATTTGTGTGGCTGAAATCATGTATTTAAATGCTTGGTTATTTCATATATTGTTTGACTTAGAACATACATTTTGAAAACATTATAATAATTTGACTAATGATCAATTTTTCAATATTTAGTCACATTATAAAAACTAAATAGGTAGAGCATTGTTTAGGTGGTCATGGTGAAAGCTAGTTAAATTCTTTACATAAATCATTTCCTGGTTGAATTGATTTGACATTTTTATGTCTAAATTGAGCTACCAAGTTCTTTTATTAAGATATTATTGAACATTCATAATTTCAACCTATTATAGTTTTTTTTGTGGATGTTTTATTTTATTGGAATGTGTTTCAAAACATTAATAATTAGTAGGTATATGTAAGTCAGTATGTGGATCTTTTAGACACCAATTATATTACAAATAAAAGAAAATGATAAATTGAGTGAAGGCATTTCCCAAATATGGATTTGAATTTCAAGTTTACATGCTTATTTTAAATGGATGGATTATTAGGTAAGATTATCGTACCATTTTGGTAATAGTTATAGAATTGTATCTTGTTGGTTTATAATGGATAAACATGTTCTATATTATCTATTTTACAAATGGATTAAGTAGTAGAAATAATTATTTGACACTTAAGATAATATTATGTATGGTATGAGTAATGTATATTATATATGTTATAATACATTTTTTTTTACTTGAGCATGTAATAGGTTCTTGTATAAATTTGGATGAAATATTGGTGAATTGTTTAGTGTCATGCTTCAAAGAAATTTTGTGTGTTATTCAGTCTTAAGAAGATCAAGTTTTCTTGATAATATTATGTACATGGTTCAATTTTATAATGCTTAGGTGGATTTTATTGTGTTTGACAATGGAAATCCTTTTTTCTTGTTATGTTATGTGATATTCATGTTTACATGAAGACTATTATATAATTTAGGAACTATGAGGATACATACATTCTTTTATGTAATTTTTTCATATTATAGGGGTTTTAATGACAAAATTGAGTGGTAAATATTTATTTCATGTAAATACATTTTATTAGGTTTTAATACGTAACATTTTGAGTAGCATGTTGGTTAAGGCATGTTTTGGTATGTTATTTTTTATATTGACTAGGGTAGATATGTTTTTCTTGTGTGATGGAATGAATCCCTCATTTGATTTTTCAACAACTAAGACATTATGTGTGTTTTATTAAGTCTCTTATACTATCCTCTATAGTTTGTTGAACATGTTTATCTTCATTCATAATAAATTTTATAGTTATAGCCTTTAAATATTGCAAATAGATCATTAGAATATCCTATTTTATATATATTACTGGAGATACTTTGTATTTTACATATATTACAATCCATGCATGTTAAAATGTATTGGGTTGATTGGAAAATTTTCCTTACTAGGTTAAGAATAAATTTCTACTTGTTGTAAATTTGCAGTATAAAATTTTAGTGAGTAATAGTTCAGTTTGAGTGGTTAGATAATCTTTCATGTAATAATATATATGAAGCTTGTAGTATGAATTATTTGGCATCTCATCTAATAATTTAGTAAAAATAAAGGTAATCTATTTATGTTTTAAATGTTAGTAATATTTCATTAAATATCTTTTTATCTACTTAGAATTACCTTGTCGAGTTTAAAAAATCTATGTATTATTTTATTAATTAAAGGAATATGAAATGTTTCTAGATTTAGTTGATCCACATATCTATCATTATAATATGTAGGTAATAAACCAATTTTTATTTGGATATTATGGACCACATTTTGGATGTAGCTTTGGTTATGCCTCTTGTCTGAGTTATCTAAAGATTGAAACCACAAATTCTATGTTTGATTTTATGGTTTTGAACTTGCAACATTGGTAAAATATTATGTATACTCACCCTAGTATCACTATATCAAGAGATGATTTAACCAAGTTTTTAGGACTTGTTGGTTTTGTATCTAATTATTTTTTATTTTATCATTATGGATATTTTTTATTAACTATATTATCATAGTTTAATGAATATGTATATATATATATATATATACATACACACACACACACATATGTATATATATATATATATAGATATATACATACATATATATATATATATATGTATATATATGTGTATATATATATATGTATATATATATATATGTATGTATATATATATATGTATATATATATATATATATGTATGTATATATATATATATATATATATATATATTTAACCAAGTTTTTAGGACTTTTTGGTTTTGTATCTGATTATTTTTTATGTTATCATTATGGATATTTTTTATTAACTAGATTAACATAGTTTATTGAATGTGTGTGTGTGTGTGTGTGTGTGTGTGTGTGTGTGTGTGTGTGTGTGTATTGATGAGAAGAGCAGAAGGAACAAACAAAGAGGTAGAAAAAGGAAATTCTAAATTCTAATTGAGGTTTTGAGCACACAAATTATATTCATGTTGTATGGAACATAGATGTCCCTTTAGGGGATGTGGACAAATTAAAATTGAATGGGGTCAACATGGGACCTACATAAAAGTCACTTAATAGGGCCCCATGAGGTATTGATGCTAATCCCCACATAAAACTATTATCCATGGATCACATTTTGGGAAAGAAACCCATGGGCCAAGAACTCTCTTAGTCAAAAGTAGATACCCTTACTAAAGTTATTTTTGTCCCAAACCTTTCTAAAAAAATTGACCTAGTTATCCCAATTCCCCCGAGGAATATCCCATTACCTAACCCAATATTTAAATGGAATAACTCTCCCAATCCCCAATTAGTGGATTTGATGATTTATACTAGACATTTAAAAGTATTAAAAATGGATTCTCTGTCAAACCTCTATACTTTGAGTGGAAATTCAATGTAATAGTTGTTAATAGACCCAATCCAACTTTAGGATGCCCTATTCTTCAATAATTAGGGAAGATTTGACCCGCTCAAACACTTGAAAGGAAATGGGTTGGAACCTAAAAATTCCACTAATCTCCTCCAGCCCCTCGATTAAATATATAGTAAGGCATAGACTCGGGTAACTAAGGACCACCACAGGGTGGGTCCCTTATCCCCAATCCTAGGGACTTGTCAAAAAATACAAAAAGTATTAAAGAATCAAGCTAATGATACACTTTCATTAACTAAAAGAAGAACTATATGATATAATAGGAATAATGGAAATCAATAAAGTTAAAAAAAACTAAGAAAGAAAATTGATGTGGATGAAACACCTAGATATTCAAGTAATGTGTTCAACCTCTTATCTTGGAATAAAGAAATTGAAAATGAAGTAATGAAATGGATTAATAAAACCCTTAAGAGATAATTTTCAAAATTTTAAAAATGAATCTCATCTCATGGAGCATAATGGGATTCATCAACCCCAACAAGCAAATGTTAGTCAATAATATGAGGAAAAATCACAAACCTCTCATATTAATTATTCAAGAGATAAAAATGTATGAAAATTTTCTTTAAAACTTCTATGACAAGTTATGGTTTAAATATAGTTGCATAAGTGTCATCTCCTTAAGTGCATAAAGAGGACTAGCATTCCTATGAAATACACTATGTTTTGATGCAAATTATTGAAATATAATAACAAACACATAGTTTTTTAATTCAAAGATAAGTCAAGTAAGGAAGAGTAGATTATCTCTAACATCTATGCTATTAATTACAAATAAGGATGGAAAAAGCTTTGGGAAGATCCACTAGCCTTTCTAGATCTCTGTAGAAGATGGAAATGGATAGTGGTTAGAGACATTAAATCCCCTTTAAATCTGATGGAAAAGAAGGTGGAATTCAATATTTTAATGAAATTATGGCTAATCTTTAGAAATTTATCATAAGATCTAACCTTTTTGATGCATATTTTAGAGGTAATCCATATACCTGTACCAAAATAAGAATGGTGGAAGACCTTATACAAATAAGGTTAGAACATTTGTTGATGTTTTTAAATTAGGATATTCACTTCTCTAACTCCCTCTCATATCTACCAAGGATTGGTTTGAATCACAACCCAATCATATTTGAGAGAGAAAAGATCTTTAAACCAAAAAACCTACCTTTTATATTTGAGAGCATGTGGATAAATCACCCATATTTTCATGACATGATCAGGGATTAGTGGAAGGAACCATTCATGGGAATAGATATGTTCATCTTAGTTAAAAAAATGACCACATTAAATCCAAACTCAAATTCTAGAACAAATAAGTGTTTGGGATTATCTTCATCCAAAAGTAAACTTTGGTAGAAGGTCTATACAAAATTGAGGAGCATATTCTATTAATGGATGTGATGAAACCATGGACAAGTCCAATAAGGAACTTCTAAGTGATTACCAAAAAATCTAAGCCAAGGAGGAATCTTTCTAGAATCAAAAGTCTCGATGTACCTAATTTAAAAAAGGGGACATGAACACAAAATTATTCAACCAAACACCGTAAAAAAATAGGAACATGAACAGAATTTTGAATTGATCGTAGAGGATGGTATTAAATGTAGAGATAAATAATTAATAAATGATAAAATAATCCTCAACTTCAAAATATTATTTAATGGATCGAGAAATATTGATAACCAACTAGAGACAAAACTATTACAAAATCTCCCCTCAGTCATTTTTAAAGTAGAAAATCATGACCTATTCAAACCTCCATCTCCAAAATAGCTTATAATAGTAATATTATACATGGAAGGAAAAAAGTCCCCAAGACTAGATGGCTTCCCCCCACTATTATTTAATTATTCATGGGGAAGTCAAATCAACTATATGTGAAATTTTTAGGGATGGAACCATCCTAAAAGAACTCAAGAACACTTTCTTGGTACTCATTCCCACAAAACTAGGAGTGAAAAAACTTAAGTAATTTAAGATCACCATCTTATGTTATATGATGAGTCCATAAAATGAATCATTATTACCATAGTTTATGGCCTTAAATATCTCAAATGGTTGACAATTCTATGTAATATTGATATTTAGAACTTTTATAATGTAGGAAATATATTCTTTTATCTATATAAACTCATGTAAAGTCTAAGTCTATCTTCTTTGCACTTTGTTCTAACATTTGAATGTTTTATGCTCCACATTTTGACATGTACATGCAATAGTAGTATTAATATGAGTTTTGAGAAGATTTCATGAAGACAACAAGGATCCAACAAAAATAATGACCCATCTAAGACCTAGTTATGGATTTTTAATCTTTCTATGTGTTTTGATAGTGAGTTACAGATTTTGATATTTATCTACAAATTTTGATAGTCAGCTATGGATTTTGATAGTTAGATTCAGATTTTAATAGTTAGCTATGAATTTTGATAGAAAGCTATGGATTATACCATTTTTGTTATGGATTGACCCAATTTGCTCTAGAAATGATCATATTACATTCCAAATAGATCAGATAGCTTTTTCAAATTCTTCATGACAATTTAGAGGACTCTTTTTAACATTTACATTCTTCTACATGTATATAATTAATTATCTATTTATGTTTAGTCTTCCATTTTTGGGAGTTTTTACTCTAGGTTACAACAATGAAGATAGAAGATATGAGTATAAATATATTTAAATATTTTTTTCATATAGTTAAGCATGGTAATCATTATCTATGGATTCTTTGACTCCTTAAATATTTCATTACAATGACCTATTCTAACTATATCACCCAGTTTGTCTAGAATATCTTCCTATTCTAAATTAGTTAAGTTGTAACATAGTATGTAGGGATAAACAATTTCTTGGTATAGAATAAATAGATAGATCCATGATTGGATCTATAATTCTTACACCTACATAAAGAGATATTGTATTTTTTGTGATTTTTTGAAATACAAAGTATTGCAACAGTTTCATTTCTTAATGTATGTGTTAAAAAAATATCTTAGAGCTTAGTTGATTTGAACCTAGATCTAAGGGTTAGAAAGGGCCCACTCCCCAAGGAGATAGGAGATTTTTTTGGGATTTATAAGATTATTTTTCATTTATTTCAATTAAATATTGATATAGATATATGTTTGTATTATTCAGATTGAAAACCTATAAGATAGATTGAATAGTTAATTTGTTTTTTCCATCATAAACATTCATTTCATTCATACAAATGATGAAAATATAAATTTATGATTTATTTTAGTCAATAAAGTAAGCATTTGATATTATTTAAAAATTTTAAGAGTGATTTGAATAAGTTTATTTTGTAATTGTGTGAAGCATTTATAGATTCTGTAGATTAGATTAAATTGAGTTATTTATGTTAAGAGTGTTTATTTCCAACTAGTTTATTATAAGTTAGATGTAGATATATATTAGCATAACATCCAAAAACCCCAAAAATTAGTACTATCAACCCAAAATCAATAAATTACCTTATTTTAAATAGCTTTAGGCACCACCCTGGTAAGAATAGACACCAATATATGTTGGTTAAATGAAGGGGTAATAATGACACCCATCATTTTTGGTGCCTTTATTAGGGATCCTTTTAGGTGTTAGTAAGGTAAAAACTTAGGATAATATTCCATAAAAAATAAAAAATAAAAAAATATATTAAAATCACTCGTCAAAATCAAGTATATGAGTAGGCCATGAGATTCATTGGGTAGATTTATTTCAAAATATTCTGATGCTTTACAGGAAAAAAATCAAGATAGTCATAGAAAAAATAGATAGCTTACAAAAATAGATAAGATAATATTTAATAAATATATCTAAAGGACCAAAATAATCCTCTTTTACAATAGCTAAAATTGTAGATACTGAATAACCATAACCCCCTCCTCTCAATAGAAATTTATTTGACATGGGGGAAAAATTAGGTTAGGTGGATAACCCTCGTAGGAATGATCCTAAGAGGACCATACCTTATCCTATTGTCTTTGAATATGATTAATAAATAATTAAAAATATTTATTCAATTAATTTGCCTACCTTTAGAGGTCTATCCACTGAAGACCCAGACCAATTTATTTTTGAGTTTAAGGTTCTTTGTTAGACTTATGATTACATCTCAAATAGCCAAAAGTTAAAAAAATTTCCTTCTATTTTGAAGGAAGGGGCAATGACGTGGTTCATGGGGCTAGGAGGGAGCTCCATTCACACTTGGAGAGAAATGGAAACAAATTTTTAAATAAATATCAAGACTATTTTAGGGTCAAGGATAGGAGTTTTTTTTTTAAAAAATTAGACAAAATGAAGATGAGAACCTTGAGGAATACTTATATTAGTTTCCCTTTGCTCTCAATAGATGTGGTTATGAGCTACCTGAAGAAGTGATCAAAATTGGTTTCCTTAAGGGATTAGATGATTCTTACAAGTATTATTTGAATATTATGGGGGAAGGAGATAGTACTAAATTGGATTTCCAAGAAACCACATGGTTATGCACAAACTACTCTAGAATAAAACCTAGTAGTAGAAGAGGGAAATTGGGAAAATCTAGTGATGTAAGCTAGATCATGGAAGAATTAGAAATTTTTAAAATAAACATATTTGTCTAGTTGAATTCAAAATTGGATGGATTTTAGGCCAAGTCCAAATCCAATACTAAGCCATTAGAGATCTATTTCCCAAAATGTAGATTAAAACATGCACTTAGAGATTGTCCTTTGGATAAAACTAAAATTTATGGAATTTGTGATGCTAAGGATCATGATACAAATAATTATAGTCACCTCCTTAGTCTCAATAATTATTTCAAATAAAATACACAAGCCATAGAAGAAATCAATTATGTTCAGAGACAAGGAAATACCTTTCAACAAAATCAACAATTTGGCTCAATAATTCCTTATCAACAATGTCATGCACCTCTATAAATATCGGTTATACCACCATGGGGAACCTATGAATGGATACAAAAATAGTAGATGATACCCCAGTCATTTCAACAATCATGGATACCCCAAGGTAATCAATAGCCATAAACAAATCAACACTAGAATTCTAGTCCAAACTATAATCAACAACACCAAAGAAGGTATCCACAACAACAAAAACAATAATAACAAATATTAATTAATCCCTAATGAAATCAATCAACCCTTATAGAATAAGTAAACCAACCTTAGCTACCTGCTTAGCTAGTAGTAAATCCAAAAAATTGATAGGTTTTTGTAAATGAATAGGGTGAAATAATGGGTGTAAGAGCTATTGAATATGAAAACATTCATGTAAAATTACAAAGAATAGTACAAGAATCTTATATTATCATCATATAAGTATAAAAATAAAAAATAAGTCTACAAATTTAACCAAAAAATAAGAAGAGTCCAAAGAGGAAACTAGAAAATCTAAGGAAGTTATCATAACACCTCCATCTATGCCTTTTCTAGAAAGATTAAAGTAAGTAGAAAATAACAAGGAATCTAAATTAATCCATGAACTCAAAAAATTAAACATAGAGATTCCATTATTACAAGTCATTAGAGACATCCTAGAATTAAATCAAGTGATTAAAAGTATGTGTATTAAGACACCTAATATAAAAAGACAATATCTTAAGACCATACAGGTTGATGGTAAGCTTGTTGATTTATTATTAGGAAAGTTACTTTTGCCTAAATATGGAGACCTAAGAAGTCATGTCATTTCTATAAATATTGAAAAATAAGAGATACTAAATGTATTGGTATACTTAAGAACTACTATTAATGTGATGACTATAGACACCATACAAAATCTCATTTTGAAGAACATGCAACCAACCACCATATTATTACAAACGGAAGATCATTCAACTACTAAACCAAAAGGTGTCATTCAAGACATAATGTTGACTATAGAATAATGGAAGTATCCTATTGACTTTATTATTCTCCAGCTTAAAAGCAAATATGTTAGATACCTAATGATTTTGGGAAGACCTTAGTTAGAAACTATTGTAGCATTGATTGATTTTAGATCAAGAGATATGACCATCTCAAATGGTCTTAAATCAAAACAAATATATCTATATCCACCTTCACAACCATAAATTAATATTATCAAATACTTATGGGTTGACCAACCTAATGAAAAAACATGATAGTATCTCTTCTCTAACTATGGTTATAATCATTGATCATGTATAGGAACTAGACGGTGAGTTATTAAGAAGTATTGGAACTACTACGGATCAATATTGTCTAGCTATAGATCTAAACAGCGTAGATATGGATCTTGACAATCCATATATGGATTTCAATAGACTAGCTATGGATTTGAATAAAATACCCTTTCAAAGTAACACTTCATATTCTTATAATTATTCATCCTCTTCCACCTCTTCAAATACATTATATGATCATAAAGACATTCAAAAGAGTATGATGTAATGGGCATATGAATGCCAAGTCCTTTAGCTAGAGTCATTCCCATACGAGAAAATTTTGTTAAAGATGTTATTATATTTTATGCATTAATCCCACATCCTTATCCTCCCAACTCATTGATGAGTGAATTAAAATGAGTATAATCTTCCCATCCAAGTATTAAACAAATCATAGTATCACTAGGAAAGACACTCAACATAGATAGTTGGTTGAAAAATGATCAAAAAATGAATTTTTCTGATGTACTCAAGAATCACACTCAAGGTTTTTCATGGGAATAAAAATATATGGAATGAATTCATCCAATCATATATACACACCATATTTACATAGAGAACATTGAAGTCAATAAGGTATCCTCAAAGAAGAATTAATCCTGCCTTAAGAGACATTATGAAAACTAAAATTGAGAAGCTTCTAGAAGTAGGATTTATTTATTCCATTTATGATAGCCAATGGGTCTCTCCCTTGGTCATTATTCCCAATAAAAATGGTAAATGGAGAGTATGTGTGGAATAAAGAGATCTAAAGAAAGAAACAATGAGAGACTACTTCTCTCTACCCTTCATTGATCAAGTACTTGATAATCTAACTAGAAAAATATAATTTTATTTTCTAAATGGTGTTAGTAGATACAACCAAATACAATTGGTACCTAATGATCAAGACAAAAAAACATTCACCTTCCCATGAGATAAATTTTCCTATAGGGTCTTACCCTTTGGTTAATGTAATGCACCTACCACTTTCCAATGAGTTGTCCTACCCATATTTTTAGACATGACCAATGACTGTGTTGAAGTTTATATGGATGATTTTTCTATTCATGGAAAATCTTTTGATGAAAGTTTCAGTTATATTGAAAAAGTATTACAAAGATGTGAGGACCACCATTTGTCTCAAGTCATGAGAAATTTTTTATTATGGTAGAAGAAGGCATAGTTATAATACATCATATTTCTACAAAAATAATCCAAGTAGATCCAAATAAAATTGAAGTCATTTCAAACTTGCCTATTCCTCAAAATCAGACTAACATTAAGTGTTTTCCAAGACATGTAAGGCATTACAAAAGATTCATAAAATATTTCATAAAGATTATTTCTCTAATGTTTGTTCTACTTACAAAAGCAAGTGAATTTGTATAGAATTTAGCTTGTCAATAGTCATTTGAAACCATCAAAGAAAAGCTTAGTACTACACTAATCTTAAGACAACTTAATTGGTAAAAACCCTTTCATATTTATAATAATGTATCTAGTCATGTTATGGGAGTTGTTTTGGGATAGAAATATGAAAATGGACATATGTATGCCATACATTACATAATCAAGAACATAACTTCAACAGAAATAAAGTATAACAATATTGAGAAGGAATTACTTTCTTTGATTTATGCCATAAATAGATTTATACATTATATTATTGGATACAAAATATATGTATATACTGATCATGCAGCTATTTTTTATATGATGAGTAAACTATTGGTAGGAGGAAGAGTTATCAGATGGATGTTATTGCTACAAGAATTTGTCATAACAATTATTGATAAGCCAAGAAAATTAAATGTGGTAGCTGATTTTCTTTCCAAATTGCATAATGAAGATGAAGAACTTGTAAAAGACAAATTTTTGGATGAATGATTTCTTTTTTCAACACAAACACCTTGGTTTGTAGATATAGAAAATTTTATAGCTATAGGGAATCTTCCTTTTCAATGTAATAGAAAGGAAAATAAAAATTTAATTAGAATATTTTTTTATAAATGGATTAATGGTATACTATCTAAAGTTGGACTTGATCATGTTTTCCACATGTGTGTGAAGGAGAATGAGATGTATTATATCATTCATGCATGTTATGATGAACTTGGAGGAGGACACTACTCAGTGTTAAGGATGGTACATATAATCCTTAGAGATGGATATTTATGGCTAACTGTTCACATATTAGTAAATATCTATGTTTGTCAATGTGATGCATGTAAAATAATGGGGAAACCTATATATCCTCTGAGATTGTTCTTCATCCACAAGTAGTCATAGAACCTTTTATGAAGTGGGATATGGACTTTTTTGGGCCCATACATCCATATTCACGAGGTAAATAATACTTGTTGGTATGTATGGACTATGTGACCAAATGGGTTGAAGTTCAAGATTTTTCTTCTATAAGAGAAGAGGTAGTAGTATACTTCCTCTATTCTAAGATCATTCAACATTTTGGAGCACAAAGGGAGATAGTAATAGATTAAGGACCAAAATTCATGTCAAATATTATTCAAGTATTCATGGAGATCTACCAAGTCAACCACCAAAAATATTCACCATACCATCCTCAAGCAAATGGACAATTAGAAGTCACTAATAGAGAATTGAATAACATCCTTACCAAGATAGTCAGTAGTAGTTAAAATAATTGTGTATTCAAACTCCTAGAAGCTATTTGGGAATACAACACTACATGAAAGACCACTATTAGTTTTTCACCATATGAGTTGGTCTATAGTAGTAAACCTCTTCTCTTAATTGAATTTGAAATACAAACATTAAGGAGTGCATTAGAAGTAGGGATTGATTTGGATGAAGCACAAAAAGAAAGAATGTTGTAGTTGAACAAATTGGATGAGATAAGGATAGAAGCCTTAAAATAAAAAGAAATGACATAGTATCAAAGAAACAAATTACATGACTTGTATATCAAAGAAAGGCAATTTAGATAAGGATATTGGGCACTCTTATACGATTCTAAATATCAACATTTCAAAGGTAAACTCCAAATTATATAGTTAAGATCATTTCAAATAGAAAATATGTTTGATAATGGTTCAGTACAATTATTCCCTATAGATGGAAATTAGAAAACACTTCTTATCAATGGGCATCATCTAATATTTTATCAGAAGCCTACCAACAAAGAAGAATTTATTTAGTTAGTAAAAAATGATTTTGATGCCATGGAAGAACTTAAGTCTTCCACGGTAATTGATATTTGAAAATAAAATTAGCCTGAATAAAGGAAGAATATCCCCCTCTTCTCTAAAAATGTTAAAAAAAATAAAAATTAAAAAAAATTAAAAAATTAAAAAAATTCAATAATGGAAATCTTTTGGGACATTGTTAATAGTCATGCTCAAAAAACTAGCTTGTTGCCTATTCATGCAGTGAATAATGAGCCTTGACCAGAAAACTAGTAAATGGCTAGTTAAGGGAAAAAACTAAAGATAGAAAAGTTAGTTGAGAAATTTAGTTGGTTCCAAAGTAATAAATTTAATGTTATTATCTACCATACAATTTTTCAAATACTAATTCATGCATTTTTTGTGAAGAAATGATGGGGAAGACTGATAAGGACAATACTAAGATTTTTAAGGTAAAGTATTTATTTTTTCTCGCTAAATGTTATTTTTAGATGTCTAGGATTGTATGCATGCACTCAAAACCATTGATATAAAACTCCCCTATGGTGATATAAGGAGGTCAAAATTCATGATGTCAGTAAAAAGCAAGTACTATGGATAATACCCCTTCTAGTCATGAAAAGTGTTCTATAATGACACATCATGTCTCATTTATAAAAACACAAGTGAGGGGTAAAAGGAATTGACAATGAAATTATTTCAAAGAAATAAAAAAAAAGTATGTTATCATTACATTTAATTGATATTGTCATCATTACTTAGCATGATTCGACTAATATCCATAATCTAAATCCTCAAGGGATATTATTTACATATAATAATTTTGAAATAAAAGTTTAGTTTCCTTTTTAAAGTAGGGTGAAAAATTGATTGTGTTCTGTGTAAACCTAGAATGGGGTTGAAGAAGAAATCAAAACTAGAGAATGAAAGTGAGATATTAGAAAATGAATAAATGAAAGAGATATTGGCTGCAACTAGATGGCTCAATTTCTTTCTCAAATTATAGGTTTTTGATGAGAAATTGGTAATAGAATTTGTCCTTCATCTAAAACTTGATTTCTCCACAGTTTGAAGTGTTTATATACCTTTTTCTATGAAAGTCCTTAGTGAATTGTTAGGGATTCTAGATGAAGGAGATCCAATAGTAGGAAGATATTCATTCAATGATCTCATCACAAATTTTAATAGTGAAAGAGATTCCACATCAGTTTTATGGAAGACATAAAAGGAAAAATAAAAGGGGTTAGCAGAGAGTCTACCTGAACTATATAGGTTAGTTTCTTCTTGGCTCATTAAATATTTAAAATGTGAGGGACAATGTAGTGTGTTGAGTTTCATGGTGTTAATAATGTTAATTCATTTAAGATATGGTGTTTAACAACCTGAACACAAGATAAATTTTCTCTCATTCCTCCTAAGATCTATTTAGGTTGTAGCCATGAGGTGTGCCAAAAACCCTTCTACCATATATAATCATGGGTTGATTCAAATCATTATTAAACATCACTTTTTACATCAAAAAAATTGAATGGAATTTTTGGCTACCTTCCATGAAGGCAAGACAAATAAAACCCATAAACTTGCTGAATAAATTCCTACACACATGCATGCCTCCAGTTTAAAAACCTCACCAAAAATTTATTCTAAATAAATTGACTCTAAATTCACTCACAACACAAGATCCACAACCAATGTTGTTCCATTATAAACCCTAAATCCTCCTCATATGGTCTCTAATTATGAGCCAATAAGTATAAAATTGAGACTCTGATCCTCTAATAGAAGCCAACACTATGTTTCTCAAGATACTCATGTAAAAAAACCCATTCAATATGTTGAATAAGTGTATTTTGCAGACCCTACCTCCTAGCTAAAAACTCAAGAAACCCTATATACATAAGCTCTTCCCCCTCTAAAGATAATAATAAGATTGATCTTAGTAGTTGATAGTGATGATACCATTGTTTCAAAGACACTAAATAGATTGAAACAAAACCCCACAACCACTACCAGTGAAGCTTAGAATAGAGAAGAGGAGGTAACATTTTTTCCACATGAAGATTTAGATGATGACTTTATTAAGACTATTCCTGATGAGATTCTTGTTCCTCCTACACAACAAATGAGGTATAAAGGAAAATCCCCCATGAATGAAGAAGATGGACAAACTTCAAAGGAACTAGATGATGTGAAAATCCAACATGATCTAGACTTATCCTAGTTAGAAGACAGTATTAAATAAAATACAAAGGATATTTCTAAAATAATTTCTACAACCAAAAACAAAGATTTTTTGATTGCTCATTCAATGAAATAAATTAAAAATTTGGAAATGCAATCCCTAAAAAAAGGGGATGAGCTAAAAAATAAAATCATTGATGTATGGATCCATACCATATCACTTGAGGAAGAGAACATTTATTTTAGGAGGAATCTTCTAAAAACTAAAATGGAAAATTTTAGGGTAAGAACCCAAATAGGTTCTATCTCTTCTAATATTCCTCCTAAGGCCATGATAGAATAAGGCTATCAGACTATTTTATCTATTTCATAATTAAAAAACCAATGGGACCAAGTATGCTCAGAACTTAAAGAAATAAAGAGACAAAATCATCTACATAAGAAGGAAAATCATATTCTTAAGAAATGAAAACAACAAATGCAAGAACTAACTCAAGTTCAAAAAAAAGAATAGGTTAAACAAACTCTTTAGTTTACCTATAAGCTAAGTGAAAAGTTGTTATCTTGTAAAATTCCTTCTTTTGCATATAGCCTATTTTTACATGAATAGTTATTTAGATGGAAATTATTTTAGATATATCATGATTTACCATATGAGATAAATATCAATGATGACTTCATGATAACATTAAAAAATAGTACTCATGATAGGCAAGATCTACTTTGTGAGTTTTATTTATGTGACATTATTTTAGGAAATACAAATGATTTTTTGGTAAATCTATTTGTGGGAGAACTTCATATGAGGGATCTATTTTTTGTATATAGAAATTAGATTGCTTGGTAGGAGAGATACAATGATCACAATAATATTTCACAAGATGTTGGTTTATGCATTAGGCCTCAATTTGGTAATGCATAATAAATATTAGAAGAAATTCATAGGTTTTACCAACAACCAAGAATTCATGATCATTATATTTCTACCTTATAGGATGGCCTTCTCAACTTTAGGTTGTTTTTTCATCATAATTTTGATGATTTAGTGGTGGCTTGTAGACAACACTAGCATATGCTACTAATACCGTTAAGATGAAGAGAAGTGTTATCACCCACCACCATTTAGTAGTCTTTGAGAAGAGATAAAGTTGTTGTGTAGATAATTTCAAATGTTTTACAAAGGCATGGAAGAAATACATGGATAATTATGAGGTTCAAACCTCCCTTAATACTCTCTCCTATGTCCCCATGGTAGAATATAGGACCTTAGTCTGAGGAATAGTTTAATATTTGGCTTCATTATGTGAAAATGGACATGGGTTTCAATCTTCATCATTAGAGGATACTTCAATGAGATATATATTCCATTTATGATTTGAGTCTTAATCTACAATAGATAATTCATAACTATGGAGACTGAGGATATAGTTTGCAAAAGAGACTTGCAAAAGGTAAGAAGTGGGGGAGATGATGAGTTTGTAAAATGTCTCATTATTACTATAGTTTATGGCCTTAAATATATCAAATTTCTGAGCATTGTATGTAATATTGACATTTAAAACTTTCATAAGGTAAGAAATAGATGCTTTTATCTATAAAAACTCATGTAAAGTCTAAGTCTATCTTCTTTTCACTTTGTTCTAACATTTGCATGTTTTAGGCTCTACATTTTGACATGTACATTAAATAGTAGTATTAATATGAGTTTTGACAAGATTTTGTGAAAACAAAGAGTATCCAAGACAAAGAATGAACCAGCTAAGACCCAGCTATGGATTCTAAATCTTGATATAGATTTTGATAGTTAATGTTATGCAGACTAATTACCCAATGATTCTAAAATTCACCATTCTGATTAAACATTAATTATCAACCCTGGGTTTGTAATATTTTCAAGAGTGTCATCACTATATATGCATTACTAATTAAGAAATCAAATAGATTTTTCAATTGTAGTATAATGAATTTATTCTAAATTTACCATATATATATATATATATATATATATATATATATATATATATATATTATGAAACTACTGTGATAGAATTATAGAACTATTGCACACTTATGTATCATACATGCATCACACTTATATAGTCAAACTTAATAGTAAAATCAACTTACATAACACACTAATAATTAAAGAGGGTTAGGATCTTCACAATAGCTCATTTCGAGGGGGGGGGCTTCCTTGTTCAGAATTGAGACCCAATCCCTCTCTAAGATAATTCATAAAATTCTTACAAATTCAACTTTCTCATTACTCAATTCTAAATATAAAGGTTCTAGTTTAAAAACATTCGCTATTATTTCCTCAAAATTATCTAACTTTTAGTCTGATCTCGGTTCTACCTTTAAATACAAAAGGCAATTTATTGACTCTTAAACAAAACACCAAACTAGGAAAAAATACAAATACTTAGAAACTACCTCTATCAACCTTCAAGTAGTTAGTAACTGGAGTTACGTATTTTAGGTTTGACTTGGTTAAAGATAAAGCATACTATTTTGCTATTTTATTTCCTTTTGTATTTTCTCATTATCCTTGTCTTTACCATCTTTGATAATAAATACAACATCTCCTTACATGTATGGAATCTATAGAACAACTATGATTCTTCCCAATAATTCATTTGGTTTCCCAAGATAGCTAGATGTGTCTACAAGATCTCCTCAGTAATGACTCTACTTTTCAAAGTAGCTACATGCACTCTATGGTAGCTACAAACAACTTGTAGGTGAAACCTTCCATTGTTGTGGGCATTCTAGAGTCACTATAGGTAACCTACAGGTGAAGCCTATAGTTTCTATGGGTATTTTATAGTGGTTTAAGGTGACTTATAGGTGAATCCTACAATTTTTCTAGGCACTATATAATGGATATAGGCAACCTATAGGTGAATCTCATAGTTTTTTTGGGCACTCTATAGTAGATATGAGCAACTTGTAGGTGAAGCTTTAGGTTTCTATGGGTAGCCTATAACAACTATGGCTTAGCAATATTATACAACTTTACATGACCCTTCAAATGCTTGTTATATAAAGTCACACCAATATAGTTTAATCAAGTAAAAGCATCAATAATTTAAAATAAAACACACACACACACACACACACACACACACACACACACACACACACACACACACACACACACACATTGATGAACATACAAAATCATAGCTTCACTCATTTATTTGCATTATTGATAGATAGTTATGGGATTTAAATATAAAAGACATACACTAAGCATTGATGAGGTTATAAAATTAAGAAATTGGTGGCCTCATCACTCCCCCCTACTTAGTCTCTTGATAGACCTTGAGCAAGCCTTGGTTACATTCTAAAACCACAAAATTTTATAAAGTCTAGGGATTTAAGATAGCCTAACCCTTCCAAGATATAAAAACCTTTAGCATTCTCAATGTTTTTCCATCTTTTATTCTTTACCTCTCTATCATTTATAACATTTCCTTCCTAGTCAAGGATTGGGAACCAAAATATATGGGGTTTAAACATCAATTACAACCATTGTACTCTCCATTTATTGACAAGTTTAATATACAAGTATAATCTATGGATGGCTTCCCTAAGGTTTTGAGGGGAGTATGGTTCCTTATTTTACAAGGCATCTAATAATTCTTCCCATCTATGAGAGAAAGAAACAAAAATTTATCTTTCATCTCCTTCCATGAGACTCAAATAGTGGTTCTAAACTTCCACCTCTTTTCTAACAACCGCTTCTTATGGAGCATTTATGTTCATAAATGAGATCCATTCTTCTACTACAATATATAAATGTTTGGATTCACTCCTGATCATCAAGGTGGCTTCTTTCTCCTTTCCTTGTTATTACTCCATTTATTTTATTCTTTAAATTTCATTCAAAACATATAAATAAAATGTATTTAATGGACATCCCCTAAATATATGTTGGGATTCGATTCTGTATCACTAGGAACAACATATTGGTGAATGTAGAATTTACTTAGTTGGGCTTGAAGATTAGGATAAACATGTCTGTACTCATTAAATAAATATCTTGGGTCATAGACCATATAATATTGATCATTATAAATATTATCATACCTAAATTTTAACCATTTTTCTTCTAACTATACAACATATACTCTAAAAGGGGGTCTGCACTCCATTAATAGCTCAGTAGTTTCATGTAATTTTCCAATGTTTTCCTTCAGATATTTGATCTTATTTTTAGTAAATTCCAATTTTTTATTTTAATTCATCATGTTGTTATTTTGATTCAACAAATTAGTTGAATCTCTACACTAATTCCTTGTGGTAGGATTCCTTATTACTAAATGTTTCCTTCAAGAAAATCAAAAGATCATCAATATCTACTAGAGTGGTGGTTGAGAAATTGAAATCAATAACTTATTCTATAGTGGGTGTTGGTGTAGTGGGAAATGGAGGAGGAAATAATTGATAGAAGGGTACCAAAGCTAGAGCATATTCTACTATAGGGGCTTCTATGGCTAAGGTGGATGAGGATGCTGAAGGTTCCTCCACTTTATTCTCTTTCTCCTTAGAGGGTTCTACAAACTCTGTTGCTCCTAAAAGTGTTTTAATTCCTCATTTTCCTTTTAGTTATGTTATCTCATTTTTGAGTCTATATATTTCCTCCATAGCTTGTTCTAATGTTTAGAACACCTGATCATGAGAAATTTTTTCTTGTTACTTTTTCCATAACCTCTTCTTCAACCAATTCTTATTCACTTGCATGTTGCTCTGCCTCTCTCAATTCTTCCACTATGTATCTAACATTTCTAAGGAGATCAATGTCCTTCTTAGTGAATCTATATGGGAGAGGTGACCATTATTCTTCTTTTACCTTAGTAAATACTTCATAATTAGACCATTTTTCTATTTCAAATCCATTAAGAGTTTTATTAAGCCTAAGCTCTTTCCTTGGTTCTTCATCATCACTGATGTCTATGGTTAAGGAGGTTGTAGTGGTCTTCTTTTCTTCATCCTTTGAGATCTCCTAAGAGTGGTCTCCTTATTTTTGACATTATGGGTCTCTTCCCCTTAGTTTTCATTTTCCTTACAAGAAGGGTGACTAATGGATTTTGTATTTCTTGTGCATTAGTTGATAGGGGAACTTCTTCTTGTCTAGTAGGAGATAGTGTGGAGGAATCAGTCTGAGGTGAGGACATAATAGGAGAAGGGTCATGTTATTATGGGCTTTCCTCCTCTATATTATAAGGAGATAAGACCAATCTTTTCCTCTTATTATTTCCCATAGTAGTCTCACATGAACCTTCATTGGCTATGGCTTGACTAGTAGCACTAGTGCTCTCAACATCTTCCTAAATAGTTTGTTGGGGCTACTCCTTAGGGGATTCCCTCTCATCAGTGCCTTCTTGCTAGGATATAATATTTGTGATGGCCAAAAATTTCTTCGAAGTGAGGTCAGATCTGATAGAAGCTATTCTTTGTTTAATTATGAGCCATATGAGGTAATGGTGAGATAGGCATGTCTTAGTGCCCTTATGATTTTATTTGGACATTATATTAAAGATATTTAATAAGAATTTGGGAACATTAATGAATCTATTGTCTTAAATGATTTAAAAATTTGAATTATAGATTGTAAATGAGGGAATACCCTCCCTCACAAGCCATCTACATGATAATATATGATGTTATCTCTCTCCATTATGTAGGTAGACTAAGTCTTTACACACCTCATTTATTTAATACCAATCTTTTATTTTCTTGAAAAAATTTCTACCTAGCCGCCTGGTCATTGGGTCTATATTGCCAATTTTCCCCATGCTTGGTAGCCCAATTGCTTGGTTCACCAAGGTCTTGATAACAAGAAATGTGATGCCATATATAGTGGCTTGGATTACATCAAAATAACCTACAAATTCTCTGGTGAGAGGCTCTAAAAAATGTTGTAACCATTCAAAATAGGTTGTCCAACCAACTCTATGGAAGACATCCCAATTGGCTTGGTCTCCCCATAAGTGCCTATGCTATGAGGGATATCTCCACACAACTAACCCTCCCATTTCAGACTATCTATCATTCCCTTCAACCAATAGTAAGTTGGACACTCTTTGTACTTATGGAAATCTACCTATAATAGGTTTAGTCTAAATTGGCAAATATGGGGTTTGTAAGTTACAGGGTTTGGTTCACAAATGGTGAATGTGAGGTTGCTAGTTATAGGGTATAGATCAATAATGCTAGATGTGAGGTTTTAGGTTGTAAATTATGGAATATCAAGGGATCCCATGGTGTGTAATGTTTAACTCATACCATTTTCCCCCAACTTAAGCTATCACATGTCCTCAAGTGATGTGGATTGAGTAGGAAGTATGGGATAAGATACGTCATTATAAGGGATAGAAGTGTGGGTTTAGTGGTGATGTGATAGAATTTTGAATGAATGATTACATTCATAATTATATATGTTATATTAATACCATACATGTTATATTAGAATAATGATTGACATTTTCAATGATGAAAGATATAACATGTTTTTTAATAACAATGTTCTAGATGTGATTCTTGGGGAGTTACACATGTGTTGGCATGCAAATATTTTCATGTGAATGATTAAAATGTGTAATGATGGGGTTGGTAGTTATAATTAGAGTGAAGTGGACCATTTGTGAAGTGATTGGGAGATCACTAGTGGTTAGGCATTAATGATGCCTATAGCTCATGTGCATGTTATGTAGGATAGTTTGAATGGAATAAGATTCTAAGAATTGGAGGATAAATGATTTATGTCATCCCCTAAGGTATAAATTGAAAATATAAATGATTCAAATGATGAAATGGAATATATTTAGTAGGTAGCTAAGGGCATTACTACCTAATGACCTTCATCTAGATGAACTGACTAATACGAGTCTAGATACTGCTTATACCCTAGATGTTTTGTGCCTAGAGCTTGGTTGTAGTAATTAGTAGGGTATTTAACATGGAACCTATGTTCCAAATAAAGCTAAGATATTAGTAATCAGCATAGTGAGATGATCTTCATAAAATGACCAAAACTAAAAATGAATCATTAGTGTCCCTATGGGCAAAAATTTTGGTCTACAAAATTTCTAAATGGAAACGGAAGTTGTATTATTTGTTTTAGCTCTATAGCTTGGTATTTAGGGGTATTTTTAGGAAATAAATATGAAATTTACTACCCCAATCTTCTTTCATTCTTTCACAAGGTTGTTTGATGAATTTCATGTAATGTCCAAAAGCTAATAGCCAAGCCATCAGTGAGATCTGTAGGAGGATCTATCCTATATGCTCTATAGAAAGGTGAGAATAAACATGAGAGTAAACCTAAAAAAACTATAGAAGTTCCCATATTAAGCTACAAAGTGATGTCTAACTATGTTGAAGGTGCCCATAGCAGCTTTAGAAATTCCTATAGCTACTTAAGAAAACTTGTGTGAATAGTTAGGATTTGAGGAATTGACTTCTCTCTGCTGCCTTATTCATGTTCCCTTAGTTATTTATTTTTGTTTTTACCCCTAAATATCTAGTAAGCTGTTTTTATACTTAGGCCCTTTTTATAGATCTAGGTAGCCAATAGGGTATTTTTCTACCTAGAAGCTGCTAATAATGCCCAAAAATGGGTTTTCATTATTAGATTTTTTTTTGAATCTAACTACTAGTTATAGCAGAATTTTTATTTAGGGTCCTATCCAAGTCACTTAGAAATGTGACTTTTCAAGGACCCATGGAAGGTCTCATTCATCATGCCTATCCAAGTTATCATTATATCCATCTTGTAACTATTGACATATGTGATTGGTAAATTCTTCTTGAGTAAGTGGTTTTTTATACAACTTGAGTCTATGGTCATTGATCAATATATGGAATCTCACTAGATCAATGGTTTGGAGTTGAACTGCTCCATTGTCAAAAACATGATCAATCTCAAAAGGACCAAGCCATGTGATTTGGAATTTACCCTTTTGGTCCTTGTATTTAGAGTCAAAAAGAAGGGCCCAATCTCTAGTATGAAATTGTTTGGTCTTAATGTGCCTTTCATGCCATCCAATCTAATCATTGTTTATAATTTATATGTTTTATAATGATTATTGTCTATATTCATCTAAGGCATTCAACTGTAGAATCCTTTATTTCTAGGCTTCAAATATATCCATCCCAAGTTCTAGTATTGTTCATAAGGTCTTGTGCTCAAATTTGATGGGAAATGATAGATTTCTTTCCATAGACCAACTCATATGGAGTGAAGGCCTATAGTGGTTCTTCCATGTGATTCTATAAGCCCACATAGCTTTAAGAAGCCTAGCCTCCCAATCCTTATGAGACAGACTAACAATGTTTGTCAAAATATTTTCTAACTCCTTGTTGGTGACTTACACCTATCCATTGGACTATGTATGACATGGAGTTTATTTTCTTATACCTAATCTCATATTGATGGAATAAGATATTAATTAAATTATTAGTTAATTAGGGTCCCTGATCAGTGACTATTTCACGTGGCACAGCATATTGAGTAAATATTTTTCATAGAGGAAACTTACCACCTTCTCATCCCTAACATGTGTAAGAGCCTTGAATTCCACCCATTTAGTGGAATGGTCAATATAGATAAGGATGTACTCTTTGTTGGTGTATTTTGGATCAAAATGTCCTAAAAGGTGTAGGCCCCACTTTTCAAATGGTTTAAGCACCATCTAAGGCTACAAAGGCGTTTCAACTAAATGTGTGGGTCTCCCCATACACTAACATTTGTCACAATGTGTAGTATATATTATTTAATTTTTATGAAGTGGAGTTCCAATAGTATCTTGTATTCAAAATTTTGACTATTGTATGCTTGGTTGCAAAGTTTCATCCACATGGTTCATCATGGCAAGCTTTGAGGATATCTAGAATTTCATCTTCTCTAAGACATCTTCTGATGATAGAGTTAGTCCTTAGTATATAAAAATAATCTAGACAACCATAAGTATTTGTCACTTTTGTGAGTCAATGCTCTCCTTTGTTTGGGGAGGAAGTGTTGTGGAAGTAACCCTATTACAAGGTAGTTAGAAATATCATCATACCAAGGTGTGGTGGAGATGAGAGAGAGAGAGAGAGAGAGAGAGAGATGAGAGAGAGAGAGAGAGAGAGAGAGAGAGAGAGAGAGAGAGAGAGATAGAGAGAGAGAGAGAGAGAGAGAGAGAGAGAGAGAGTGAGAGAGAGAGAGAGAGAGAGAGAGAGAGAGAGATGAGAGAGAGAGAGAGAGAGAGAGAGAGAGAGAGAGAGAGAGTAGGTACTCATCTAGAAAGGATTCATCCACTATGGCATCCTCTTTAGGGGTTTACAAGTGTGTGATAAAAATTTAGCCACTGCATTGTCCTTGCTAAGGCTTATTTACAATGGTGATATCAAATTCTAGTAATAAGAGTAACCATCTTATGACTCTAGTTGATATAGCTAGTTTGTTATATAAGGTACTGAATGGATGCATAGTTTGTTATGAACAAATACTTGATACCATATGATGTAATTAAAATAACTTATTGATAGCATAGACTATTACAAATAAACCTTTTTTAGTAACTGTGTAATTTAATTTGACTTCCTATAGGTTTTTTGCTTATAAAAGAGATGACATAACTAAGTGCTTCCTATTTTAGGTCAAGCACAGCTCCAAGACTAGTATCTAAAGCATATATGTGAATGTGGAAGGAAAGCTTCCAATTAGGACCATGTAGAATAAGGGTGGAGGTTAATAATTCTTTCAATTATTTGAAGGCTATATCATAAGTAGGAATCTAGAAAAATTTAGCATCTTTAGCCAGAAGGGTGAACAATGGTGCTTTTACTTTACTAAAATTGTTGATGAATCTCTTCTAGTAACTAGCATGGCCTAAAAAACTCCTAACATCTTTCTATTTTTGAGGAAAAAGTAGGTTTTTAATGATGCTAATTTTTATAGGGTCAACATTAATTCCTATAGTAGATACATGATGGCCTAACGACAATACCTTATATCATAAGCATGTAACATTTCTTATGGCTAAGAGACAAATGGTCCTCCTAAACTCATTGTAGAACTTTTTCCAGGTTGTTGAGGCATTCATCAAATGTCTCTCCATAGATAGTGAAGTCATCCATATAAATTTTTACACAATCATTGGCCATAACTACAAAGATACTTAGGACAACCCTCTAAAATGTCCCAAAGTGTTACATATCCCAAAGGGTAATACATCATAAGCATAAGTACCCTAGGTACAAGTAAATATGGTCTTTTACTAGTTCTTAAGAGTAATTCTAATCTAGTTGTAACTATTGAATCCATATAAAAAGGCAAAATATTTCTTCCTTGCTATTGTGTCCAATACTTGGTCAAGGTAGGGTAAAGGAAAGTGATCCTTCCTAGTTGTTGTGTTGAGCTCTCTATAATCTATGCATACACATAATTCTCCATTTTTATTTGATACAATTACTAAATATGACACCCATTCACTATTAGATATAGGATATATAAATCTAGCAGTCAAAAGTTTTTGTAATTCCCTTTTGACTATTTCTCAAAGAGCTAGATTCATCCTACATTATGGTTGTTTGATTGGTTGACATGCTTCTTTGATGTAAATATTATGTGCAAATGTTTTTGGGTTGATTCCTTATATATCCTCATAATCCCATGAAAAATCATGTTGGTTAGCATGCAATATGCTAACTAGGCACTTTTCCTTATTTAACTCTAACTTAGTATTAATAAGAAATATTTTTCCTAGAGAGATTTTAATTTGTTGTGAGAGTGCTTTAATTATTTCAATATTGCTAATGGATATAATTTGGATATAGTTATGAGGAAAATGTTGGTGGAACATTTTTTGTATAGATGCATTAGAATTATCCATTTCCTAAAATCTAGAAAAGGCCCACTCAACACATTACAAGTGGTTGAGATCTATACAATAAGTTTGGTAATTATGTTGAAGAACATTAGAGAGAATGGTATCTTCCTCTTGTTCAGACAATGTGCATGAAGGGTCTATGGTAAATATAAGAATCAAGGAAGTCTTATCTACCTTATCTTCTTCAGCCCATAATGTAGGCTTTAGTGTAAAAACTAGTTGTGTTAGGGGATAAAGATCCAATTGCTTAGTGTGATATTCATTAGATATCATCATGTTACCTATTCTACAATTGATGAAAGCATCAGTTGTGGTAATCCAAGTTCATCCTAAGATAAAGAGATATCCACCTAAATTAGACTTAGGCTATATCATAATGAAATATGTAGGATACTCCCAAGAATCTATAGTGATGATAAGATCTTTAGTGATTCCCTCTAGTTTGACTATAGACCTATCAACCATTTATAATAGTGTAGATGTGGGATGTATATTATTTAGCTATAGTTTATGTATAGTTTTAATTGTCATTATATTTATTACAGCCCCCAAGTCTATCAATGTGTTGGATAGTTATTATTCATATATCTAGAATATTACTATAGGGCATCCAAGATTTGAATACCTCTTTGGTAGGGTGTTCCCTAGCATGATTATGCTAGCTAGCCAATCAAATGCATAATATTGGGATCTTTTTTATTCTTTCCTAGTTTCCATAGATAAAGGTCTCTAAAAGATTTAGAATATATGGGTAAATATTTGATGGCTTGGAATAGAGATATTTTGATGCAAAGGTTCTTAAGTTGTCTCATGAAATCAAACTCAAGTTCAATGTATGATGTTGAAGGTTGAGATGTTCTGGAAATGGGAAGGCTATTTCTATTGAGTTGTGGAGTTAAAAGCTTCACCAGATGAGCAAATGCAGAGGTTTCTAGAGTTACATAGTCACTGACATTGGTCAGGGATTACTGATGTCAGTTATGGATCGACTGACGCCGATCATATGAAGATAGATAGGGACTGACGTTGGTCACCTGTGCATTCTAGAAGTCTATTTTTGAGGAAATATAGATTGTTTACATGATAAGATTAACTGTTAGTATTAATTTTGCATTTCTATTTTTGGTAGGACAGATTTGAACCTTTGATTAAGAGGTGCACCTAACAGTGGAGAATGCATAGCTCATGAATCCTAGTATTATATAATAGGGTTAGAACTTCATAGCTTGTAAATATGAGAAAAAGGGTAGACAATTTAAGGATTAAATTGGTTGTAATTGAGAGAGGGAACTCTTGAGGGAAAGAGATCTGTACATTTGAGAGGTGTGGAAGAAAGAGAGATTTCTTCAATTGTATTTCCTTTTGGAAGAGTTTAATACAAGTTTTTGTTGTTTCTTGTATCTCATATTCTTTGTTGTTTCTAATTTCTAGTTACTTATTAATTCTAGTTTAATTTTGTGTTTAGTTGGTTACATAAAAGTAATCAATTGTGTTGTAAGATCCTAACAAGTGGTATTAGAGCTTGGTTCACTAACAAGGTTCATCAGAGCAGGTTAGTGTTTGTTGATTACAGGTTTACTCTCAGGGGTTTCTGATTGAGTGTGAGTAAAGCAATGGCAGAAGAAAGTAAGATAAGAATGGAGAAATTTAATGGCAAGAATTATCAATTATGGAGGATGTAGATAGAAGATTATTTGTATCAGAAAGATCTATACTTACCGTTGGGTGGGGTTTTAAGCAAGCCCACAGATATGCAAGATGAAGAATGGAATGTTCTTGATAGAAAGGCTCTGGGATCTATAAGGTTGAGCCTAGCATCTTTTGTGATTTCCAACTTATCATAGGCAAAGACAATGGTAGAGTTAATGGATATTTTGGAAAATTTATATGAAAAACCCTCAGCTTTGAATAAGGTATATCTTATGAAGCAATTATTTAATTTGCAAATGTTGGAAGGTGGATCGGTATCTAGTCATCTTAATGATTTCCATGCAATAGTAAATCAGTTAAATTTAGTCAAAATAGTTTTTTATGATGAAATTAAGGCTCTCTTAATCTTATGCTCTTTACCTAAAAGTTGGCATAGTTTGGTAATGGTAGTTACTAATACTGCATCTGCTACAAATATATTGAAAGTTGATGATGTTGTTAGTGTAATCTTGAATGAATAAATTCATAGGAAAAGCACAAAGGAAACATCAGGTAATGCTTTAAGTATTGAAAGTAGGGGAAGGCAAAGAGAGAAGGGCAAGCAAGGGAGATCAAGGTCAAAGTCAAAGATGAGAAGTAGATCCAAATCTAGAAATGGAAGAAATATAATCTACTGGAATTGTGGAAAGAAAGGGCATGCAAAGAAAGATTGTTGGTTGAAAGTTAAAGAAGAAAATTAGCATGAAGGTAAAGAAGAACCAAAAGATGTAGGTATTGTTGCACAAGATGCTCTTATATATTGTTTGGATAATAAATTAGAATCTTGGGTTTTAGATTCTGGTGCCTTTTTCCATGCAACCCCAAATAGAGAATTTTTTAATGATTATGTCCATAGAGACTTTGGAATAGTCTATTTAGGGGATGATGAGCCTTGTAAAATTGTTGGCAAAGTTAAAGTGCAGCTGAAATTGTAGAATAACAACACATGGGTGTTGAAGGATGTCATGCATGTACCTGTCCTAAAGTAAAATTTGATTTCTATAGGAAAGTTGGGGGATGAGGGTTGCACAGTAACTCTCACAGCTGAATCTTGGAAAGTTTCTAAGGGTGCACTTGTATTAGCCAGAGGTAAGAGAGTAGGTACTCTTTATCTATGTAATTGTATGACTGATTATTCTCCTTCTATTTTATCTACTTCAGATGTAGATGCAAAGTTGTGGCACTGTAGGCTTGGCCATATGAGTGAGAAGGGAATGAATGTTCTTAAGTCAAAAGGTAAGCTTTCAGATTTGAAAAGCATAAATCTAGATTACTATGAGCATTGTATTTTTGGGAAATAGAAGAAAGTAAGGTTTCTTAAAACTGGGTCAACAAAGAAGAAGCAAAATTTAGAGCTTGTTCACACAGACGTGTGGGGACCAACTCAGGTAGCTTTCATTGGAGGATCACGGTATTATGTTTCTATTATTGATGATGCTACAAGAAAGGTATGGGTTTATTGCATAAAGAAGAAATTTGATCTTTTTGACACATTTAAGAAATGGAAAGCTTTGGTTGAGAATGAAACAAGTTTGAGATTGATGTGCCTTAGATCTGACAATGGTGGTGAGTACTGCAGTAATAAATTCAAAAATTACTATTCTATGAATGGAATACATAGGGAAAGGATGGTTCTAAGGACACCTTAGCAAAATAGAGTTTCTAAAAGGATGAATAGAACAATAATGGAGCGTGCACAGAGTATGAGGTTGCATGCTGGTTTGCCCTTACAATTTTGGGCTGAAGCTATAGATACTGCGGTTTACCTAATTAATAGAGGACCTTCTATTGCACTGGATGGTGGAATTCTATAAGAGGCTTAGATAGGTAAAAAGGTAGATCTTTCATTTCTCAGAGTTTTTGGTTCTGAAGCTTTTATGCACATTGATAAAGAAAATAGAAAGAATCTAGATGCTAAATCTATGTGGTGCACTTTCATTGGCTACGGCTCTAGAGATTTCAGATTCTAGTTGTGTAATTTAGAAACTAACAAAATTATTAGAAGCTATGATGTTTTTTTCAATGAGGTGATGTATAGTGATCAGCTCAAGAAGCTAAATAATTCTGAGTAGGGCAATGTTGATTTGGATAAGGTTATGATCCAAAATGAGCTCATGGGTTACACATAGGAAAACATAGACACTAACATCAGTCAAGCAAGAACTGACATCGGTTAGATAGTAACCGACATCGGTCAGGAAGAAACTAATGTCAGTTAGGTGGAATTGACATCAGTCAGGTACAGACAGTAAATGACCAGAGATGATCGAGATCGGTCACTGACAAAAAATTTGGGCAAACAACAAGCTGTGAATGAGTCTCAAACACCCATGAGGAGGTCTAAAAGGGTAAACAAACCTCCAATTCATTATTCCCCTTCATTATATTACTTTTTGCTCAATGATGGTGGAGAACTAGAAAGTTTTGATGAGGCAATGCAGGTAGAATCCAGGAAATAGTGGGAGCATGGCATGAATGAGGAAATTGATTCCTTGGAAGAGAACCAAACATGGGATTTGGTTGAGTTGCCAACTAGAAAGAAAGCACTAAAAAACAAATGGATATATAGGTTAAAGGAAGGAGAGAATGGACAAATGAGACATAAGGCCAGGTTGGTAGTAAAGGGATTTGCACAAAAACTAGGTATTGATTTTATTGAAATTTTTTCTCCTATAGTAAAAATGACTTCTATTCAGACTATATTGTCTTTAGTTGCTATTAAGGATTTGTATCTTGAGCAGCTTGATGTTAAGACAACATTCCTTCATGGATATTTGGATGAAGAAATATATATGGATCAGCCAGAAGGTTTTGAGGTCAAAGGTAAGGAGAAACTTGTGTGCAGGTTGAGGAAAAGCTTATATGGTCTTAAGCAAGCTCCAAGACAATGGTATTTGAGGTTTGACAGGTTTATGATAGAGCATGGCTTTAGAAGATATCAATCTCACCATTGTGTTTATTTTAAGAGATTGGATAATGGTAATTATATTATCTTGTTACTGTATGTAGATGATATGCTTGTTGCAGGTTCACACATGTAGGATATTATTGAGCTTAGGATTAATTAGCTCACACATTTTCCATGAAGCATTTAGGAGCAGCAAATAAAATCCTTAGCATGAGTATTAAGAGAGATAGGAAAAATCATAGTTTGATTTTGTCTCAAGAGGATTATGTGAACAAGGTGTTGGAGAGGTTCAATATGCAGGATGCAAAACTGGTAAGCACACCTATGGCTAGACACTTCAAGTTGAGTAAAGAACAGTGTCCTAAATCAAATGATGAGGTTGAGTACATGAGTAGAGTTCCATATGCTTTAGCAGTTGGGAGTTTGATGTATGCAATGGTATGCACTAGACCTGATATTGCCCAAGCAGTGGGAGTTCTTAGCAAGTTTATGGCCAATTCAGGAAAGGAACACTGGAAAGTAGTTCATTGGATTCTCAGATATCTGAGAGGGACCAACAGTAGGCATTTATGCTATGGAGGATCAAACACTTCTCTACATGGGTATGTAGATTCAGATATGGCAGGTGACTTGGATGGTAGGAGAAGCACCACAGAGTATGTTTTTATTGTTGGTGGAATGGTGGTTAGCTAGATTTCAAAGTTGTAGAAGGTTGTTTCCTTGTCTACTACAGAGGTAGAATACATTCCAGTCACAGAGGCTAGCAAGGAAATGATTTGGATGACTCAATTCATGGAAGAGTTGGGAAAGGAGCAAGAGAGTTGTAGATTGTATAGTGATAGTCAAAGTGCAATTCATTTGGCAAAGAATTAAACCTTTCATTCAAGAAACAAACATATATAGCTTAGGTACCACTTCATTAGATAGGTATTGGAGGATGGTGAGTTGAAGCTGGAAAAGATCCATATGAATGAAAACCCTACTGATATGTTAACAAAGCTGGTAATAAAGGAGAAGTTGAATCTTCATTCAACTTTTGTTGGTCTTCAAGATTGAACTTGGACATGGTGAAACAAGCTAGAGGATGTTGTTGTATAGGTACAGGTGCAACTATTTATCTCCAAGTGGGAGATTGTTGAGTTTTGGAGCTAAAAGCTTCACTAGATGAGCAAATGTAGAGGTTGTTAGAGTTACACAATCACTGACATCAATTAGGGATTGACTAGAAGCTGCTAACGTCAATTATGGATTGGCTGATGTTGGTCATATGTAGACAAACAAGGACTGATGTTGGTCACCTGTGTGTTCCAAAATCCTATTTTTGAGGAAAAATAGATTGTTTGCATTATAATATTAACTATTAGTATTGAGTCCACATTTCTATTTTTGGCAGGACAGATTTGAACCTTTGATTAAGAGGTGCATCTAATGGTGGAGAATGCATAGATCATGAATCCTAGTATTATATAATAGGGTTAAATCTTCATAGCTTGTAGATATGAGAAAAAGGGTAGATAATTTCGATTGCATTAGCTTATTTTTAGGATTTTGTATAGGTTGGGAAGGTAGTTGGTTAAGCTTAGGTGAAGCTTATGTATTGGGCATAATATCATGAGGTTATTTTTTCTATTTTGGAGGAAATCCACCTAGAGAGATACCGCATCGCTAGTTATGTCCCAAGGGTTGTTACCACTAGTTTGTGAAAGGTGAGCCTTGGGGTTATTACCAAGCTTGCATCCAAGATGGGGATAAATTTTTTGGAGGATACTAAGAGGTGGTGGGGTAAATTTATTGAGGTGGATACCATATATAATTAGGAGGTGGAATGTTCATCCAAGGATTAGTCCAATTGGGAATACAATTTTCAAATTATGAATTAAAGGAGGTAGAATCTGAAAAAGGTAGATTTTGTCCCATACCTTGATAAGGTGGTGATGGAACCCATGGCTTTATTTATGCAAGATATAAAACCTAGTCACTATCTCCTCCTATAGTGTGTATCTATACTATCTTTGGTTCCTCAACTGTGATGTGAGCTACATTATCTCGATCCTTGTGACATCTACAATTAGCCTTCTTCTTATTATAGTCTAGATAGTAAACAATTAAGGCTTGATCCAAAGTTTATTGATTTTTTATTTAGTTTAGGATATCTAATTAGGTTTCCAAATGGCTAATGATATCCTATTTCATATCTTATAATAGGTTCCTAACGTCAATTTTTGATAGGCTATTTGCAACTTCCAATGGAAACTTGCTACTCCTGACTTTGTTTATGGAAGATCTAGAATAATTAATTATTAGCTCTTTGATATCTAAGAATGGTAGGTGAGAAATATATCCTCTAATAATTAGTTCCAAGTCTTTCAAACAATCTTCTCTGAATCTTTTAAGGAATATGAGTTTCAAAGGTTCTTCTCCAAGTGCACTTTGCTTGAATTTTTATACACTAAACATGAACCGTTCAACATAATCCTCCAAGGATTCATCCCCCTCTCAAGTCATTATAAAGATGTCATTTTTTATATTACTTATTCCTATTTCATATTCCTAATAATTGGTAAAAAAATATCTTTTTCATGTCCTTCCAATTGCAAATCAAATTACTACCCAGTCTTATAAACTAGCAAAGTGTTGAGTCTTTGAGAGTAGCTAGAAAAAGTTCCAATTTTTGTGCATCCTGCCTATATTCATAGCTTATACAAAGGATATAAAATTCAAATGAGAATGTGTCTGAGTCTTTTGATAATGTAGCTCTAAAATTGGGCAAGGTTGAGGGTGCGATGTTTTTCATTTGTGTTACACCTATTACATCTAGAATAGGAAATTCAAAAGTAACTGTGTCTGGAGTCCCATTGTCCTCCACAGAGTCTCCTTCTCTATTCATGATGGATATTCTTATGATATGGATACCAAAGGTACCTAAGATATCATCCTTAAACTATATGTCAATCCCTTGGTCAGCATGATGATAGACATTTGTCTATTGATCCTTAGTCTTTTTAATAGATGAAGGGTTTAAATATTCTTATGAACTTCCTTTGATTTGATCAAGAAAGCCATGCTAAAATGTTGTAAATATCTTACTCTCTAGAGTGTCTAGTTTGTGTAGTTTCTCTCCTTCATTTCATCTTATCATATTAGCTAATGCTTCTTCTAGTTATGTTTCCTTTTTCAGAGCCAATAGTGCTTATTCTGTAAGCTGCCTCCTTTAGTTTGTAGTGTTCTCTTATTTAAGAGAATTCCAACTTATGGTATATTCTTCAAAATGATTCTGAGTTGCTATAGGTATTTATGGTTCTTTCTTAGCAATAACTTGCAACTTATTTGGTAGGAATCTCTCTTAAGAATATATTTCTCTCTACATAAACGTTATGCCACTCCTTCAGCTGTCATGTCCCTTCCTACATAGAGTTAGTTTTTCAATTTTCATGTATTTCAAAGGGGTTATTTTAGACCAATTTTTTTAAAAATGTAAAAATAAAGGAATGTTGAAATCAATACAATAGTGATTGAAATTCTACTTCTAAAACGCAACAAAATTTAACTAATGAAAGTGGGAAATGAAAGTAGGAAAATATTAAGAGCACACTTTGGTGAAAACAAATCACTTTTACAGGAAATAAATTATAGAAACAAGAATTAAGTTATGCACTATTTACTTCTAAAAATAGAGACATCTTGCATAAGACACCATAGTGTTCTCACTTGACTTGCACAACTGGAGATATATATCTAGGAACTTAGACATATGGCATAAGACACCATAGTGTCCTCACTCAAATTATTTGGTTGGGTAGAATAGTGTATTAACTAAAAAGAAATTTAATGATTGATTTAAAAATAATAATTGACACCCTCCTTGGAAACAATACCAAAATGTTGCATAGACTAATTACCCAGTGATTACCAGATTCACTAGTATAATTAAACATTAATTGTGAACCCTAGATGCATAAGCTTTTAAAGAGTGTCAAAACTATATATGCATTACTAATTCATAAATCAAATTTCTTTTATAATTACAATATAATGAATTTATGAGAAATTTACCAAATATTTTATACATAGTAACACCATGAATGAAAAAATAGTCAACTTTGAGGCTTAATAATTTTGATTGTAAAAACATTCAAACCTTATAAATAGATTCTATATATACACCTTCAAGTCATTTACAACTTTATTTTCTACTACATCAATAAACTCATCTTGGATCAAACAACATAGATAAAAAAACTACAAACTAGTTTTCCTTCATTAATTTAAATATTCAAATTCCAATAGTCACTATTCAAATACTAAACATTGAGCACTTTGACCTCATCTCATGCTTTCTAGAAAGTTTGAATAAATACAAACGATCAATCTCCTTAGAAGTATCCTAGTCCTTATCTTATAATGCTCACCATTGATCTTTTATTTGAAGTCTCATGATTATGCCACTTGGTATCTTTTTATGCCTTCTACACATTTGACTCTTTGATCTCTATCTGTATAAACACCCATGAACCATTGATATTATATAAACTCAATGAGATTGTGACACATGTCAAAAGTGAATTTAATCTTGGGAAAATTTGATAATTTGACTTCATGCACACCATTATATCATAATATAGATGATGAATGATCACTATTACATCTACTAACTAGTTGACCTTAGACATTAAAGTAGTTAAACTTGATAGTCTCTAGACCATCACAGTCTACAAGAGCAACTTTGAAGGTTTATAAATTAAGCTAGAAAATACTTCAAGAGTCCAAATATTTAGGTTACTTTCTTGGCACAATATTAAACATCTCCATGAAAACCTTTGACCTTATTTGACTTTATGAGCACCAACATTAAATGCACAAACTTGTTGGTTTAAACATATTTTCATGATGTGAAATGATAGCCTTGCTTATTTTAAAATATAAGATGCATGTTTCTCTTTCCAAATGATCAAGTAACAAACCATAACTTCACCAAGACATCTATGGATGCCTCATGACTTATTATTTGTCCTTAAAGACCTATAAATGTGTCATATCTCTCTAAGCTATCAAACATAACTTCTTTGTCATTCACACACTAAAACCATATGCTTTGTTTGACATCAATGACAATAAAACATCAATGGCCATTATAAAAAATTAAAATATAATGAATCAATCAAGCACACACACAAGAGAATAAAAATAAAATAAAAATAGAATGTTCTATGGAGATCGATAACAAGGGGCATGTTCAAATGCCACACAATCGAAGGGACACGACTTAATAAATTTTCCCCAAAATCAACAATGACATATTAAATTTCCACATATAAAAAATAATGACATATTTAAATGTCAAAGAGTAAAAAAAAGACACGTGTGTAAAAATAAATGGATTATAATCAAATTTTCAAACCAAAAAGATAAGACACTTAAGAAAGTCCATAAATGAAAAGTATAATCAACAAACATAAAAACATCATACTAGTCCTTGGATATATGTGTTATAAAAAAATGTTAAGTACATAACATATCAAGTACATTTTGAAAGATATAATCATGGATAAAGCAATGTGTATTATATAAGCTAAAACATGATAATGTAAAGTGAGCACAAAATGATACAACATGGGTGTATCATTATCAAAGAAGTGGATTCCCCCAATGTCCATATGACATGAGTAGAGGGAAGGCCCAACATCGAATGTGCATAGATTATTTATTTTTCTATGCCTATATCATACTCAAAATATACATGGAACATGTGTATATAAAAATAAATTATTTGATATCCATTAATATGGAACTAAAAATATATATTCCAAGGAGCTAATATAACATGTAAATGTTGAACATATTTTTGAATTTTGATGTTTTTAAATTTTTTCAATATTTTTGGAATATGTCACCTTCAAACCCTATGTTTGATCCTTTAAATTACTTGAATCATGTTTAGATAAGTGTAAATGGTGCATAACATGTTATTATTCATGATTTATATGTGCAATCTAATAAACCTTTCTATCATTTAGAATATGGATCAATTTTCCTTCATGATAAAAAAATATATAACTTGCTGAATTTGACCAATTTTTGCTTCCATGTGATATAGCCAAAGAGTTCTAAATTTAAATGCATATGGATATTTTTGTGGTATAACCCAAAATCATGTTTGAATCACAAGTAATTTGTAGTGTTATATTTTCCAAGGAGTCTTTCCAATCTCCTTTACCTTGTAAATTTTTTATAAAAAAGAAAATATATTGAAAGTTCCATAAATTATAGTTAGTTTTTATTTATGTAGGATTAATATGGTTATACCAAAATTAATCACCACCCATGAATAAATCAATTGTTAATTCTTGTTGGAATTTATTTTTTGGGTTGTTCCACTTGGAGTTTTTTCATAGGATGCGGGCCTTGGATTGGTCTCATATTGATTAAAATTTTTAAATATCCCATATAAAGGATAATAACACCACATTTTTTTTCAAAATGTTCATTTGGTAATTCATCTCCCTCTTTTGTGTTAGGGATAAAGATTATAAAGAGATATATTAAGCTCCTTTGGATGAGTAAGTATAAATGAATCATATCTATGAACATCCACATATAAATAGGTAAATGTATCACATTGTTTATGCAATTCTCTTTAGTTTAAGGTAAAACAAACCTCTAATAAAAATGAATTGGAAGTCTAAATCTAAAGTTCTAAATTCTAGCTCATATGCTGTACTTTTGAATCAAATGTTATACTATTGAATGGATTCATCACTACATTATTTTAAATTATGAAAATGTTCTAATCTTTGACACCTGATGTATATTTAAATCCTTGAATAAACCATCTTATAATTGTGAAAATTTTGTTAAGGAGCCCTTTGGTAGGATATATAACCAATTATGAGTTTCATCATAAAATCACATATGGAATATCTTTAGAAATAAAAAGTTCCATTGATAAAAAGAATGTACATAGTTAAGCATGTTGTTGAATGGGTCTTTATGGATCAAAAATAGAGGTGATTATGTTAGTTCAAAATCTTGTGGATAAGTATATTCAACTATAAATTTTGTAAGAGGTTGATTGTTTAATGAGGTAATATTTTCTTTGGTGTTATGGAAATCTATTTGCATTTGACATATAGAAACTTATCTTTGAAGATCCCCAATAGTGGTCATCATAGAAATAAAATAATCCATGGTAATGATGGTGCTTTGCATAGGTGTTATCATTGATTATAATCCACCACCTCTATTCAATATAGGTGTATGAGTATCATCATCCTAATGGATAATTAGTGTAAGTTATGAATCACTAAATTTAGGATACTTTATTAATGGATTTGATCTCTAAATTTTCGTACCCTTAGTATGTCATCATATAAGTTTGGAAAATTATGAGTATTTGTCACCTTATATTTTTAATGTTTCTTTATTGGTAAATTAATATTACTTGGTAAGGATGATATGATGTCTTATTTAACCTTTCAAAAAAATTCAATTTCAAATGAGGGAAAAGATAATCTTCACCACTGATAATAGGGAAATTATTTGGAAATTTTGGGAAATAAGGGTTTGAATTAATTTAAGTAAAGGTATACCCATTTTATTTGTGATTTTTAAATTGTCCATAATTTTCATATGTAATTATCAAAACTTTTGATGATCATATGAAGGAGCATCTTGGTCATATGTATCCATTTTTTTTGGAGAATGTGCATGAAGATCATGATGATATGATGTAACTTAGTAGTGACTAATAACATGGAATGAATGTTCCTATATAAACCATGGGAAAATATTGGGTTTGTGATGGTATCTAAGATCACCTTTAATGCATTTTATAAGTTGAGGGATCACATATGCCCATTTTTATTCATATGATATTATTTGATACTTTTAGTTATCACATGTTATATCTTGAAAATTATACCTTTATTCTCTTTTAAATTAATCCCTTGGTTGAGTATATTTTTTCATGGAATAATTATTTAGTTTATTTTTTGAAACAAAAGGAAAGAGATAGACCAAAAATAAAATAAGAAACCCTAGAAAGTAACACCGTATAAGATTTTAAATTCGTATAGATCAGGTTAACAAAAATTTTATCGCTAAAATTTAGATTAGGAAATATAAGGTTAAATGGGTAGAGATAAATTAGGGTACAAGGATGGTATAGTTAAATTATGCCAATTAATTAAAAAATTCAAATAAACATATACTTATTTTATTATGCTAGGATATGCTAAAAGTAGAAAGTACAAGTATGGTAGATATTTCAATCATAATAAAATAAGATACTTAGATAATTTTAATTCTAAAATAGATCTATATCTAGAACATGAATAAATTAGATTAGATCTAAATTTTAGATAAGTCCCCTAATTCTATAAATTATACCTTTGTATCCACAGACATTTTCATTGACCTGTGGTGATTATGTTGATGATTCTATCTAAATTAGACGTAGGTGTCAAGTTTTTAATACCTACTAGAAATAGATTTGACCACTTATATACTTATAAGTTATATGTCACCTTTGATCTAGTGACCTTAAAAATGGGTCATGGACTATTGCTCCTTGTCAAATAACAAAACCCTAGTTGTTCATCTTCATAGTGGATGTGAAAAAAAAAGGGTTAGTGGGTACATGGTATTAATATACCCCAAATACACCCATGTTAAGGAGTGGTACCTACATATCCAAAAATCTTAACATGGGCTGAGACTTATGTAGTTATCTCCTATATGTTGTCTTATGTGTGTATCATGCAATGTGTGATAAAAAAGTACATATAGTGACCTATCTTGTAACTTGTAAAATGTGGCTCAAAGAATGTTCATTCAATATTTCAAACCTAGAGATGTGTTTTCCCTATGATTAATATGGAAACATTAGAAAATAGGGAAGTTTTACTCACTTGAGTGCTTGATTGAATGTATTTGGTAAATTTCCTTGTGAGTTGTTTGGTATTTTCTAGGTTTATGTTAGGTGAAGCATGAATGGGTATAGATCTTGTATATACCAATCTATTTGGAAAATATATCACATTAAATCACTTAGTTGACCATAAGAATACACTTGATTTTTAAATTGGTTAAATTTATTGCATTTGACACTTGTATTGGATAAGGACACTTACATCAACATAGGCATCTGACTGGGATGCAAGTGCAAGGGTAATTAAAAAATAAACATAGGTCCAAAAAGTGTAGAGATATATGATAAGTAGGTTTATAATACTTTGAGAATGATAGAAGGTCTGAGTCATTAGAATAACATTATTCAAACTAAGATATAATAAATAAACATAGAGAGATAGTGTATGTGATACTTTTGCAACATGAAGGTCTAGAAGTTAAAGGTACATCTGTGATATATATTTTTTTTTGATGTCCACACACATAGGGGTTATTGTTGAGTCACATAATTAACCATAGTATCCTACACATGAGAGTTAGGAACCAAATTGATTTCATCATCTATCAAATCAAGGCTTAATCATCTATGTGAATTGATTCCATTAGAAAGGAGTTTGGAAATAGAATCAAAATTATTTAGGGATGCCAACATAACTTTTCAAATTTACCCTTGATAAAAATACATACTTTCTTAAGGCATGACATAATATAAAATATCAATATTAGAGCCTACATGATTAGAGGAGAATAAGTCAGGAATATAATCATCAAATGAGTCTTCTAATAGAGATTTTAATGCAAACTAATAGTCACAAGATTCATCAACACCATCTTCAGAGATAATATCTTATTTTGTGAGGTAAAGTAATTGATCCTCTACCTAGGCATATTTTATCTCATAGAGATTTTGCAAAAGGTGGCAGTGTTCTTTTAAATTGGCACTTTCCTCACTATTGTCATTTCTTTTTTTAATTATCTCATCAAATAATAGGATGGAATCAACATGATCCAACATTGTAATTTATTAATTTATAGTTGAAATATCTTATTTTTCATATTTTATGATCCAGTCATCCTATCCATTTAGGATACCTTCTTTTTTGTGTATGGTGCCTAGATAAAAGGAAACCCTTCCACTACATTCCTATTTAGGCATAGTAATAAACATTCTCTTTGGACAGCCTCTGTACAATTCATATCCAATATACCTACTATAAATAACCTCATAGAATATGTTAAATTATTTTTTAAAGCATAAGAATTAATATTGAGACCAAATCATATCAAAAAATATTCATCAAGATCACTTCAAATAGTAATAGAACTAGGTACCAAATCTATAAGCTAATCATGCATTTCTTCCCCCAACAAGAAAGGGAATAACTTTCATATTACATCCTCAAATTTTACATCCATAACATGTGTAGCATATGTGTAAATAATAAGATGCCCTTCAAAAACTCTTAGGTGATTATAATGGAACTTAAGAAGGTATTTCAAAGGGTTAATGGAGAAATCATGTTAGATACCTAGGATATCTATTGGTCCTTTATCAAACCAATCCATTCTCAAAACTTTTAGTACAATTGGAGTTACTAGCCCTCCTTCTAGCACCAATTAGCTATTGGTATAGGTTTTATGCACACTACAACCATAAAGAGGTAGCCTCTAAAATTTTAGGAACTCAATGAAGGTAAACTCCACTCCAAATCATGAGTTTTAGGTATTCAATTTATTTAAACCTATTTATACAATACTGGGTAGGTCATGTAGGTTGTTGACAAGGTTTTTGGATAGAAGTGTGGTTCCTAAAGGATTCTGAATCTTTATGTGAATTAGATGGGTAGATGTATTCTAATCTAGAGTGGGCAAGTCTCAAAAAAATGTAAAAAAGAAGCAAGGGTAAGGTAGAAAATAAATCTTATATGGTTTTTAGGAATCACTACCTTGGATGGTCTCTAAAAGGATAAGTGCTCTTAGAACCTATGCCTATTTCTAGTAATGATTACACACACATAGTCAAACATGGCCAAGAAGTCTAAGGAGATAAAGATGAAGGAAATCTGTAAGCTTTAGATAAAGGTTTTTCCTTTTTGAGAAGATATTTCACACCCTTAATCAAGAGATTATGGCTTAGGCTATTGAAGTATCTAAGGTAGTTGTTGCACACACATAAAAAACTACATCCAAGAAAGCACTCAAGCATAATCAGAATTATGAATCAATTTGAACTCGACTATCTTAACCAATATATTTACCAATCCTTTAATAGTTGTTTCACATCTATAAATCAGTACATCAATAAAAATAATCAATAATCGATTTGTATCTTTTGCACACTGAAGATTATTAAAACACACAACCAATGAAAGTAACAAATAATTATCTAGAAATTGGAAAGAACCAAAAATCTCAATTTGATTAAAATTGTTTATATAGACTTCAAAAGTGGTCACCTCATCCTCCAAGTTCATGCAAGGTCATTACATGTGATATTTAGAACATGTAGTTCTAAATATGGTATACAACTATATAAGAGTCTAATTACAATTAACCATTTAAAATATCCTTTGCCAAAGCTATGTAGCATGTGCATGTGTATAAAAATAGAGGTAATTTTTTACAATTATAGGTTTAATTATAGAAAAATTTTAGAATATATGTCATTTACCAAAACTGCACATCTTGCCTTTTATTGGTTTTGAGAACAACCTATTTATATTTTAATTATCTACCTTTAAATGGAACTTTGACATATGCATGAAGGACCAAAATAAATTTACTAATGTTTTATAAGAATTGACACTATTTTTAGTTATGATTAATCTAAATTTCATGCCACATTCTCTCCTATGCCTTTTATAGATTCTACATCTTCACTTTTATATTCATCATTTAAATTAAGACGTGTGTTCATACTCTAGCTTAACTATGAGACCTAATATCTATTGATAAATATAGATCAAGTGTAAAAATATCTATGTATTATGTCCATAATGACCTACTAGCTTACAAAATGTGACACATGTCAACATCTAATTGAGTCCAAAATCTTTGAAAAGTCCTCCTAGGACATGCACTGTCAATCCTTATGTACTAATTTAATACAATTTGTTGGATTTTAGTGATTTTTTCTCATTGAATCCTATGTTATTGACACTCATCACTCCCTATTTTTATCTACTTCATATGTGTGCCACTTGGTAGTCACTTGGGTCTCTTGAGCTCTATGACTAGGGTCCTTACTTCTTATAGATCACTGGATTTATGTACTAAGATCCTATGATGGTGACACTTGTCACTCTTATAGGGATTTGACATTTCAACTCACTCTCATGTTGTTTAATCAAATGAGCTCAAATAGACATGCATTGTAGGATCTTGTCTTAGACCTTTTGATTTATACTTTGATCACATGGGTATGCGACTTGACAATTCTATTTTTAATTCGGGACCTTTTAAAAGTCTTATTTAATCTCATACCATTGGATAAACTATATGAATCAATGCAAACCATTGATGTATTGGGTACACTCAACATTTGAATCTAAATAGGTATTTTACATGGTTAAATTTGACATTCATGCAACCATCAAATGACATCCTCATGACATTAATGACATCTATATGACTGTCAAATTTAGTACCATAAATTAAAAATTTCCAAGGTTAAATTTGATGTTCACACCAACATCAAATGACATCCTCACAACTATCCAATGACATTGAAGTGACTTTCAAATTTAATCTTGTAAGTCTAACATGTTTCTAAGGTTAAATTTGACATTATCTTGACAATCAAATGTCATCCTTGTGACAATCAATTGATGTCCACATGATTTCCAAATTTATTCTCATCAACTTGACATATGTCATTTCCTTGGCATTCCCTACTCCTACAAACATAATCACAAATTTACTTAGCATAATACTTTGGGAATGAAGTATAAAGGACCCTGCATGAATGCTCTAGCCTAAGGTCTTAGTTTTAGTAAAATATGATTTGGACATGGGAATAAGAATATATAAAAGAGGTCCTATATTTTAATATTAATGACCTATCATAGACAAATATAATTGGGACCCTATCATAGACAAATATAATTGGGATAAGTTTGAAACAATAATTCCAAAAAAGTAAATTACATAATCCCCAAAAGAATAAGTCCCAAGAGGATAGAAAAGTTATTTCATGAAAACATAAGTCAGTAATAATTATCTTGAATTAAGAAACCTGATAGAACAAAATATTTAGTCTATGGAAGCACAATACCAATGCTATATTGCTAGGGTATAAAAGGCCAAATCATGTTCTTTTCCTAGAATTTGCATAAACATATAGAAGATGGGATGAAAATCAAAACAATAATCTGAAATAAGTGGGTCCCTATTTCATATGGAAAGAAGGGGGATGTTAGTACAACATTATCCAAGTGTACAAGATTAAGGTGATATATAATTTATAAATAGTGTCTAGAAACTCTTATATTATTCAGCTATAAAATATTTAAAATTTTATTTTCTCACATTTATATTTACAATTTTGTACATGGATATGCCATTTTATAATCTATGATAAGATTACATATGCATGGTCTAGATTATTTTCTTGGTCTATGTTCCATTAATGTTATTTACTTTTACATATTAGATTACATCTTGATTATATATTATGTTTGGCATTTGGAATTTGTGTGAAAATTATTTGAGCATATCCATGAGATATTGTTTTTTTATGTGCTACATTTGAACATGTCCATTTGATTTTGGCCTTTGGACCTATGTTGTGTGTAACATTTTAAAATCTCTTGTTTGATACACCATTCTTTTCCTTGTGTGTGAATCTCTTTTTTATTATGAAATGTGAACATGTACCTTGTGTGTTTGGCCTTTGGCCTTATTTGTATGAAATTTGGTTATTGTGTTTATGTTCATATTGAACTTGTTATCTTGAGTGCTTTGATGCATATTATGCACTAAGATAATATATAACACACTATATCTATATTATATTTTATGATATTCATTGATATACATTATTGTAGGATTTTCCTCTTATATTACATAAATGATTCAAATATCACATAGCTTGCTATGCTAACATTCCATATGCTACATTATTCAATTATTACATATTACTACACACATTTGAATTAGAGTTTATATTGAGATGAGTTACTTTTAGGTTCAATTCCCTCACTTAAAAATGGGGTAATTTAAGTGGGATTTTCATACATGATATTATGCCTTTTCAAAATCAACAATATGTTTTTGGTACAAAATCAAGTTCCAAAGGTTTTTTTTTTTTTTTTTTCAAAATTTAGTCATTAGTATAGATAATGGGGGTATATGACATGTGTATGCACTCACATTTTAAGATAAAATTAAAAATTCATAGAGTTTCATGTGCATGATATAGGTTTATGCACAAGTTTTAAACATGATTTAATATTGGTGTCTGCATACAATTTTAGGTTTTATATTACCAATGGGGACATGATAAAAGCTAATGCACACTAGGTTATTATTAAAATTTTAAAATACTATTTTAAAATGTTTCATACATGGTAGGAGCATAGGTGTTCTCCATTATATTTTTTATCATGCATTTAATAACAAAGTAGTATTAAATATACAAGCCATATACATTGGTTAATTTAATTTTAGTGCATAACGTATAACTTAGAGGTTCAATTTCCTCTAACATTATGTGTACAAATCCATTTTTGATTTTAGCCTATTTCAAATCTTGGGGTTGTAAAGAACAACTAAGTTAAACTGAGGTTTATACATCCCTCAATGGTTTCTATGTTAATACAAGTGAAAATTCAATTGAGGGTTTTATCACCCTCAAATTTCTCCTTTGGTTGAACTAAAGAATCAACCTCTCCAATGCTTCAAGGAAGAATCATCTCGAATAAAAGTCATAAAATAAATTATGGTTTCATATATAAAGGTGTATTCCTTCCATGCTTTCATTTCAATTTCAAAATTTCAAAGTTCAAATAATTTGTAGATTTTTTAAGTTTAAGAAAATTTCAAAATTATTTTTTTCAAATTTCAAAATAATAAGGTAACTACTTCATGTGTTTTATTGGGTTTGAAAAACTACTATGCCTTGAAAAAATATAGTAATAGCTCAAAGACGAGGTATTATATTTCTCATTTTATTCTATTGTATTATTTAAAGAAGAATGCAAAGTAGGCAAAAAGGGTTATATTATTTATTCACTAGTGGATTAATTTTATTATTCACTAAATTACTCACTATTAAACCAAACCTATTGGTTTTCATCATTATAATTATACTCAACATCATGAAAGGTATATTATTCATAAATATAAATAGCATCATTAATCATACATGTCTGGTTATTGGCCATCTCATTATCATAAGCATAAGGAGTTAAGTATTGATAAAATAATAAGTCAATAAGATGATAGTCACTAGGTATTTTTTATGGATTATCCTTTTTTGATTTATTAGGCCTTAAACAAGATATCAAAATATAATCAAATCCTAATCAAAATAAGGAAAAAAACATGGAGGAAATAAATACCTAAACATTCCAATAAAACTATGATGAATCTGTGAAATAAATAGAGTTTTTTCATAAAAATTATTATATAGACAAAACCAATAAATAAATTTAAAATATATACATTGTTTGTCCTCTAGGATGAAGTTACTAAAAATATTAAATTCTAAATTATGAAAATTTTATATAGTGTTTTGATAAACAAATTTAAGGTTTTCATCCATTTAATATGACTATAAAAAAATTGTAGGGTTTGAAAAATAGATCCATTTCAATCTAAGTATCATCTAAATCAAAGAATACCCTAATAGAAGAATACCTTAATAGGAGAATGGGTGTTGAAATGTAGTAATATTTTTTTATAAATGGGATGGGGAAATTAAAAATTAGGTCTAAAAATAAAACCCTAAGGATAAAAAATGAAACCATATAGGGATTAAACCCTAAGGGGAAACTTAGGCCTTTGCACTATTTGATATATTAAGGGATTCACCGATATGTTTAACCCTAATTTAAATTAATGATAACTATTAATTTAATTAAGATAGAAATTAAAAATGTAATTTAGATCAATGTATATGACACTCAATCATACATCTAAATTTAAAACACTGAGATTATGTTTTTGATTTGATAAGGGCATATGCTAAATATGGAAAGTATTGAAGAGATCATGATACTTAGCTTTTCTAGTTCAATACCTAATTGTGACTATATCCTAGAAGTGAAAAATAGGGGTAAGCATGCATTTGACTTGTTTAGTTCTATAACTAATCTACTATCTATATTGGTTTAGTTTCTTAGGATCAAGTCAGTACTACTAGTTGATACTAGCCTGATGATTAGTACTAACATGCATGAAAGTATAACATAGTGACTATATGGTCACCTATGAATTTATTTTATTACTTTGTGTTGTTGATCTTAAACCTTGATGACATGCATATATCCATAAATCAATCTCCTTTGTCTTGAAAGCCTATATGCAATTTTTAGGGATAGAAATCCATTAAAATGGGAGAAATGTAATAGATTGATTTGACGTAATCACCCCAATTTGATGATTAACCATAGCCTATTTATCCAATAATCTGAGGGAAATCAAGCTAGACATATTTATCATACATAATATGATTATTTAATTATACTCCTTTAATATGTGTATGAAAATAATGATTAGATTTCATACTTGAAAAGACATGATTTGACTTTAATTTTGAGTTCCTTAGACTTATATTTTGACTTATCATAATGAAAGGTATAGATTTTTTGAAGAATATGATATATTTTCTCAATGTGTAATAGTGTATGGATGTATATTATATAAGTTCTAGGTTCCATTTGATTGAGACCTTGATTTGTTTATATATGAATCCAATTGAATAAATTATCATGACATTGATAAAATAGGATGATGCATTGACCCTAATGATGGGTTTGATTTTAAAAAGTATTCATTTCTAGGAGAGGGTTTGTACTAACTAGCCTAGGTCATTAGTGACAGGTGATAATGACTATAACTAGTAGGACAAACATATGTATAGGTTAAATGAGCTAAGAGTATTGAGATTTAAATATTTAATAGATTTGAAATAGATAGTTAGGTTCCTATAGGTGTATAATATAAAAACAAAAGGATTAAGTCATAAGATAACATATAAGTGTGAGAGGATGGCAGATTAGGACCTTGTCTATATGCTCAAGTCATGCATGGTAATTATATGTCAAGATATTAATTATCAAATACTAAAGACAAAATTTTAGAATCTACATATATTATATGTGTATGTTGGTGTATACATGTATGATTGTTGCTTAGGTTGGTGCCATGATTATTATCACACTTTTATATTATGTGCAAGGCCATGATTTTTATCATTCATATTTTATGTGGATTATTATTGTGTGACTAATTTATATATCTACTTGACAATAAACTTGTATGCCCATTACCTTGGATTACATGTTTAATATGTGTATTGATGATTTTAATTTTCTATGATGACATATCTTATCATGCTTACATGTCATACATGATGATTTTTTATATATAATACATGAAGAGTATAACTCTTTATTTTGAGATAAGTGATTCACATGCTTTATGCCTTACCTCAAAAGGAGGGCATATAGTGGGATTTTCTTATAGATTCAAGCCTTGATAGATAATTGGTTCATATTTTTTGTCAAATTATGTGTATTATATGGGATAGGGAAGGCAAATGAGGCATATTTAGGTATTTTTGAAAAATAGTGAGGGATAATTGATTGATTCTATGACATTATGGGACATATTATATGGGTCAGATTGAGTATAGTCTATTATATTTATTAGATAGAGCATATTAGCATAAGGATTATGGAATTATATATCACTTTGAGGTATAAATGGATCAATTTTTGGGTTGTGAATGTTTTTCATCCATATATTTTTATATTTATATGTTGAGGATGAATGGTACTATATAGTCACTTTAAATATATAATATATATGTAGTGGTTGAATCATAGTATTTAATTTACATACAAACCTATTTAGGGGTTCCACATTTTAATATGAGTCTATTTCAAGTTTACACCAAAAGAGTTATGATTATTTTTTGATTATTTATGTTGAGGTTATACATCACTCAACTAACACTTCTCTCTCTCTCATAAGATTTGAGGTATTTATACTTATCAATCCATGGAATTAATAGTGGAATCTCATTAAGACATAATCACCTAATTTATGTTGAGTAATTAGTCCACATATGGCTGCTCATGTATTATAACTTCTATTATTATTTAATTAAGGTGTGTGGGAAAATAATAATTGGAACAAATAATCCATATTGTAAGTGATTAGATTAGATTAAACCCAACTTTAATATTTAGTGTGGGACCCAAACTTATGCACAATGGGAGGTCCAATTCTCCCCTTAGATGTCAAAAGATAAAATAAAAATATGTCACCAAGAAGGCAAAGATAGAATCTAAAAGAGACCCAAAATTGGTAGAACCAAAAAATACCATAGGATCCCAAGAGGAGCCAAACATAAACAAAATGACAATCCCATGAACAACTGGTGTAAGAGCTAACTTAGATAGAGAGATAAGAGGTCAAGGACTTAAAATTACAAATAAAATAATTTGATTTTTATTGGATTTGGAACCATAGAGAAAAGGAAAATACTAAATTTGACTAGTGTGGTAACTAACTAGTTTTTATTGGACCAAAAACTAGGCTAAACTAAAAGAGCTAGAGGCCTAGCTATCAAAAGGAATAATAATTTTATTTTGACTAGATCAAGAAATAGCCTAGACATAGAGGATATCCATAATTCCAAAAATATTTCAAGGTCCTTGGAAGACCCAAGCCTTGATCAAAGCCAAAAAGATAAAACACTTATCAATTTTAGATGGATTGATAACCATTCTAGAGTAAATGACCATGAGGCCTAGATCTCTAAAATAAGCATTTATATCCTCTAGGGGAGCCACCATTATATAATTTTAAATAGATCAAATTTTAGATGGATTAAAAACTAACCTATCCTAATGAAGCAAGATTCTTAGGGCTCAAAAGTACCAACTAGTTCTTAGAAGACCATCAAACTAATGTGATTGGATTAGGAACTAGCCTAGACATAACTAGGGGTCTAGGTCTCTAAAAAAGGTGAAGAGAGAAATTATTTTTAGGGTGTTGAACAAGATTTTATTTGAATAGAGAATCACTACAAGTAGAGTGAGTGAACCACACTAGCCACAAAGATCTAACTCAAACCCTCAGATCAAAATGTATAATAATTTTCTTGGGTCTGGTCTTAGCCTAGACAAAATGAGAGGCCCAAGTCTCCAATGCTAACCATGGCGGTTTAAAATGATCCCACAAATCCATATCTAGATAATGTTTCTAAAAATCAAGACAAATCATTTATAACTAGAAAAATAATGGCCAATAGAATTATGGCTAGGTGAAACCATAAATGAGACTAAGATTCCAACATGTGCATATCTCTAAATAATCCCCCAAAATTAAACCTTAAAAATACTTAATTTAATGGTTCTATCTCTCCCTTTTACTCAGGGCCAAATATTTTATTTTCCATTTTAGAACCATTACATATCCATCCTTCAGGGTTCTTTGAATCTGATCAAAGACTTCCTAAAGGAGCTCAAACCATGATGTGTCTTCAAGAAAGGATAACCCCTTCTCCATTTACAATAGATTAAGATATTTTATAATAGTCCTTAAATTAGGAATGAGCCTCATTAAAGTAGATTTCAAGGCTAATCTCTTTCTAAAAACTTTCTTAAAGGTTGGGTCACAATGTCAAAACTAGGGGGAAGTAAAATTTATACATGATGGTTATAACATTAGTAAGTGTTTTCATTTGAATATTAAACCCTTCAATAGAGAACCATTTTTAAAAAATATTATATGGACTAAAATGGAACTAAAATAAGACATGAGGAAAGCACTTAAATCCTTCAAGAAAGAGGATAGTATCCATTATCTTACCATGGTAAGTTCACTTTACATCACCATCCTCAAAATGTTGAAGAACACCTTATACAATCATTTTAAACATATCTTTAGATCTAGATATCCCAACTTTGTGGATCCAAACAAAATCTATCGAGAGTGTGGGATTGTGTTTCTTAAGGGTTAGATAATCTGTATTATTAAAATAACACACAAAATGTGCCCAATAGATGACTTTGAGCACATTATAGGGCATATGAAAGATAATCATATCCATGAATCCATTGGTCCCCCAAATCCTAAAGGGTCAATCCATAACAAATAGGGTAAGGAAAAAACAAAAATATCTCAATCATATTCAAAACTACAATAGAATAGTAGGTTTAAGCACAATAGACCAAATTAAATGATCTAGAATTGACTACCACTTTCTTCCTTTGTGAGGAGATAAACCAACTACCTAGCATAGGTTTGATGCCATATATTAAATAATCATAATATCATTGAATGGGGTATGTATCATAATAACTCTCTTCACTATCCTCACCATCCCCTGAAAATTCCCATGCACCCACTGATTTTAATATCCTACCCATTCTGCTCATTCTTCTCATTCAAATTTTGGGTATGCACTCACATATTTTAAGTGATTATTACATGAGTATTAATCACATTAGAATATTAATTTTTAGAGATACTAAGAGATAATTTTAAGGAGAGATAAGTGAGATAGTTTTATGGGGATAAGAGATGCATGTTGACTCCCTATTTGTAGGATATTAATACAATATTAAATGTAATAATCTCTATTACATAGATTAATGTAAGTTGATTGACCCCCAATTTTGTGATGTGCACATTTGAGCCTTTGGCTATTTCACCAATTAATACATTCTCAATTTTGAAGTAATTTATACATCTAGTATCAAAGAAGTTTCCCTTATACCTCTCTTTTTCCTTCCAATCATTTGTCTTTTTTGATTAAAATAGTATAATGGATATGCTATTTAGTCCACATATAAATCCCCATTTTGTCCATCCAACATGCTTACATGCTATCAATAATTTTTAATGTAGAACATGTGTATAATTGTTTACATACACCATCCACCTACATTCTCCTCTCTTATTACATGTTCTCCATCTATCTAAAATTTGAAATTCTTTTTGTGAACTATTTGCATAACCAAAAATTGAAGTGTTTACATTTACACTTTAATTTTGAAGTTTTTTATGAAAAAAATTATGTTGATGGTTTATGTGATTTGATAATAAGATTCTTTTTGCATTTATTGAGAGTTATCATGAGATTTATGTGATCCAAAGAAGTCATTAGACTTTGATCATATCTCTGAGAACATTATATACTCCTCTTAGCTTGAGTGCTATGTATTACATTCTATGATTGATTTGGGAAGAATGATTTTCCATGAAAAGTTTGATAGTCTCACATTTGACATATCTACTCATCCACTAAAAGTACCATAGACCTATCCTCCCATGCTCAACCCATTTTTCCATCTCAAGCTTGGTTACATCAAAACTTCAATGGTATTGAATTTTTTTCTGGCTAATAGTCTAATTTCTATGACATCAATACCTCAGATATTACATGGACAAGACAAAATATAATTTTTATGCCTTGCATTTCCACTCCCATCCTCATCATATCATATGATAGCAATAACCACCATGGTATTTTTCTCACCACATTTTGTCCTTGCATCACCATCTAAGTTCCATTTCATTATACACTCATTCATGTTTTTTCCCACTCTCAATGCTATCATTTTTCTCTTTTTATTTAGTGGTTTTAGGTATTATTTATTTATTATGATTAGGTTTTTACATTGTTATGTTTTTTAGGTTCATTCATGGTTTTTTTATTACTCGATGGTTTTTTTTTATTTTAGATTTAAGTTTTGTGTATTAGTTTAAGTTTTTCTTGTTAAGTTTTTTATATTATTATGTTTTTTTAATTTAGTATTAAGTTTAGTTTTTTTATTTAGAGTTAAGTTATTAACTTAGTTTTAGGAATTTTATTTGGTTATATGTTTTTATTTTATTTTATTTTTATATATCAAGTATGTTATGTTTTTATGTATGTGTTTAATTTTTTTGTATTTTTTAGTTATAACTAATCTATAGTGAGTCATTGAAAGTGTATGTTAAGTATTTCAAATCTTGAGTCTATCAACAATTGTCTATTGTCATTTTCAATCATTTTTTCATCTTTAAGTTATAAGTTTCAAATAAGCCTATATTTCAAGGAAATAGTTTTACCAATAAAACATTTATGATGATATTCCAAGTACATAAAATTTCAATGTAATAATCTCTTATTCAATGTAACAGATTCATTCTCAATCAAACTTGACATCTAACTTGTTGGAGGGGGTAATATGATTAAATTTAGTCCATGTGGTTACTCTCCCCATGTTTTGACTACATGCAGGAATGTTGAGGAATTGGTCCTCACCTATGTGCTTAGGTGTTACACATTACATTACTAGTTAATTAGGGTGTATGGGAAAATAGTAATTGGAATAAATAATGAATATTTTAAGTGATTATTACATGAGTATTAATCACATTAGAATAGGAATTTTGAGAGATATTAGGAGAGAATTTGTAGGAGAGATAGGTGTGTGAGTTTTGTGGGGATAAGAGATGAGTGTTAAAACCTTTCTTGTAGGAGATTAATATATTATATAATTTAATAAGATCTATTAAATAATTAATTGAATTTTATTGACCATAAAAATCATGTTGTTCACATCCAAGCCTTTAGCTCTTTCACCATGAAGAAATTGTCCATTATGATGATATTTTGAGTATTTGTGTTGAGGATATACATCACTCAACTAACACTTATTTATCTCTAATAAGGGTTGATGCATTTATACTTATCAACCCATGATTGTAATAATGGCATATAATTGGGACATAATTACCCAATGACATTATTGAATGAGTTCTAATGCCTGATTGGTTCGTGTACCCACAAGTTTCTTTATTACTTGAATTTTAAATTTCAAGTAATTCATTCATATAATTTATATTAGATTTTATATCATGAGTGGGTATTTATCTATACATATTTCCTTGTATGTTCTTCATTGAGTAAAATGGATATTTGGGTAATAAATAGGAACACCAAGTGTTCTTATACACAAGTACCAAATTTAATTTATTATCATTTTAATCTAGTATTTTGAATAATAAAATAAAAGGGGAACACTTTTAGGTACATGAATCTAATATTAGACACTTATAAACATTATTTTTTACATATCTTTGACATACATGACTTGTGCATTAAATTTTATATCTTGTGTACACCTTCCCCTATCCATTTGCCTATCTATTTTTCTAGGACAAAATAATTTTATATTATTAATATTTAATATCATGATATTATATGCCATAATGATCAATAATCCTAATAAAATAATCACTAGTATTATATATCCATGATTTTCACTCTCCCATCAATGTTTAATAAAGTTGGACAATCATGGTTATGCAAACATCTACCTTTGCTAGTAATGTCCCAAGATCTTTCATAGATAATTTTGAAATCCAAAAATATTCCTTTGGTTATCCTAAACACATTAAAAATATCAACTATGGGGGTAATATATAATATTTATCTATAAATGCAATTCAATCCTAAGGCCATACATCTCTTTCACTATATAGTACTTATTGACTATCTTAACCACAAGTCAAAATAGGTCAACCCCTCCATAATAAAAAACATGTATAGGGGTAAATTAGGGTCATATAGGGTGTTTCATGGTGTTAGTTTATGTCATTCAATGTGTCATCACCTTGGCCATAGTCAGTTTCCTTCCCAATTCATTATATGTCACTTACAGGGTCATTTTAGAGCCATAAATGAGAATGGTATGATATTATAAGTAAGAAAAGTTCTCAAAATTATTTTTAAATTTTTATGTGTAAATTATATGTTATTAATGTCATTACATAACTATAACTTGTAGTTACTATGCTTAAATAAGAAGAAAGGTGGTAGTTTGGATAGTTTTGGGAGTTGTACAACCTCTAAAGCAAAGTGGAATGTGTGTGAAGATTATATAGTGGATATTAAACTTATATTGACACATAATAATTTTTTTACTACTTTTTAAGTCCTTAAAATAGTCAAAAACCATTTTGATCCTTCATCACCCTTTTAGACATGTAAAAATGGTCAACAAGTTTTTTCTTGGTACGACCATTAGGAATAGTTTCATGTCAAAATCCTATAGATGGAGCTATTAAACTCATTATAATTAGTTTAAATGTTACTATTTAAGGTATTTTTTAATTTTTCTTTATGAACCATCTTCTAGAAGTAGACTAGTATTTTTTGCATTTTGTTTCCCACACCCTACAGGTTTCCTTATTGTATGGGTAGGTCTATATAATACAACTAATGAAATTGATTCTAGAGGAAACAGACATATTTACCACATGGTTTATATTTTGTTTCATTATTGGAGTTAAATTGATAGGTCAAACATCTTAGGTTGTAGATAAGAGCACCTTCTTATGTTGTAGGTATGTTTTCACCACTTTCAAAGTTTTAATGTATTTATGATGTTTTAGAGGATGGTGATAGGTTTAATTTTATGTCTCTAATATCTTTAAATATATTTATCAATCCAAATTCATCCTCAAATGAGATTACCATAGAGTGGCAATCAAGAACAATGTCATAAGTGGCAGATAGTCAATTCCCTATAAGTTTTATCTATAGTCATGATGTATGAAGGATTTTATCATGTTCATGGAGGTGTAATTAATGTTATAAGGATGTTGATAAAATTATGTTTTGTAAAATGACAAATCAAACTAATCATGAAGAAATGATCTTATAGTGATGTATGCAAACTATGATGATAGTTTAAGCCGATACATTATCTACTGATGTGCACTTATAGGTACATGCAAGAGACTAAGTACATGGAATAAGATAATTTGATCTTGTTTGAAGTTTTTCAAGGTTTTAAGGATATATTTTAAAACTTTAGGAAGTCAATGACTTATTATAAGACCATAACCATGCACATTATTGATGATTGACTTCCACTGCCCTATGTATTAAAATGCCCACCTACAAGTGGCATTGGAGAGACTTGAAAATGGGAAAATATGTGTATGAACATGATGGATATCCTCACAAGGTATGAATATATTATATAATACCATGAGAACCATGTTTGAATCATAATATTGGTATATATATTTGAAAGACCATGTGCATATGAATAAATATGAGGTTAGAGACAAGTTCCCTAAAAGCTCTAAAACCAAGCCCTAGACAATTTTGAGGGTGGAATATGAGCAAAAAACATGGATCCTAGATAGGTTTTGATTATTCTATATTATAACCCTTATATATGGGAGATAAATCACACAATAATTTGGAGAATATATAAGTAAGGATAATATTATGAGGCCTCCATTCTTGGCATTTATTCACTACAAATATTTAGTGTTTTCTATAGGTTTTGAACCTTAGATGACTTTACACTCCTAGGTGGTATCACAAGAGCATTTTTTAATTATTTATCATTTACATTGAATTATTTGGGAAAAAATGATTCAAGGATTTTGAGAAAGGTTTAATTTAGGAATTTCAACTTGTATCACCACCTACAGGTGGCCCTCTCCTCAAGAAGTTCATCTAGAGTCTAACTATAGGTATTTGTAGGTCCAAGGTGGAAATTTGGCATGGAAACATGAAAATATAAAAACTTTTAGAGTCTAAAAATTATTCCAAGACTTTAATAAGTAACCAAAGGATGAAGCATAGGTTTTATAGGTTAAGGATCAATAACATGACCCTTGTCACTCCAATAGATGTCAACTAGAGTAGATTGTAGTTTAACAGTGAGTTAGAAGCATTGTGTTTTTTAGGTTAGAATAGCATGAGATTATTATTAACAGGTAAAAATGAGTTTTAATATAGATTTTAAACCTAAATAAGGCCTCATGTAAATTATCCAATCTCTAACCATGCAAAAACCATATATAGATAGGTGAACATAGTCCCACAGAACTAACAATTATGCCTTGTCAAAGTAAGAGGTATGCACTAAAGATTTATGGAAGGTATTAATGATGAACATGATTGGAGTGAATTATAAATGATAATAAACATATTTTTATACTTACCTATCATTTAATCAAATTAATTACCAATCTCCAAGACCTAACCTCCAACTATGAACATGCTCATGCAAAGTCAACCAGTCTAGGAGTCTATTTTGAGGCCTTGAAGAGTTATAAGTTATATAGCTATAATATAAATATGAAAAGTATTTTATATTACCTAAATAACCTCAATTATCCTCCCATATGTTTATTAATCCCAAAAATGTAAGGTAGATATCCTCTATCCTATCTTAGATAGATGATACTCGAAGAGAATAAGAAATCTGTAGGCAGAGGTATATAGGTATGAAAGATGAAAAAAAGTTTTAAAATTTTTATAAGAATTTATGTATGGTTGATAAATTTATTTAGAATTATATCCAATTCCTTAAACCATTAATAACTACACATGTGCGATCTAGGCATTAATGATATAGTCAGGCTTTTAGGCCTTGACTAGGCCTAGAACCCTAAAGAGATGTGGTCACCACTTCTAACCTCATATTAAAATTTAATGGAATTTATAAACCTTTATGGGTAATTATTAAGTGTTAAAAAACCTTTGGTTTATATATAAACCTCATATAATGGTCAACTTTGGCTCAAACTCTACCAGACTTACATAGAATGAAGGAAAGAGCTTGACTAGACAACTTTAGAATCTCATATGTGCATGGAGGCTTAACATGGGAGTATTATGGGTTGAGATATGTTATAAAGTGTCTTAAACAGGGTCTTAGTGATTTTTTTTTTAGAATTGGATGTCATACCTTCATGAACAATCTTTAAGGGGTAAAACATCTCCAAACCCTCCAGAACCCTAGTTCTTGATCCTTTGGAGAATATGAAGTAGGAAAGGCACCTAAGAGGTAAATTTTTATTGGAAAATTATTTTTATATTTTATAGGATTCCCAATATCTCCTTCAAATTAATTTGACTCTCACCTTACTTGTATGGATAGGGAAGAAAATTGGTTTGTTTGATAATTTTAGGTGTTGTGTAGGTACAAAAGGTTTTCAAGAGATGTGAATAACTTGGGGACATATTTTAAGACCTAATATATCCTATATTATACATTTATTTATTCAATAAAACACACAAGTGCTTCTATAAGTACATCCATATCAGCCAGTCCAAATTGGCATAGTGAACAAATAAGTGAGAAGGTGAAAAATCTAAGTGGGAGGCCTTTGAAGGTATACATAAAGAATATAAGTACATGAGGGATATTTAAAAGTGTTATAAACTCTTATGTATGGAATGGTTTTTAATAATGAAGGTAGCTTTGGTGCCAAGTGTACAAGGTGAGTGAAAGATGAGTTATTTGGACTATAAGCAATGATAACTCATGTATAAAGGAATCTTGGTGATTAGGGACACAACCAATGCATATTGGGGCATGTATGAAACCATTACCTCTCATTTAAATCATTATAACTATCCCTAATCTACTTGGAAAATTCTAGGAAAGCTAAATGATGAAGGCAATTTTTAGGCATACAAATGAGGAATCTTATGCCACATTTTAGGAATTTCATGACTTTGATGGCCATTTTTCCTATGATAAATTTCATGGTCTATCTCACACTTCATCATATTATATATTTATCTCCTTTTCTTATCTTGACACATGTTATAGTGACTCTTCAACTTCATTCATTTCTCCTCTCTCTCAAATTCTGTAAGTAGTATCCATTTTGGTTATTGTAGACTAATACCACACCATGTATGGTGAAGCTTTGATAGTTTTTATATTTTAATTTTCCTTTTAATAATAAAAAAAGTATATTTTCAAGTTTATTAACATTTTTATTAGTGTGCAAAGTGTTTTATGGTGATGCTAAGTGATAATATTCTATCCTTGCTTGTCCTTATCCTCTCATTTTTATGTAAGAGTTATAATTCTAGCAGGTCATATAGAGTGCATATAATGTTTTAGGATCATTTAAATTTTATAATCATTCTAAGAGTTTTAAATATTCCCTCTTATTCACTTACCTTATGTTGTCTCATGCATATCACCTCTATATTTAAAAACTTATGTTCGAATCTTTTAGGACATTGAAGTTAGTTTGTAAGTCTTGATTCTTAGTGAAAGAAGTTTGATGGTCATGCAAACAACTATTTATTTTCCCATAAGAAACTAGTTATGTAGGTGATAAACATTTCAAAGTTTACTTAGAGAGATAACCCTTAAACCTAAAGGTTTACATCTATTATAGGTAAACCCACATACCTACAAGTATTCCCATGTTACCCAAATCTAGAGGAGGCTTGAACACCATCCTCTATGGTTCAATACATTTTTACAATAGTAATCCTATTGGAAAAAACTATCAAGCATTGAGAAATATATTTTCACATCCTTCAGACATTATCAAAAAGGAATACACATCTAAAACCATCAAAGGAATTACCCTAAATATAAGTTTGAATAAAAAATTGAAGGTCAAAGTTACATTTTCTCAATTTTCAAAATACAAATCATTTCATTGAATTATAGTGGATCATTATTGAACACACACACACACATGCATGTGGGAGAAATATGTGTAGTTTGAGCCCTGTTCATTGTATTGGAATATAGGTAATTCTAAATCACTCAACAATGAGTGGTTGGGGTTTTACAACCCATATTTATATCCCATTTATCCAATTAAATATGGTGTTAAAAGGGAATCTAGAATTTTAAGTCAAAGTGAAGAAAAATCAAGATGTGAACACTAGACCAAGGAAAAGTAAACATCCATAAATAATCTATAGAGATATGTATAGAGTAAAAAATTTACAAGAGAAATATTAAAAGATAGAGGATAGTACAAGTGGTTAGAGGAATCTAAGATTTTGTTAGCAACATACTAAAAAAAATTAGATCTAATTATCTGATTTTATCAATTACCAATATATTATATATTAATATTAAGGAATGTACCACAACAAGTGAGTAATATAGATAATAAAATCATCTAAATGCCTTATATTCCCTTTTTTATTTCTCATTTATATATTTACTAAGTGCAATCAATCTGTCTTTAGAAATTTATGTTTGTATGATAAATGTTCTATTTTGTGAAATCTTAATTTAAGTAGTTTAAATTGTTTAAATCACCTTATATCTAAAATATTTAAAACAACAATCCCAATGGTCTGATGTGGCATATAATAGCATAATAAACTGGTATAATATTAAAAAAGTATAGATAGTATCATTCACCATAAGGGTATGATATTTGTAAACAAAATTATACAAGGTTTCATCTCTTATTTCCTTAGATGAGTAGTCATAGATTAGATATAAATAATTTTTTAGGGATCGTGATGAATACAATGAGTGAAAAAATCAATAAATTAGCTAAGTGCATCTCTCCTAATTTTATTTATCAATTCTAATTATAGTAAGTGAAATATCAATATAACCTTTTACATTTATATTTGTAAGATTATTTCCCTATTTTAAAATGTATGAATATTCATAGTTTTATTTATTTATATAACACTAATCATAAAATAACTAATTTTTATTATGAACCTTATCATTGAATTGTGCATGATAAACCCTAGGTATTTCCTTCTTAGGGTTTCACATTTATTTCTTAGGGAATTAGATTTATATTACCTTAAGGTTTTAATTTTATATTTTATATTTTATTTCCTATTACTCACATATGTAAAATCCTATCATATTTAAAATGGATGCTAAGAGTTTATATTATGTGATCCAAACTATGATTCACATGATTGCATGTTTATTTTAAAAATTATATAGTATGTTTACAATTCATTCGATGAAATTAGTTAAATTTATATTTAATAATAATAAGTATGATATTAGTAATGACAAATTATGGGCTCTAATTAGCAATATGTATTACATGAATATTGAATCTGAGATACCTCTGGTTACTACTCAATGGTAAAAGGCATGCATGGATACTTTTCTTGATCTATGTAGACCTTAAAGTAGTGGAAACCACCATCCCTTCCCTACTATTCACCATAGGATTATGTTATAACTATGTTCCATTGTATCCAAACATGGATATGTATGTTACATCATCTTATAGTTCAAATTAAGGTAGTTAAAATGTCCTTAATCTTCCTCCACATTCTAAGATACCAACCAATGCAATTAGAGATTATGATGTCATTAATGAACTTAGAATCAATATTGATATCAAGTGTTTGTGTAAACTTGATATTAAAAATATTAAATCCTAATGCATTATTTATAATCACATGTTTAACCCCCATATTTTATATTCATACTTGAATAAACAATAGTATACTATGATCTATAATATTTTGATTAGGCAAATATTCTTTCTCAAAAGAAATTTTGCCTTCACTATCATTCAATATGTTAATAGTGTATGAAAAATAAATTGGTTTGGTAATTTTTGGTATCGTTTCATCATGTAGAGTTATATAAATAATATCCTTATAGCTAATGGGCATTTTTAAAATTTATAATATACATATACATACATACATACATACATACATACATATATATATATATATATATATATATATATATATATATATCTGTGTGTATGTATGTATATATATATATATATATATACATATATATATATATATACATATATATACATATATATATATACATATATATATACATGTATATATATATATATACATACATACATATATATATATACACACACACACACACAGATATATATATATATAATAACTTTTAAAAATTCCCATTAGCTATAAGGATATTATTTATATAACTCTACATGATGAAACGATACCAAAAACTACCAAACCAATTTATTTTTCATACACTATTAATATATTGAATGATAGTGAAGGAAAAATTTCTTTTGTGAAAGAATATTTGCCTAATCAAAATATTATATATCATAGTATCCTATTGTTTACTTAAGTATGAATATAAAATAAGGGGGTTAAACATGTGATTATAAATAATGTATTAGGATTAAACATTTTTAATATCAAGTTTACACAAACAATTGATATCAATATTTATTATATTCATAAATTATACAAGAATATAAGAGGTTTTGATAATTCACCTCACCAAGTGTTAGGAAAATGTTCTTTGAATGTGATAGTAGGATCTAAAACATTAAATAATATATTTAAAGTAATTCTAAATCATTTTCATTGTAATATACTCTTAGGTATACCTTGGAATCATGATATGAAATTTGTAATATCCACTTTACATTGATTCTTAAAATTTATAGATGAGGGATGTTTACATACATGTCTAATGCATAATTAACCTTTAAAGTATTTCAAATCAATAAACCTAGTGATGGATGTATATCTTAATCTGATGATTCTCATAACTACATAACACCTCCATTACATGTCATACTAATGGACCAAATACATAAGTATGAAGTTAGACAATTGATCAAAGGTAATGAAAATTAATCAACTCCAAAAATATCTTAATAAAGAGACATTAATAGAGTCACTGCATTTTTTTGAAGCAAAAAAGAAGAAGATACTATATCTTCATTTTTTGTTCAATACAAAAGATAATGATTAGATATTTATGGAGGATGATAGTGATGATGATTATTCCAATGAAGTTACATAAACATATGTGATTATTTCTATCGTCTAAAATTTACACCTATAGGCCTAGTATAGTAGAAATATGAATCATACACATTGAACACTGATTAATTATGAAGTCTCCTTGATGAACAACTAAAGTTAAAAATAAACTTCACTCTTTTGAGAAAACCATATGGATTTAAATTTATATTCTTGGTATAGTGTCAAATCACAAAAATAATCTCTCATGCTATACACTCCTTCGAAATAATATTTTGTGAAATATGGTATGACTCTATCATAAGAGGCATTGAATGTTGCATAATGTATACACACTAAATATTTAATTTTTGTGTATAATTCAATAAAAATAATAGAATTAATGGATGAAAAACCTTCCACATACCATGGTAAAACATTGCGAGTAACTAGCATACAATAAAAACTAAGAATTATTTACAAATATATTTGATAAGAAGATGATTATTCTACATTCCAATATATTTGGATCTATGACGCCATAATCACATAATGAATGGAATTTATTATATAGTTAGCATAAAGTGAATAAACATGTAACATAATCATGAAAAATTAAAAAAAAGATTCGAAATTTTTAAATGAAGTTGTTATCATGATAATACCAATATATTAAAATCTACGTAACATGGATGCATCGATGTTGATTTCAAAATAGTTTCATTACAAGAATAAATTACATAGAGCATACAAGCATACATGTAATGACCCACTAATTATTCAAGTATTCATATATGGTTATTATTGACAAGAAGTTAAATTTGATGAAGAATAAGGGCCTTGGGTGACATAATATAAGAAATACAACACATTATAAATTGTGATAGATCAATAGGAAATATTAAATTATTGATTGCTTATGGGTCAAAGGTTGTGGACACTAATATTTTTAATGAATAATAGGGAAAAATTAAAAAATTGGTTATTTAAAAATTAAAAAACCATTGATGATCCAAATAAGTGTATTACATTCATGTTTGAAAATAATAGAATAAAAATTCATCATGGTGGAATGAATGAGAACTAAAATATAAAATATTCAAGAACAAGTTAAGTGGCATTGCTTAATAAAAATGGCATTCAACCCTTCACACAATGTTTAAATAAATGCAATGCATACACATAGGCACCTTGATAAGGTAAATGGAAATATGATAGAATTTTCTAGGTATGATTAATCTAATGATGATGACATGTGAATATTTGATATGATTCTATACCTAGAGATAAACACTACATGACCAGATCTTAGATCTTCATTTAGGCATCTTGTAGATGCAATATTATAACTATAAAATTCAAAATAAAATTCAAAAAAATAAATATGTTTAAAAATACATTATTTTTGAAATGTTCAAAAATATATAAAACCATGACCTATGGATGACATGCTTTGATATTATAAATTATTGATTTATGTTATAATATACATGGCCAATTGAATTATCTATGCACATGATTTTCATAGTGTAGATGAATGGGATGTGATAAATAAAATTTATATATGATACATGGATATAAAAATGTGTGACATTATTTACATCCATAGGCTACCTTTTTACATTTGGGGAATGCATACACTGTAGGAATATTTTCACATTTATAAATGTATATATTTATTTACTCATTCACTAATCATAGTAGACTATTTAACATGTATTTCTATTGCATATAAATTTAAAAGTATTATTTCTTATTGATATTATGTTATGTTTTACTAGATGATAACATTGATTGATTATGCAGACAAACATTGATTGCTTAGTGCATGATTAATGTTGATGATTATTACATTATGTGATCATTTATGTGTTTATATTGAGTTTTATAACTAAACTAATTATGTCTTACCACATCACATATTATTTGTGTTAAAGTTTCCTATATTCCATGTCATGTCCCTGTCAGGTTAGAGTGTAGTCAGAGTTGTGTAATATCTTCATTGTTTGTATACTTCATGATCATGATAGTGTGTTTGTGTGTGTATACATATAACACTATTATTAAATTTCATGTTATTATTTGTGTCATTCATGATACTATTGAGTGTGATGTAATTATTTCATTCATGCATCTATTGTGACACTTATTACTACATGTTTAATTTCTATATTTACTTGACACTAAAACTTTATACCCATTTCATTAGATTTCATGTTTTATATGTTCTTGAATGATCAAATATCTATAGTATGACATATATAATCATGTTTTTATACATAATTTACATTATTTAATTTTTATATAGAAAATATGGTGCACACAACTCTTTATTTTGAGATGATTGATTTTCAACCTTCATCTCTCACCTTAAAATAGGGGAATATAGTGGGTTTGTTTAGAGATTTAGGCCTTAAAAAATAAATAGTTAATATTTTGGATCACATTATGTTATTTATATGGGATGCATCAAGTAAATTGAGGAATATGAGAGTGATTATATACTACTTTGATGGAAAATGGGGATATTTTACAACATTTTAACACATATAATATGGGTCAAATTGAGTATATTGGCAAACATTATATATTAATATGATAGGTAGATGATAGAATTCTATATAAATTTTAGGTAGAGATGGATAATATTTTGGGTAGGAATGCGGTTCATGCAAATAATTTTATATTTCTATGTTTTGTGTTGATGGGGAATGATGGGAATATGTAAGTACATTGGTTATAAAATTTGTCTATAATTAATGATTCATAGTTTTAATTTATGAATGAACTTATTTCAGGATTCCACATTACAAACATATTTTATGATTCCACCATGGCATAAAAACCTATTTCAAGGTTCCATATTTGCTTACAAACTCAGTTCAATGTTTTAAAAAAGAGCTATGATGATATTTAGAGAAATGTAATTGAGTTTTCTACACTAATCAACTTATAGAACTTCTCTAATGGTGGTTGAAGCATTAACACTACTCAACATATGGTTTTAGGGTTTTAATCTCCTTAGGGAATTATAAATCCAAAAAATTATCCAAATGAGTTCAAAAAATGGAAACTTAGTTGTGTATACCCTTATATTTTACATATATCAAGTGGGACATTTGAGGCATACATGTCAACACTAAGCACAGTTAATCATAGATAATGAATTCATCTTTTTATACTTTTAATATAAAATTTTCAATATTAGGAAAAAATGGGGCATTTATATACACACAAATTTGGTATTATACACTTTTAAACATGAACTTTGGTATAGTTTGACATACCTAGAATTTACGTACATAATTGACTCTTCTAGAAACTTTCCCCTATCTTTTTACCCACTTATTATCTTGGAATTTACAATATAAGCATATTTAGGATCATTGTAATGTGTATAAGAGCACTCTAAGATCCTAAATATACTATTGACATATCTTAAGTCACTAACTTTCACTCATAGAACAATACATAAAATAATTAGATAATTTTTGTTTTGTTGCATGTGTTTGTCTCTACTAAAGGTGTTTAGGTACACTCAATGACCATTTTTGAAATTGGATAGTATAAATTAGGTTGGGATAGACACATTTTATGGGTGATTAATAGTGAAACATATAAAACATTTAGATATCAATATAAATCAATCTTAAGGTTATATTCATCTGGAACTCATCTTGGCAAGTCCTACATACTTGGAAAATCAATTGACACTCTCTTGAGACATTATCATAAAGTCACACACATATGAAAAAAACTTAAAGGAGTGGATATATATCCAATTTTAAATACAAACATAAGTTAATGTTGTATGGTGGCAAGTGTCAAAAGATAAAAATTATAATATATTCTAGCATGATAATAATGGTGCATGTACACACGTAGGTGGGAGAACTATGTGTATTTTGAGCCCTATATAGAGTATTATAATATATTAAATGGTAATTAATTAAATTGGGAATGGTTATGGATGTTAATCACATCTCTCTTTCCTTCTTTTCAATGCCAATCATGTCTTAAAATTCCAATTTGGGATTTTAAGGAAGAAGAAAAAAATATAGATCAAGGTATAATATCAAGGGTAAGTGAACACACATGAGACATCAACAAGTATAAAAATGATGGTATAAGGTGGCACTAAACTACATAGTAAACTAGGATAATATTAATAGAGTGTAGATAGTATCAGTTTTTGAAGTTGTTTGAGATTTACCAATAGTGTCTACATAGGGCTTAAGCACCTGTTTCATGATTTGAGTAGTCACAGAGCAAATATATAATATTCATAGGGAATAATAAATTTAGTGATAAATTTAAATAAAAATTAAAATAAGTGCATATTTCCTACCTTAATTTATTAATTTTAAGTATAGTCATTCAGATTTGTATGACTATTACCCTATATTACAAAATATATATATATTTATAGTTTTATCTTATTTATATCACATTAATAGGAAAATAAGTAAAATAAAAGTAATGAAATGATAAAGGGATATCAAAACTATAACACCTAAGGAATTTACTAGATTTTTGGAACTTGATATAGGATCTATAATTAATAATAGAAGTTTTTATGAAATTAGGTTTTTTCAATGTACTAGGACATAAACAATAGGAAATTGAAAGTGGATGATATAAAATTTGTAGAATGAAATATATGTATAAGGGAATTGATTATGTAATATGGATAAAATAATATTAATATTTATCAAATGTTCTACAAAAGGATGAAAAACAATAACCTACAACCTATGGGATTTTATATAAGCCTAAAACTATTATCTAGTTTATTAGATTGCACACAATATATGCTAAACAACAATAACTAATCTAGAAATCAACAATAAGATATTTTAATTAAAAATTTAAAAAATGACTAATAATTATATAAATATTCATAAAATGAAATATTTTTAAATTAATGAACAATTTATAAGTGAATTTAATTTTTATTTAAGGAAATATTATTTAAAAAATAATTCTTGTAATTTCAAAATTAAAATGTGATTTAGAAAATAAAGTGTGATGTTATATAATGAAAGTATGATAAAAAAATAAACATGTTATTTCAGGATGAAAAATTTATGATTCTTTAAGTGATATCTAACCCTGATATATAAATCAAATAACACTAATAGTACATAAAAATTAAATAGAGTTTCACATAACAATCAATGTGTCATCATATCAATATTTAATTGATTATATTAATTTGGCAACTTAGATCCAACTATACCAAATTGATGAGGAAATGTTGAAGGATCACAAACTAAAGTAGGTGACATGTAGTTCCTCAAAACCCTTTCTAGTTTAATGACCAAAGTAACCCATAAATATATGGAGAGGATCAAAATTTAATGATGATTTTATATTGGATGAGCATCATAATTGATATAAACTAAAGGTAATACAATATATGATTAAGTTTTTACTAGTGAGTACACAAATCAATGTGATAATTTAAGAACTAGTAGAGTAATTACATAATAATAAAATCAAACTAGTATGATATCAAGTTAGGTGAAAAAATAATTAATTAATATAATGGATACCATGTAGACACATACATATTATAAATCAAGGTGTGAACTATCCAAAAATATCTATTAATATTTATTGAAAACCATGATGGGTGTCCAAAATGTCATAAATGAGTTGTAGCAACTAAGACATGGGTTTATCAAAAAATGGGTATTCAAGCCATAAGTTATGCAAAAAATCCATGGAATCTAAATTAAAGGGTAGAATGACATGTTAAAGGGTATTTTATAGAGCTAATTATCATTAATAAGTGTGGTAAATGGAATAGGAAGGTAAATTGGAATAATCATGATTTAAGAACTAGGAAATGAGTATTAAATATGTTTTTGATGTACAAGTATTAATGTTTCATGAGAAAAAAATGATATGATGTTCCTATAAGCCATAAATATATAAAGGTAACTAAAAATATACCTACAGTTGTGATAAATGGAAATAGATAAAGTATCAATTGTCACAATATACAAAGTGCATCTCCACACTCCTGATCTACTCCCCCGCCTCCCCCATAAGGGGAAAATAACACATGGTTGAATATGAAAATAAAATAGTGGAGAACCAATAGAAATTAAAAATGAATATTTAATAAGGTGATTATTATTCCTAATGAGGTTATAATATCCAAGGTCCATCTCACACCAAGTGTTTGAGATATTAAGATAATCTACCTTGCATGATCATGAATTTCAGGGATTGTAACACCCACATAACTATTATGGATTTATGCCTCACATTAAAAAAATGTGAGAGATAATAATTTTAAAATAATAGTGGTGGAGATATATGGTAAATTAACATCATAGCACCATAAATTCAATGGCTTATGATGCCTAAGGAACCTATGGTAGATCTCTAGGGGAAATGGGCCTAACACCAACATGAATTTGAGGTTTTGAAATGATAATGGAACTATTGGTCTACCTTTAGGGTAAATTATCCTCACATATACATGAATTTAAAGGATTATAACACCATAATAACTATTTATAGATATATAAATATAATGTACCTCACATCAATAGGAATGCAAGGCTTGTAATACCCAAAGAACTAGTGGCAAATATTTTGAAGCAACATACCTCACATCACAAAAAATGTTATATTTTGTAATTATAAAATAATTAGTGGTGTATCTCTAGGATAAACACCCCTCAAATCACCATAAATGTGATGGATTGTAGCACCTAAAATACTAGTGGTGGAGCTATATGGGAAATGCTTATCACATCACCACAAATTCAAGACTATCACTCTTAAAGAACTAATGGTTGAGCTATAGGGTAAATGTTCCTTGCATCACCATGAGAGTTGGGGATTTTAAAACATAAGTAAATATTAATATATGTTTAAATTAAAAACATATCATATCACCACAAATTTCATCTATTGTAACACTAAAAAAACTAGTGATAGATATCTAATGGCACCACACCTCTCATTACCATGAATGTGAGGGCTTGTAACAACAAAGAAATTAATTATATATATTTATGGACAATGATATTTTAATAACCATTAATGTGAGGTATTTTAGTGCCAAATGAAATATTGTTATGTCTTTATGGGAAACACACATCCCATCACAACAAATACAAAGGCTTGTAATGCCTAAGGAACTATTAGTAGAGTTTTAGGGGTAATGTACCTCACATCACCACTAATATGAGATATTTTAACACACAAGGAAATTATGGTGAATATCTAAGAGGGATGTTCATTAAATCACTATAAATGTGATTAATACCCAAGGAACTAGTGGTAAAGTTCAAGGGGGAACACATCTAGCATATCCAATAATATGAGGGATTATAAACCCAAATGCACTATACTAAAAACACATCTCAAATAACCATGAATATGAGGTATTATAATTCCAAAGAGATAGTGGTGGATATCTAGGGGAAATTTGCTTCCCATCATTATGAATGTGAGGGCTTGTAACACCAAAAAGATAGGAAGGATTAGGAGTACATTTACATTGAGATCCACATATATGGGGGCTTAAAAATGAAGATGGATTAATTTATAAGGGTCTAAATTGACAATGAATCATTATTTGGTTGTATAAATACCATTCTTTCTCAATATATAAGCTAATAAGGTGAAGGTTATAATAATTATGGAAATTACATCTCATTGTCTTCTAGTCCTATATTGTTTAACAATAAACAATTCCTATTCTTAAGTCATCTTAGTGGATTCACCCTAAAAATTATGATAATACCCATCCTAGGGGAGAGAGGTGATACATTGACATCAATAGAAAAAACATGTAGGAAGGTGATAAAAGATAGAGAATAGAGGAGAAACTAAATGTAGAAGCTAAAAAAACCCAAAGCAGAACTAGAGAGCTAAGAACAAAGCCAAAAATAGCTTATAATAAATCTTTGTGTCTAGTTACAGGTTCACTTATAAATTTTTGAATTGATACAAAGGAACCTATAGGTTTGAAATAATATCTATAGCCTATATAAAATAGATCATAAAACATTTGAAAATGGGATGAAGAAGCCTAAATTTTGGAAAATAATAGAGACATATAAGAATGGAACTATGAGGATCCATTGGGCCTACTAAAATGTAACTACAAGAGTCTAAAAATGTAGTAAAAATACAAAAAAATGATCGAAAATAAATACTTTATAACCTTAAGGATTTGATAGGAGACTAAATTCCACTATTTATTTTGTTGGATTTCACAAACTAAAGGTTGAAATATGGACTCAAAGAAAAGGTAATATAATAAATAATATACCAAAATATCTAGTAATCTAATAATATTTGTTGAATGAAAAATTCTAAACCAAAATAATTATTTGTAAACATTCTTGTTTAGAAATGGAAATATGATTTATGAATTAAAGATTAAAATTTTAAAATTTAAACATGGTTGAAAATTAAATATTGTTTTCTTAGAATGAAAGAGTGATTCAGAAATAAGAATGTTATTTTAGAATGAAAGCTTTGTGATTTTTTAAATGAAATGTAACCCTAGAATATAAATTAACTAACCCTTGAAATAAATAAATTTTAAAAAGAGTTTCACCTTGGAATCAATGTGTCTGTATGTGTTACATCCCAATTTATCTCTAGAAAAACTTGTTAAATTATCTGTGGGTATCTACAGCTAACAAAATTAGATTTGGTTATATTTATAACTAAGCTTGAGATTTATGTTTCTATGGGATAGTATAATATTTATTAGATACCAAATGATACATTATTTATTAATATTATTTGGTTAATGTATTAATTTACATTTTGAGCATATTAATGTATTGTTTCAATTATATTTATTGTTATAAGTTTATCACGTGATATGATCTAATTACTTGCATGTTGTGAGATGGATGTAGGAGAAATTATCCCTCAAAGAATTCTAGAGGGAGAATATCATTATAGATGGTGACATATATAGAGAAATGTAAGGTCAATAGAGAGATGGTGAAAACATTGAACACACCACAATAGTTATTACATGGTAGAAATGCATTAAAAATAATTCTTATGATGTGTTTATTATTTTCTGGAAGTGTTGTTTTCTATGGTTTTTCATATTAAGTAAAATTTCATAATTAATTTATTTTTCATGTTTGTCATATATTTTCATATGGTAGGAACAATTTTGGCAAAAATAAACTTAAAATATGGGTTATTTGTAAATTTGTAAATTTCCATTTAAAACTGCCAAAGTATATTTGAATACTAATTTAATTTAATAAAATTATGGAATTTTAGCATTCCATATTAGAATATATAATACATATAAATTTCATTTAAAATTATTAAAAAATATAAAAAATAATTAAAAATTAGAAAATTTGAAAAAAATTAAATGTAATAAAAATAATACAAAAAAAAAAAAAAAATCAAAGAGAATATCTAAAACTCTCTTAAAGAAAAATGCTACATGACTTTATTAAGGGAGTAATTTCAAAAAGGAGACATCATCATATGAGTTTTGGAATTTGGTAGGAGAAAAAAAAGAGCAAAAGGAAGAATAACGAGTTTACAAGAACAAACAAATCAAAAGAAGATCTAATTTCTAGGTAGGCAATGCCTTGAAATTCATTATTTGATGCAATGTCTGATTGATTTATCTATACAATAGTAAAAATGGGTCTATGATAATGTATAATATATAATTTTTATTTATTTATATATAATATATTAGGCAAACTAGGGGATTGATGTAGTTCATAATATTATATACTATACACACTTTTATTTAATCCTACCTCCATGTGAATTGTTGTATTTTGAATATTTGGAAACAAAAATAAAAAAAGAAATGGAAACAAAGATCATCATGTAAATAGGTGAGTGTTTTAATATTTTAATTGACATAGATAAAATGATTGGGGGCAAGGGTGAATCAGTGAGCATAGATATCCTAATTTCAGTTGCATTCCTTTCAAACTAAAAAATAATTAGCATATATCAACTTGATCAAGCAACATTAACAAGAGAGCTCAATCATTCAATTCATACACAAGATAAAATAAATAACACATAGTTCCTATGGGAAACCCTCAAGTGGAATAAAACCCACCCTTAAGCCTACAACACATGGAAAACTATCTTATAAGAATTTACAAATAAGAGACTGGTGAACTCTTTTAGATTATAAAACCTTCATCATGTCCTCCTAACCAAAGGCCCTTAGTGAAATACTTGTTTCAAAATGAACAACTTCCCCTAAGGAAGATCAAATACTTTAGACCCTCTTTTGAACACTTCCACCTTAGAACTAATGTATTTAACACTTGATGATGGATATCTATTTATATAACCCCTGCACAAACTCCCTCTCTATCTCATATAGGCCTCTCACATAGGCATGTCATAATCTCTCTCCTTCTTAACTCAATTTGTCCTCATATGCACAATGAGACCTCTTCACATATCCTTAAACTATAAGATCACTATTTAGATAATAGAAATATGACCTAAAATTCATACACATAGTCTTCAATTTTCTCTACTCATCAACCCATTCACTAAACACACAAAACCTTCACCTTTCCATCACTCACCATACACACTCTCTCAAAATAGCCTATTAAAAATACTCAATCATTTTATCTCTTCTAGGCTTATTAGGTCAAATGACCTATGTAATCACCTTAATCACCCTATTTAGGCAAGCATGTCTGATATTATTCTTTCTATGTTGGTCCTCACTAAATTTTACCTTCTCTTTTAAAGGTTGTCTCCTTCACTTGGCTCCACATTCATACAAGCCTCTCACTTATCTCATCCAAGTCACTAAAGTGTAGAACCTAACACATTTGGTTTCAAAATTTATAGAGTAAGCATGAATTAACAATATCAAAATATTTATTTTTCATCCATTAAAAATGTCTTCACCCTCAATGCATTTTACATGGGTCACACTTAAGCACATCTCTCTTTCAAATAGGCTTAAGTCACTTTTAGGACCTATGGAGATCTATTCAAATATTTTACACTTATTCAAGAAAAATAAAACATATGAACACTTTCAAAATGCATGAACCCATTTCTCATGATCTATATATCCTCCTTATATGATAACAATCATCATAATACTCTTTTACTTAAGCATAATTTACTTAAACAAAATTATGTGCACATAGTCACTATGAACAAATACATAGATGACTTGTAAACCTTTGATCATACTAAATATTATTATTAGAACCTTCATAATGGAAAAAAATCATTGTCATGAATTCTAAAACACTCCCTAATATCCAATTCAATAAGAGACATCGAAAAAATATCAAAACAATCTTGAACAATCTTTTCGTGTTACTTGCAGAATACACACAAACACATAGTTAAATTTTAAGATCAATATATTTTATTTCAAACACTTTTATATATTCAAATTAGGTTAATTAGATACACCATGGAGTCCTCTTCAACTTTTTTTGTTATACCATGAGAAAATTCATCCTAGATTAAAAGATATGGTCCAAAAACCACATACTCGTTTGTTCCATTTATTAAATTCAAAAATTCAAATGCAAATGGTCACATTTAAACATCAAACACTATGCTCAGATCTATATCCTCACTAATTTAGATCAATCTCACACTATTGATATTTTTATATGAAGCTTGAACTTTAGCACATAGTCTACCAATTCCAAAATTTAAACCTTGAACATGTTGACCTCATCTCATGCGTCATTGTAATATTGATTAAATACGCACCATCAATCTCTGTTGATTAACCACGTCTTTAACTAGTAAAACTCACCATAATATATAACTCTAAACTCTTTATATATTGATACATGGCACCCTTGAATGAATTCTAACTATTTTACTATCATTCCATGTGCTTGTGCCACTTGGTAGCCTCTCATGTAATGTTGACTCTTGACTTGTCTCACACCATTGATCATTATCAGTACGAACCACCACTCAGCATTGATATTCTATTAGAATATAAGTCTTGTGACACTTTTCACCTATGTGTGAAACCTTTGACCTCATGCTTTAATGTGAATAAACTTGATGGCCTCTGGCCCATCACTGTCTATAACTTCAACTTTAAAGATTTATATCTTGAGTTGGGTAACACTTTAAGAACCCAAATTTTTAGTGTAGATTATTGACATTATAGAGAACATCTCCATGATATCCTTTGAATCTTATTGATATTTTTAATACCTAAAATAAATTCAAAAAATTATTATCTCATCCATGTTTGCATGACAGTTTGTGATGGTTTAGAAAACATTTCAAACTACCTGAGAAGTCAACTTTGCACTTGTATATCTTTTATCATGCTTCAATGCTTGACCTAAATTTAGCACAAATAAAATAGGAATAAAAATAAATAAACCCCTATGATCACCTTCTCTTGAAAAATCCACACATGAGAGATATGTCATCATCAAAATACTTACTTGGCTCTTCTTATCACATTTTAAATTTGTCTAAGTATGGGAAAACATTGTCAAAATGACTAGGAGCCCAACTTTACACTTACATATCTTGGTTGTGATTCATCAAATGAATTGATACTTAGTGCATACAAACTAGGTACTAATGTGATTAGAACCATATGACCAAATACCCATGACTCATCCACACATGATAATGGTGATGTCAAGAAATTGCCTAGTAGTTTTTACCACTAGACCTAAAATGTCTAGATGACAACAATGATGAACCAGATGAAATCCACTCATGCACACAAAAACTCAAATATTATAAAACATCTTAAGTAAATTTTTCACATTCTAAATACTCTATACTCATCCCTTAACATCTCTCACCATGTCAAAATTGAAGATCAATCAAACCAACTTCAAGCACACTAGGACAAGCACATTGCACACATTTTCATTATTAGTTAGGCTATCAAATCACTTTATACACTCACCAGGATACCTACATGACATCACCATGACATGATTGAAAACTCTCTAACAATATCCCCTTTTGTCATTTATGTCAACAAACATCATTCATCTCACATTTTCTCTCTTCAAATACTCTCACAATAGGAGCTTCGTTCCCCCTTTAACACTATGATAAAGTGGGAAAAATATGATATTGAGGAACTAAAAATACCACCAATAGGAGAGAAACATCTTATAAATATGATACAATCTCCCCTTAACTTTAGCCTGCCTTTTCTTGCCTTGAAAAATTCATCTTTCCATATGCCAATACTCTTCTTCAACCAAGTTGAAACCAATGAAGAAATAACACACAAAATACTAACATATAATATAACTCAACAAGAAACATTTAAGAATAAATCCCCATAATATTTTTGAGCCATTTAACCTTTTGATCAACTTTAGATTTCCATACACCATGAGAAACCACCAAACAGATTTACTAGCCTTATTTTTTAAACCACCTCAAGGACCACCAAAAATACTTCATGCCACACATAAAATAGGAAACATGCTCTAAAACAATCTTGAGAACTCACCTTGAAATTTTCATACCTTTTCCTTTTGGAAACACTAAGTAAAAACATTAAATCATCATACTAGGTCCATGTAGACTCCTTATAGCCCTACCTAGAACTTGTAGAGCCCACATATTTTAGTAGATATACCATCAGTACTTGAAAATTAATATATAGAGGACTCTCATATGCACCTCTAAGCACACCACTTTTAATTACCTACATCATCCTTTGCATCACACTTCTTTCATAAACCAACTTGTTAATTAGGCATCTATATTGACAAAAACATCAATAATTTGATAACCATAAACCTTCAATTCTCTATGAAGCATGATTTGACAACCCATTTGGCCCATTCAATATATTAAGAAGCCTCAAACCTATTCTCAAGGAAAACCACCTTTCTAGGAAAGCCCAAAACCCTAGAATCTCAAAAAAAATGAGGTCAACACAACAACTTATACTCAATGCACACTCCTAAAAATTATTAAACACCTAAAGATAGCCATTACACACTTTTGGACCAAGGTTTGAGCTTCCACACTATTAGGAACCTTGACTTCCTATAACCCATTTTAGGACCTGCATGCTCTTAAGTACAAACTAAGAAACCCAAGAGCTAAAAAAAAAATCAATTTGACTTCAACATACCTTCAAACCACAAAATCACCTAGATCACATCACAAAAAACTGCACAGACCTTTTTCATAACAAAAATATTCATGACATTGCATCAACCTCATTATGCCACCTGGAAACACCCAATCTAACCCTATAAATATTTAAAACACTAGTTTATGATAAAGAACACTAAAATAAGCTCAACCATGCATTAAAATCATATCACCAACTAATGAGAACATCTCATATTCTCTAGCTAATTTTCACTTAGCTCCATATACCAAAAATGAGCCGTTAACATCATAAACAAACACCTTAAGGTTTGTAGACAACATACCCTCAAGTCACTTCCTTTCATCCTTTGGGCAAGTCCTTCAAAAATTGAGATAAATTGATCAACTAGAGATTATATTGACACACAAGTCTAATAATAAACAAATTCCTTCATAGTAAACCAACACATCTTCTCATGATAATTCCTAATAGCCACCAAGCTTCCTCTAATTAAAAAGTGTCTCCTTGAATCTAAGAGAGAGATACCCCTTTGACAAAGAGAGACTAAAACTCCCAAAACTTTGGAGAGTCCCATAACTCCATAATCTCATTTGACTTGTAGTCCTACTTGACTTTGAATGGATGATTGACTTCATTATTTGCTTGAAACTTGTCAAAAAAATCAAACAACATAAGCTCTTTAATTTCCTTCATTTGTAATCATTTTTCCACCTTGGAAAATAATCCATCAATACTGTTGGACTCAATAAGGGTAGTCTCCTTAGTCTTTACTTCCTCAAGTCTCTATACCAAAGTTTGACTCTTTTTGTCTTCTACAACCATCTTACTACCTGATCCTTGAGCTTATCCTAATTTGCAACATAGCCTTCTACAATAAATTTCTTGTCATCTTTATGACTAGAATAATTAGCAATGATTGGATTTGGTTTCCATACCTAAATTTTTCCTTTCTCAGACTTTATAAGAGATCTATCTACTTTGACATACCTTGAAGACCTATTAACACCTTTTGGATAAAATCTATAAATATGTCCACTCATATGACAATTGAAATAAATAACATCATTTGTACCTTTTGATATATTTGTACTATGATGAATATTTGTCCAAAAACTCCTATTAGAGATCCATGAATGTCTATACTTGACTGAATTCCTTCTATAGTCCATAGCTCTATGACCATACTTATTGCATGTATAATAATGACCATGAAATAAACTATAATACCTTGAAGAATTTATATGTCTAATAGACCTTATTGTATTTATTTCAAATCTATCATTCTCCTTGACATACTTAGACTTCTAATGCTTCATTTCTATCTTATCGAACTTGACTATAACAAGCTCATGCTCACTTTTTAATGAATCCATCTATATTTAGTAGAGTGTACTCATATTCTCTTTATATTGAATTTTCATTCATAGTCCTTAATTGATTATAAATAATATTTATATTCTCTTCATCCTCTTTGGCCTTATTACCCATGTTTTTCAATCTATATGCTTGCACTTCAATAAACTTGATATGTTCTTGATACTTCTTTCCTTCTTTTTTGGTCATGCCTAACAAACTTCCTTGAAGAGAACTAATTTGTGCCTCAAGACCTTTGATCATATTCCTCATTTTATGATTCCTCTTATTTTACTCATTTAATTCACTAAGAGCACTCATGAGCTTAGCTTCTCGATCAAATTCTTCTTCCTCACTATCAACTTCTCTACTCTTAGGAAAAGTTTCTTGATTCAAGTAACTTTCCTCTTTTGAACTCAAAATTGTCTTGACATATAATAGCTAAACCTTGAGATCATTGATAACATTTTCATCCTATTTGACACATTTTTTCAAAGTACATATCTACTTTTTAATTTCCTTGATCACAACCTTCCACTATTGATTCTCTTTCTTCAATTGTTTGTACATCTTTGTACCTAATTAGGATATCATTTAAGATATTATGATTCCTCCAAAGGACCCACTCTAATACCAATTTTTAGAGGTATAATCACTAAGAGGGGGGTGAATCAGTGAGCTTGGATATCTCAATTTCAATTGTAGTCCTTTATAACTAATAAATAGTCATCATATATCAACTTAATCAAGTAACATTAACAAGAGAGCTCATTCATTCAATTCACACACAAGATCAAACACATAACACATAGTTATTGTGGAAAACCCTCAAGAGGAATAAACCCACTCTCAAGATTACAACACATAAACTACGATCCTATAAGAATTTACAAACAAGATATTGGTCAACTCCTTTAGACTATCAAACCTTGATAATGTCCTCTTGACCAAAGGTCTTTAGTGAAACACTTATTTCACAAGGAATAACTAAACCTAAGGAAGATCAACTTCTTTAGACCCTCCTTTGAACACTTCCAACCTAGAACTGATGTCTTCAACCCATGATTATAGATGTCTATTTATATAATCCCTATAAAAACTCCCTCTCTATCTCATTTAGGCCTCTCACCTAATAATTTCACAATCTCTCTCCTTCTTAATTCAATCTATCCTCATATGCACACTTAAACCTCTTCACATATCCTCCAACTGTAAGAGAACTATTCATACAATAGAAATATTACCTATAGTTCATACACATAGTCCTCAATATTATCTTCTCATCAAACCATTCACTGAGCACACATAGCCTTCACTTACCATACACACTTTTTTAAAATAGCCTCTTGAACATACTCATTTTGCCTCTTCTATGATTATTAGGTCCAATGACCTATGTGATCACCTTCATCACCTTGTTTAAAAAACATGTTTGATCATATTTTCTCTTTTTTAGTCCTCACTGAGTTGTACCTTCTATTTCAAAGATTATCTCCTTCACTTGGCTCCATGTTGGCACAAGCCTCTCACTTATCTCATCCAAGTCACTAAGTATAGAAACCAACACCTTTGGTTTCACCATTTATAAATAAATAATTAATTAACAATATCAAAATATTTATTTGATATCCATAATACATGACTTCACCCTTAAATGATCTTACATGGGTCACACTTAAGCATAACTCTCTTTCAAATAGGCTTAAGTCACTTTTAGGACCTACAAAGACCCTTTAATCTCTTTGACACTTCTCTAAGAAAAATGGAATGTAGAAAAAAATTATAAATTCATGGAACTATTCCAAACTATCTATAGGTCCTATTTAAGTTCCAAAAATCATCACAATAATATTTTTCTTAAGCGCAATTCACTTAAACAATACTTTGTGCACCCAATCACTATAAACAAATACATAGTCATCTTCTAAACCTTTGTTTATATTACATATTATTATTATTCAGAAATTAATAATGCACATATATAATCCTCATGTAATCTAGAACACTCCCCAATATCCAATTCATTAAGAGATATCGAAACAATATCAAAAGAAGCTTGAATAATCTTCTTGAGTTACTTGTAGAATACATGTAAACACATAGTCAACATTTAAGCTTAATATATTTGACTAAACACACTTTCAGATCTCAAAATTAGGGTCATTACATGTTCCATGGATTCCTCATCAACATTTATTTTTATACCATGAGAAAATTTGTTTTGGAGCAAAATATATGATCCAAAAACCATAGACTAGTTTTTTCCCTTTGTTAAATTCAAAAATTCAAATGCAAACAATCATAGTTAAACATCAAACACTATGCCTAAATCTCATGTCCTCACTAATTTAGATAGTTATTAGAATTTTTATCTTTTCATATGAATCTTGGCCTTTAACACATAGTCCTCTAATTCCAAATGTTAAACATTGAACATGTTGACCTTATCTTGTGCACCCTTATAATATTGACTAAATACACACCATAGATCTTTATGGATCAACTAGGCCTTTAACTATCAACACTCACAATTATATATATATCATAACTCCTTAGATCATGAAACTTGGAACCCTAAAATTCCTTCTAATAATTTTACTATAATTCCATGTGCATGTGCCACTTGGCACCCTCTCATGTAATGTTGACTCTTGACTTGTCTCACATCGTTGACCTTTATTAGTATAAACCACCATTTAAAATTAATATTATATAAGACTAGATACATTGTAATAATTTTTAACTATTAATTAAAACCTTTACCTCATGATTCAATGTGAATAAGCTTGACGGTCTCTGACCCATCACTATCTATAAATGCAACTTTAAATATTTATATCTCGAGTTAGACAACACTTTCAGACCCCAAATTTTCAAGGTAGATTCTTGAAATTATATAAACATATAATGATATCCTTTGAATAATATTTACCTTTTTCATACCTTAAATAAATTTAAAAAATTACTAGTTCATCCATGTTTGCATGATGGTTTGTGATAGTTTGGAAAACATTACAAACTGCCTAAGAAGCCAACCTTGCACTTGCATATCTTTTGCCACACTTCAGTGCTTGACCTAAAAGTTAGTAAAAATAAAATAAGAAAAAAATATTAAATTATAAAATTATCCTTAAACATCTACACATGTGAGATATTCTATCATTACAATGCTTATTCAACTCTTCTTGCCACATTGCAAATTTAGCTAAGTATGGGAAAACACTATCAAAATGCCTGGAATCTCAAGTTTAAACTTGGTACTTGAATATATTTGGTTGAGATTAATAAAATGAATTGAGATTTACAAAATATAAACCAGGTAATAATTTTATCACAACCATATGACTAACTCCCCCTAACTCATCCACATGTGGTAATGGTGATGTTAGCAAATTGCCTACTCAGATTTTTTACCGCTAGACCCAAAATGTATAGATGACAAAAATGATCAACTAAATGAAATTAACTCATGTAGATAAGCACTAAAAGATTATAAAACATCTTAGGGGCCTTTTTCACATTATCAATACTCCATACTCATCCCTAAACATCTCTAACCATGCCAAAACTAAGGATCAACCAAGCCAACTTCAAGCACACTAGGACAAGCACATTACACATTTTGTCAATGTCACTTAGGCTATCAAATAACTTCATCCATTCACTAGGATACATCCATTACATCACCATGACATCATTTAAAACTCTCTAATATTAATAATGTAAATTCTTTATTGAATCAAACAAAAAATATTAAATAAAATAATTGTTGTTAACACACTTTGTCAATCACCATTTTTAGCCAATAAAAAGTAAAAAAACTAAAAAACACTTGCATAACATTTCTAGGCATATAGACTATTATTTTCAACTAAAAATAAATTAAATTATGTTAATAAGGTTAGGGGATAAAAAATCAAATTCAAGGTGTATGAATCACTAATATAAGGCATTAAAAATTTATAGAAACCATTAAAAGTCAAGGGCAACACCTTACCTAGGCATTGAATTCAGTGAGTTAGAACATTGAAATATTTAATATTGTACTTTATTTTTGAGGATTTGCTAAATCAATGGTTCTAATGTATATTTATGTAATCATGAATGACTGTATAAACATAAACTTATTTGCAAATGTGAAACAAATCTTACTCACTACCTAGTCATTGGAATCACTGTAGAACGAGATATAAGATATTTTCTATTTGGCATCATTGTACTCTTTTAATTGGAAATATTATATATATACAAATGTTAGGTGTTCATTAGTATTAAATATAGGTGTTAATGTGGAATATTGATACCTTAAAAGACTAAATTTTAAGAAAATGGGCATCACCATACTTTTTCTTAAAATTAAATGTTTTATTAGAAAGTAGTGATATGAATATTTTTAGCCATGTGAGAATATTTTTATGTTTATAAATAATTATAGGTAATTAATTTAGAATATTTAAAGGGCCACTCTTGAGGATTTATGGGATTTATAGTGGTATATAAAATGTAAGAATAATTACTAGTGTATATTTTTTTAGTCATAAATTGGACTAAATATATATTGGACATTGTGTAGCTATAAAACTACTATGACTTAGATTTAGTTATATACTTATATTGTATTATATGTACTTCAAATTTACTAACTATGAATGTTAGATAATAACACATGTTCTATTTTCTTTTTATTCTAAACCAAAGAATAATCTAATGAGATATAGAAAAAATGATACATCTAATGAATTTATCACTATGATGGGTAAGGATTACTTAGTATATGTTAATTTGAACATATAAAAATAATAATGTGAACATCATATTAAAATTAATTACTATATGCTTAATAAGAAGTGTATATATATTCCTAGAGGTGTACTCCTATGATTATATATTTCCATAAGCAAATTATAACCTTTGTTAAGGGATTGGGAATGATAAAAATTTAATGAAGGTGCACCTACAAACCTCTAGATTTATAACAAATACTAGTTGAATTAGTCTTTATGTTTCATGAAAATGGAGTTTTATTGGAATTATAAAGTTACTCTACGTTAAATGCATATTGTCATTTTTAGATTATCCTGTCAATAAGGTTACATTAATTGTGTATTAATTTGAGAATCGTAAAGACTAATGATGTCATTTATACGATTGAATATATTTATGTATAAAATAAATAAATATATATACATCCAAGGGTTTAGGAGTCATTTTATGTGAATGTACATTAGGTATATTGGGTTGTATATCTCTAAGTTGACAAATATAAAAACATTTGGTCACGTGACCTCAATAATAGTGAGACTATGTCAACTTGAACACAAGTTTCTAACCTAGTGTAAGGTCATGTTAATTTAATTGTATTTGAGTTTATGAGAGATTCTTGGTTAAAAAAATAAGTGAATAGTGGGTTAATTTTTGCATAGCATTGGAATACCTACATGTGGTGTAATTTTATAATGTACAAGTACTCTTATATAGGAATTATACCTATATTTTAATCGATGGATAGAGTAAGTCATTAAGTTTCTTAAAAACAAAAAACTATAAGCCTTTGGAACAATCTCCTTGAGATAAAATGAGTAATTGGAGTGTAAGATCATAATGGGATTATGAGTTATCTTACTCAATACTAATAATAAGGTTGACTATTAGTTGTATGTAATTCATATTGAATATGTGTGTAGTACAAGTTATGAGACTGTTAATCTATGTAAATACTTTATTATATCTAGAATATAATGGTGCACCTTGATGCATGCTTATAAGTTATTTTTATTCCATACTAGTATGTAGTTTAGACTTAGAGTATACCTGAGTGGTATAATCACATACTTGATTGTTAGTTATTATGTGTGGGTCATTTAATTCTTGAAAGTAAAAGTTTAGTTATGTATATGTGTGTAGTTGTGAACTTTGATAATATGGCATATCATAGAGTACTATAGTGTAAATTCATGTTGTACCTAGATGCTACATATTGTAATTATCATGTCTAGACTCACATCTATGTTTGGCTAATTTACTGTATACATGTTGGTTATTGCTATGAATGACATGTTTTGTAAAACTTAATAGGAATTTATGTATGAGTGCATATAATATCAAAGAATTTATTGATTTTATATTTTAAATTTATTTATTATATCTAGTCACTATAATAAAATCTAATTTTTCCCTATGTTTAATACTACTTTATATGACTGATTGTGGAAAAGTCGTAATTATGTACTAGAATACTAGACTATGGTAATGTGTGTTATTATAGGATGTAGTATGTTTGGAAAGTAATCATGGTAGTGAAAATATATAGTTAAATGTGTATTAACCTATATGGTATTAAATTTTACTCATTATTTCCAGTATAGGATAGAAAATGATGTAAGATTCACTCATGCATTTGATAAAATTAAATGTATGCTTTGACTACTACTATGTTAGAATTTTAGATGATGTATTTGCTATTAGGATGTAAATTAAATGAATCTATTGGTTAAATTTTATTTGACCAATATACATTGCTAATATTGAGTAAAGAGTGAGATGAACTTCATTGGGTTAATGGTATCGAATGACAGATGATGGCAGTCTGATCAAGTGGTGTATATGAATTTGATTAATCCAAATCATTATCATTTATTATTAATAAAAATTTGGGAAAAATTATGTTTAGTGATACATTATCATTCCATTAGTTTTATTTAAATTTTTGTGAAATATCCTTTAATTAAACAATTTTTATGATACACTGCATGTTTATTTTATAAATCATACAACATATAGGTACTTACTTCTTTCTCTAGATTCCTCCACGGTCACTATGTACTCATCTATGAAAGGAGGGATATTTCATAGTGGTATTAGTATGAGGTATCATTGGTCTATGGTTGGTGTGTAAAATCACTTGGAATATGCTCTCCCTCCCCACAATAATACTGCTTATCGAGATGATACTAGAGATTTCCATAGATACATGAATTCAAGAACTATTCTCTGGGGGAGCCATGTATCTATATATACATTGTATTTTATTTTGATTACCATTGGATGTTGTCATGAAGAGTTGTAATTACTTATTTTTTTACTTTGAAAATGGTTGTTGTAGACTTTTTATAGTTATAGTAGAGCTAATGTGATTAATTTCTATATCCACATTATGATGTGTACTCTCATGATATTAGAGATCAATATTATGTGATTTATTATTCCTTTTTCTATTATCACACCTTGTATATTTCTTATGGTCTCTGTATATTATCATGGTGTAATCTATATTTGGTATATGTGTTTAATTTAAAATATATATAAATTTATATGTCTAATCTAATAGGGTTGTTACATGTGGTATCAAAGCTATGGCTTGAATTCTAGGACCTAATGAGTCTATTACCATTTTGTGTCTTTTTGTTCACTAGTGTGAATCTATTGACATGAATTATTGAAATGGTGTTTTGTATTTGTGTTGCCTTAGTGTATAACCATGTACACCATGATTGGAGTTCTAATATTTGATAAATCATCTTGTATAGATTGGTGACTTTTGTAAGTACGCGACATTCACAAAATGTGTGTGGAACACTTACACCATTTTAGAGTTTCTATAGGGTTGGTTTATCAAGTGACTTGATGGTGATATTTTCATTTAAGGTTTTTTTAGGTGATTATATAGTGTAGTTAACAAGAGATGAACAAAAGATTTATACCCTAGCTTGGTCACTTAGATCAAACACCTCGAGTATGATTGCATCCTTCTTGGTAATCAAGTCACCTTTTATATTTTCGATTTGTATTTTTATTGTTTATTAATCGTGGGATGATTCTAACTTAAATATATGTGCTTTGATGTTTTGTTTCTTATTTATATAAATCCCAAGAATGGAAAATCTTATTAAACTATTTTTAGTTTAGTACCATCTAAGGCAGTGGGAATCTTCTTATTAGAGTGTTGTTGTTTTTATTGAGAATTTCTATGTGTTAGGAGTTTTTTTATGCTTTGGGACCCTCTTCTTTAGCTTAGAGGAGAGTTTTTATTATCTCATTCTCATTTGACATCATTTTAAGCCGTTAAAGGATTCTTATTTTTATGATGTTGATTTAGTGTTTCTTAAATGGGAACTTGTTTTTGAAATGTTAATTTACTATATTCTCTTGAAGTTTGTGAGAGAATGTTCCTTACTTCTTATTGAGAGAGAAGTTGTAAGATCAGATTAATTGGTATACCTTTGTGGAAATAGATGGCGATACTATTCTTACAGATTGGGTAAGTAGATAGTGTTTTGGAAACATTGAGTTGCGGTGTTTCCTTTTTACCTTGTGATGGTACGTGGAATTTTTTGAAGGTGATAGTTCTCTATTATTCACTTATGACCCTTTAGAGTCACTAATTTATCCAACTTGTGATTTTAGACCACATGGTGTGGAAAAACTATGTATTAAATTCTAGATTATGAACTATAAGTTGAATATAATTAATATGATAATATACACCCTTGATTAGATTGATATTGTTCCCTTTTGTATAGAACATGTTGTTTGAAGATTTAATTTTGTAAATTTCACCAGAAGTGATTAGGGTATAGGATGTGCAAAACATCCTTTTAATATAGGGGTTTAGATAAACTTTTAATTAGTTTCATTCTAACTGAGCAAGTATGGAGATATTGTCTTGCTTGTGCCCTTATGAGGTTATAAGGACAGTGTCATCCTTGGCCTTTGTATCTTAATTTTCACAATTTTTTCTCTTAACTATGAATATAACTCTATAAATAAAGCTCAAAAATATGATACTAGATATGTTTGGCTATTTGAAACATAATATAATTATAGATTGATTGTATAATATTTTTATGGTATGTATATTGATACATCTAGAATTATATAAATAATATTATCACTTTTTATGATATATTAGTATGAATTTGTGGTTTATTGAACCTTGTACACATTATGGAGATCATTAGGTCATGAAGACCTAGGCAAAGGGTGGTGAATTAAGAATGTGAGTTTTAATCAATAAGATGGTATCCTACTTAACCTCACATTGAATCAATTGTTATTGAGTTGGATTTGATGATGGACTTGTCGAATCCAATATTTGCGATGTGAAACTTGTTAAATTTAGTGATATAGCCATACACATATATACGATGGAATTTTTATTCCATGATTTTGTACACATTAGGAATGTAGTAATTCTAGTTCCTATCCATCATCATACTTATCAAGAACTCCATTGAGTAGTGATATTGTTGACATGTTACACTTTTCTAAAGCTACATGGAGTAGTGATAGTATTAACTTATACACATTATTTTTATTAGGTTCCCTAATTACTTTTCACTAGAATGAGAAAAAAAAACTCTCTAATATAGAGAGATGTGAAAAGGGATATAAGATTTTATGGAACTCTCCCTGGTCATTTTTTTTGGTTTGTATGATTATCTCATGTACTTTTATAAAGTCAATGAAACTTTCATTGAGATATGTGGGACCCTTCAAGGTAACGTAAGTGGTCAGATCTATAGTATATAGGTTTTTATTTAGGTCTACAGACCTTGGGGTGGTCATGATAAAATCAGTTAGAGTAAGTATTAATTTTAAACCATATTTTCTTAATAGGGAAATGACATAGAGAAGGGTCTTATGGGACTAATACTCTGGGAATAGTGAAACTTGAAGGAACTATGGTGAGTTCTATATGTAATTTATGAATCATTTTCTTAACATGATATTAAATATCATGTTATTTCCTTGCTAAATAATATTTCTAATTCAAAACATATGATTGAATAAGAGTCATCGAGGATGATGACTAGCTTTAGGGGAAGGATGTTACATCTTGATTACTCATTAGGCAAACTTGCTAGATTATCTATGGATATCTACAACAAACACATTTAAATTTGATTATGTTTCTGACTAAGCTTACAATTTATGATTTTATGGGATATTAGAATATTACTTAGATACATGATTTTTTACTATGAGTCAGTTAATGTATGTATTTACATTTCAAAGATATTAATGTAATATTTTAGTTATTTTTATTGTTATATGTTTATCATGTGATATGATCTAATTACCTATGTCTTTTAAGGTAGATGCATGAGAACTTATCACTTAGAGCATGTCAAAGGGAGATAATTATTGGAGAGGGTGACATATATGGAGACATCGAAGGTCAATAAAGAGATGGCAAAAACCTTGCACACACCATAGTAGTTAGTACATGGTAGAAATGCATTAAAAATAATTATTATGATGTGTTTATTATTTGTTTAGAGTGTTGTTTCTTGTGGTTTGTTGGAGTAAGTAAAATGTTTTAATGAATTTATTTTGTGTGTTTGGAATTTTTTTCTACTAATGAAGTTAGGAGAAATTTTGGAAAAAGTAAATTTAAAATATAGGTTATTTTAAAATTTTTAAATTGCCATTTAAAAATGACAAAGTATATTTGGATGCTAATTTAATTTAATAAAATTATGTAATTTTATCATTCCATATTAGAATATATAAAAAATACAAATTTCATTGAAAAAAAGAAAAAATAAAAACAAAATAAATAATTAAATTTTTTAAAATTTAAAAGGAATTAGATGTATTAAATAAATAAATAAATAAATAAATAAATCAAAGAGAATCTCTAAAACACTCTTAAAGAAAAAGGATATGCCATTTTTATTAAGGAGGTAATTTCCAAAAGGAGACATCATTATATGATTTTTGGAAGCTGGGAAGAGAGAAAAAGATAAAAAGGAAGAAGAACGAGTCTACAAGAACACACAAATCAAAATGCCCTTAAATTCATTATTTGATCATGGAAAAAAATATGATAATGTTTGATTGATTTGTCTGTATAATAGTAAAAATGGGTCTATAATAATGCATAATATATAAATTCTACTCTATTTTAGTAGAATATATTAATCAAACTAAGGGATCACTATAGTTTAGAGTATTATATATTATGCATACTTTTATTTAATCTTACCTCCATGCGAATTACTATATTTTGACTATTTGGAAACAAAAATAAAAAAACTAAAGGGAAACTGAGATCATCATGTAAATAGGTGAGTTTTTTATTCTTTTCATAATGTAAATCATTGGTTGAATCCAATAGAAAATATTAAACAAAATAATTGTTGTTCACACTGTCAATCACCATATTCAACTAGAAAGAAGGAAAAAATTTGAAAAAACTTGAATAACCTTGTTAGGCATATAAACTCTTCTTTTCAACTAACAATCAAGGAAATTAGGTTGCTAAGGTTAAGGGAGAGAAATTCAAATTCTAGGTGTATGAATCACTACTATAAGGCATTGAAATTTTATAGAAACCATTAAAATTCAAAGGAAACACCTTACCTAGGTAGAACAATGAACGATTCAAGATTATACTTTATTTGTGAGGAGTCACTATAGTAATGGTTCTAGCATACATTTATATAATAATGAATTATTGTATAAACATAAAATTATCTACAAATATGAAATAAATTTGACTGACTACCTAGTTATTGGCAGTGTTGTAGAACAAGATATAAAATATTTTATGTTTGGCATCATTTTACTCTTTATCTTAGAAATATTATATATATATATACAAATGCCAGGTATTTAGTAATATTAAATTTAGGTGTTAATGTGGAATTTTGAAAACTTAAAAGACTCAATTTTAAGTAAATGGGTGTCTCCATACTTTTTCTTAAAACTAAATATATTATTATAAAGTTGTGATATGAATATCTTAAGCCATGCGAGAATATTGTTATGTTTATAAATATTTAAAGGTAATTAATTTATAATTTAAAAAGGGCCACACTAGAGGATTTATGGGATTTTTAGTGATATATAAAATGTAACAGTAATTACTAGTGTATATTATTTAGTCATATATATGGGACTACATATATATTGGACATTATGTAGATATAAAAGTATTATGAATTATATTTAGTTACATACCTATATTGTCTTATAAGGACTTCAAATTTACTAAATATGAGTGTTAGATAATAACACATTGTCCATTTTCTCGTTATTCTAGATAAAATAATAATCTAATGAGATATAAGAAGAATGATAAATATAATGAAGTTCTCACTATGACGGGTATGGGTTATTATATGTTAATCTAAACTTATAAAAAAAGGATGTGAATGTAATATTAAAATGAATTACGGTATGCTTAATAATAATAATAATAAGTGTGTGTGTGTGTGTGTGTGTGTGTGTGTGTGTGTATTCTTAGAGGTGTATTACCATGTTTATATATTTCCATAGATAGAATATAACCTTTGTTAAGGGATTGGGATTGACAAAAAATTAATGAAGGCATGCCTTCAAACCTCTAGATGTATAGTAAATACTAGTTGGATTACTCTCTATGTTTCATGGAAATGGATTTTTATTGGAATTATAAAGTTACTATATGTTAAATGCATATATTAATGTTTAGATTAGCCTATCAATAAGGTTATATTGACCATGTATTAATCTATGAATCCTAAAGACTAATTATGTCATTTATATTGTTAAACATATTTATGTATAAAATAAATCAATATATATACATCTAAGGATTTAGGATTCATTGTATGTGAATGTACATTGGGTATGTTGGGTTATATATCTCTAAGTTGACAAATATAAAAACATCTAGTCATGTGGCCTCAAGAATAATGAAACTGTGTCAACATGAACATATTTTTCTAACCTAGTATAATGTCATGTTCATTTAATCATAATTAAGTGTATGAGAGATTATTGGTTAAAATAAATAAGTTAATAGTGCATTAGTTTTTGCATAACATTGGAGTACTTACATATGGTGTTAGCTTATGATTTACAAGTACTCTTATATATGAATTATACTTATAATTTAATACATGGATAAATTAAGTCATTATGTTTCTTATAAACCAAAAACTATAACACTTTGGAATAGTTTCCTTGAGGTAAAATGATTCTTTGAAATGAGAGATCATAATGGGATTATGAGTTATCTAAATCACTACTAATAGTAAGGTTTATTTTTAGTTATATGTAATTCATATTGAATACTTATGTACAATACAAGTTATGAGACTGCTAATATATATAAATACCTGATTATATCTAGCATATAATTGTGTATCATGATGCATGCTTATAAGTTATGCTTCTTCCATGGTAGTATGTAGTTTAAACTTAGAGTATACCTATGTGGTATAATCTCATACTTATTTGTTAGTTATTATGTATGTGGGTCATTTAATTCTTGAAAGTATAAGTTTTTTTATGTATATGTATGTAGTTATGAACTATGATAGCATGGGATATCATAGATTACTACATTATAAATGCATGTTGTACCCGGATGGTACATACTATAATTATTATGTCTAGACTCACATTGATGTTTGATTGATTTATAATATGCATGTTGGTTATCACTATGAATGGCATGTTTTCTAACAATTAATAATATTTTATGTATCTATGCATATAATATCTAGAATTTTAATGATTGTATATTATTGTGTTCTATGGGAATTTTGACTTGCTTTGTTATATCTAGTTATTCAAATAGAAGCTTATGATTCCTTGTGTTTAATAGTACTTTATATGATTGATAGTATAAAATTAGTAATTCTATAATAGAATACTAGACCATGGTAATGTGGGTTATTATAGGGTGTAGCATCTTTGAAAAATAATTGTGATAGTTAAAATCTATAATTAAATGTGTATTTACCCATATGGTATAAACTGTAGTCATTATTTCTAGTATGGGATAAAAAATAATGTAAGATTCATTCATGCACTTGACAAAATTAAATGCATCATTTAGCTACTCTAATGTTTATCATGTTATATGATGTATTTTTTAGTAAGATGTAGAATAAATGAATCAAATGATTGAATTATATTTGACCAATCTATATTGTTGATATAAAGTAAGGAGTGAAATGGAATTCACTTGATTACTAGTATCACAATGATAGATGAAGGCAATCCGATCAAGTGGTGTGTATGAATTTGATTAATCTAAATCATTATCATTTATTATTCATTAAAATTTTTGTCAAAGTATGTTTAGTATGATATTATCATTTATTGAGTATGATTTATATGTTTGTGAAATATCTTGTAATAGAATGGATTTATATAAAACACTACATGTTTAGTTAAAAAATTATATGGTACATAGGTACTTTCTTGTTTCTCTATATTCCTGCATCCTCACTATCTACTCATCTATGAAGGGAGGACCATTACCTAATTGGATTAGTTTAGGAGATAACTAGTCCTGGGTGTGAAAAAGTGCTTACATGATGCTCTTCCTCCCCACAATAATACTAATTATCTATATGACACTTGAGATTGTCACAGATACTAGAGTTCAAGAACTATACTCTAGGGGAGCCATGTATCTCTATATACATTTTATTATATTGAAATTATAATTGGATATTGTCATGAAGAGTTATAATTACTTATTATTATACTTTGACAATGGTTGTTTTTGACTTGTTATATTTTTAGTAGATTTAATGTGATTAATTTCTATATTCACATTATGATGTATACTCTCATGATATTAAAGATTAGTATTATGTGGTGTATTATGCTTGTTATTATTATCACACCTTCTATATTTATTATGGTCTCTATAGATTCTCATGGTGTAATCTCTATTTCGTATATGTGTTTAATTAAAAATAATTTAACATATTTCTATGTCTAACCGAGTAGGGTTATTACAATATACACCTTAACATTACTTAGTGCTACATTTTTGATCTACAAATCTGATGATGATGTAGTGACCTCTTGTTTTATGATCCAGAGGGAGCTCTCTAGTTCTAACCCACCTCTATGATTCCACATTCCTCTTTTTCCCCCTTCTAACTCCCTTGATCATGACCTTCCTAGTCATTTATTCATTTTTAAAAAAACTAACCATGAGTATTAAAATAGTCACCTAAGGTGAACAAACTACCCCATCTAGTTATGAAACCACCCCTTAATTTCCACAATTGCTATGGTGGTTAAGAAAAAAAGAGGTTGTTTCACTATAAAATGGTAGTTATGATTTAAATTAGGGGTATTTAAGTTTATCATATGGTTTATTTGAAAAATTAAGTGGCATTTCTACAACTACCTTTGCATTAAGTATTGATTCCATCATAGTGGAAAAAATAACCAAAACTAGCTCATGTAACTCCCATTTTCATGAATTTTCATTTTTTTTTGTTTTATGTTCCTAATATTAGTATCTACTTCCAATCATGTGCATCTCACTCACTCTTCTGATTTTATCCTTCTTTAGTTCATCTCAAGTTTAACTCATAATGACAGTTTAACTCTCTCATGCAAATTTTTTTATATTTCTAAAAAAAGCCCAATTTTAACCTAATTTTAGATCCAAAAATAACCAAAAGAGATTATTATCAATAATATTTTTCACCTGAAACCTTTATACAATTTCCAAGAGAATTATCCCCTAACATTTTTGAGTCGACTAAATAGTTGGAAATGAAAAAGTGTCATTGGTGAGAGCAACACAAACCTTTCAAGCCAAGACACTAGCCAACCTCAATTTTGATGATCTTGTTTTTAAGTATTGTGTCTTCTACACTTTTCTATATTATTCCAAAGTTTTTATATCCTTAAACTAGAGAGTTTACTAAATTTACACAAGAGCATATAGAGCTAGTGTCCTGAGGATTTTTCTATTAACACACTATGTGCACTTTAGCTAATTTATTCCATAATTAGATTGGGGTTATTTTGATTTATAGGATTTTTTATTTTTTATATTATATCTAATATTAATTTTTATTATGTTCAAATTAGTTTCCAATTTAAAAGAGAAAATAACCAAATTTGATAGTGAACTAGATCTACCTTTTTCATTTGTCTTTTCTACCAAAAACATAATTAGATTTGATTTATGATTGCATTCTATATATTAGTTGAATTTAAAGTTAAAAACATGTATTATAAATTATTTAAAAAAATAGATATTAATAAATCTTCAATTTATTTCCATCCAAGACAACTTTTTTCATCCAAGATCTAGACAAAATTCTTGCACTTAAAACAATCATAGGGGTAGACACAAAAACAAAGGCAACTGTAGGTGAATATATGTAAAGTTTTTAGATTGATAATTTTATTTGTTTTAAATGGTTAAAATCATTTTAATTTATCTCTTTAAAAACAAAAAATAAACTTATATATTTTTTTCATCTTACCAATTCATTAAAAAAGATTATTTGTAGTAAGTTTGAAAGGTTGAGAAGCTAAACCTAGTTTGCTTACAAGTTTAATATAAAGTGTTTCATGGATGTTGTTTTAGATTAGATATATTATCATACTACTTGTGAATAATACAGTTAATTCATGCATTTATTCCATGTCACATAAAATAATCATAAATGAATAAAAACATTGCATCTAGTTTGCATTCAAGTATATCTAGGAGAAATCAACATCTAGCATAACAATATAAGTTTTTTTCCCTCTCTCATTGCACTAATCCAAATTAATTAAAAGGATACAAAAAATATTTTTAATTTTAGTTTTTTTAGTTGTGTTATTCTTTACTTTCCACAGTTTATTTTCATTACGTATTCAATTGTTAAAAACCTATAATTGGCCAAAAAAATCAACAATAAAATCCTTGACCATTCTAATAAAATCCTCTCCATTCATGAAAGCAACTACATAACATAAAAATCCTTGACATTCATGCAAGAAATCACATCACATCAAAATCCTTCCCATTTTTCCAAGAAAACATAATAATAAAATCTATCATTTTTGGAAACAATCACATCACATCAAATTTTTTACCCATATGTGTAAGTAAACATATCTTACATAATCCTTTCCATCTTTGAAATAAATCCATATCAAATCCTTGATTCAACATTATAGTAACCATACCTTGAAATCCATTGATTAAACAATATCATGCACATTTACCTAGCTTCCACCTAGTCTCTCTTGGATGACCCTTTCTAAAACACCATATCTTGTCTGACAAAAACTATTCCCTAGAGTTAGAGCACTTAGGCCCAACATCATCACATAGTCTAAAATTAGTATTGAGTTGACATGTCAGGTAATTTGATACACTCTAATTTCCCACATCATTATAGAGTCCTTAATCACTTTAGAATAATTAGAGGGTAACCTTGATCCACCTATAATTATTCTCCCACAAAATAGGGGACACCAATATGATGTTATCCAAGCTTAGTCACCCATCCATCCTATTATTTTTCTCCTTGGGTATATCCTCATCTTATATCATTCACACTTAGTGGATGACATTGGTCAATAACAGTCAACTTGATAGAGAAGATATTCTCCTATGAGTCATTTGACCCAATCTCCCTCATTTACCTAAGACTAAAATTGACCAATAACTCTACCTTCTTGTGATACTAGAGATTGAAGGGGCTTAGATCTCTATATACACATAAATCAATGCTATCAAATAGTATCATAATTTTTATGAGGTCTTCTAGTTCTATCACAAAAATCCATTATTACCACCTATCCCAAATCCCATCCCACTCAAAAAATAACCAAACCCTTAGTCCTTTCATCATTTTAGATGCCTCAGCCAGAGCATGAGGAATTAGTGCATAGATTATCATGTGATAATTTGTGTTCATAAAAATTAGTGAATCCAATGTGAAAAACATCATGCTTTATGTATCCTCTTTTTATTTTTATTCTCCTTATCTTTTACTTTCTCCATCTTCTCTCCTTATACTTATCATGTGGGTATCCATATAACCCTAGAATATGTCTAGATATGACTTAATATATCCTTGACCTAGAGGGCTATAGAAGAATCCAAATTATCTCAAGAAAAACATTATTGATGAGTTGGAACAACTTAACCTTTGACATTGATGTATAAAACCAATCTTATGAATACTCCCTTCTTGAAATTTAGGGAAGGACCAAGGTTAACATTCAAAAGTACATAATGTGTCAAAAACTATGAGTAACAAGCTTAACTCCAACACCATGACTCTTACAAGTTGACTCCCAACCACTCCTTACATGGCCACCATGTTATATATCAAATTTCAAATCCCAGACACAAAAGGTGTTCCCAAATATGATCACTATTTAGGAAGGATCTATCATTTAGTGGATGAGACCAATCACATGCAAGCCACTATGCATCCTCTTAGTAGGAATAGAGATACCTCCAACCCATAAAAACTAATAATAATGCTATTATGAAGGATCTTATGCCAAATTAACCCCCTCATATGGCCTCATCTTAGGCATCTACCCTCCCTACACTAGAGGCCCAAAGCCTCAATACCAATATGGGGCCAAATCAACTCATTAACACCCTATTATGTCATATCTTTGACCTAGAAAGTAATCAACAATATATAAGCCAAAGGATAGGACAAAAATTCCTTACACCAACTCATCCCTCACTTTTTCCTATTCTAGTGATAACTCACCCTACATCACAACTACAAAATTACATGCTCTTACCATTGCAGGAGAAAACCCCACAACAAAACCAAGTCTTCCATCAACTTCTTAGATATATTGTCACCCAAAGGTTCCAAAACCTGATGACACAAAATCTTATTAATCTTAACAACCACCCACTCAAAATCTAGTAGGAGGTGTATACATACATGCTCCATTACAAACAAATAGTTTAGTAAAAACCAATATATTATTCCTTATGCTTGCAGGTTACATGCCTCCCACATATAGTCACCCTCCATAGATAGGATACATACTAACCCACACATCACCAAGCCATACATATGTATCCCATATACCATCAAAAAAACCCTTGTACACTTTTCCATAATAAGGTACAACACCTACTACATCTCATAGTGTCCCCTCATACTTACACATGTATTTGAAGTCTAATCATCCAGATCATTATTCCATGGCCTACTCCATGCTTCCCTATCAATTTTCATCCATACCTCCCAATAGTTTTCAAGCCAACCCATACACTAACCCACCTCCTCTTACTAGCTATACCTTATCAATAATATATTTTAATAACATGGGAACATATGTTGAATACCTTAAAGAAATTCTTGACACTAGCATATGGGGAGTTATTCTCTCATGTTCCATATTAGATCTTCCCAAATTTAAAAGGGAAGGGGATCCTAATGCCCTTGTAAAATATTATTTCAGTGAGATCAGGGAGCTCCTACCTTGGGATGGGGTTGTAACAAAGATCTTACCCAAAATAATTCAAAGGGATAGCCTTTGACTGGTATTATTGCCTCTTCTTAAACATTACACATGAAAATTTTAGATGTAAAAACACCTTGGACCACTACCTAACATTGAAACTAGTTGACAACCTACTTATCTAATCTCCCTTACTAAGTCAAACCTTTGAACACCCTTTTTAAACCTATCTTCACCAATTTTTTTCTCTAGGCACTTTACCATCGACAATTAATCTAATTGTCAATGGTTAGCCTGACCATCAATGATCAAGTCTTCAACCTAATTTAAAATAATTTATAGATATGTATGAGATAATCATGGAAAAAATGAGTATGTCCACCTTATGTGAATTCAACCAACTACAAGGCATCATAAATAACAACTTTAGCCTCATGTCTAATTAGCAACATCCTCCTACTTAATTAACAACTTCATCCTATAAAATGAGAAGAGTAAGAGATGAAATAGATTGATGACCAAGATATAAAATATTATTACACACAAGTATCTAACCTCTATAAATAATCAATTATTAGTAATGGAGATCTAAACTTATTTTTGAATTGCTCTCGAGGCCAAACTATTGTCACTCTAGCCAAATTACTCTAACCTTCCACCATTAACAATTTGGAAAGTTATAGGTAACTTTATACTTGTTTATTTATTTATTTCATTTCTAACACTCCTAACTTGATAATAATTATCTCTCAACATCCCATCTCTAACCAAACGAATACTCAAATTCTTACCTGACCATTTATCCATTCTATAATTCATTTTTTTGATCATTTCTAAAAATATACAAGCAACTAGTAATAGTTAGCATAACTAATGATGGTTGCCTCAACCATTGATTATTATCCAACTAACGATGGTTCACCCAACCACTAATGGTCACTTTGGTTAAAAATAACATCAATTTATTTTCAACCCCTTAACCCCAACCAAATTTTTTTCTATGTTCTTGCCTGTTCATAGAGCCTTCCCTAATTTTTTGAACCTGACCCCAACTATCTTAGCACAAGTATTGACTTACTTTTTCTATATTTAATCATTTTATTTGAAAAATAATTTTAATTTCTTCTTATTGTATTCATTTAATTTCATTTTATTGAATGTAAGTATTCTCTCTTTTCATCTATATCAACTTAATTTTTATCAACAGTGGATTGATAGCCTCCTATAAAGCATATGCTTCTTAGATCTAGCTCATGATAGGAATTCCACTCAACTATATTTATAAAAACCCCTCTTCTAATGTATTTCTTATCTATAGGTTATTCCTTCCAAGCCAAATAGGATTTCTCATCATCATTTAGATCATGCATGCAATTTTATCAGGTATTCCTTTACACACCCCTTTTATTAGTTTCTTACTTGATTCTAAATTAATAAATGAGAAAAATTAAGAAAAACATTTTGGTACTCTTGGTGAGACACTAGCATCCCTTTGTTTCCTTTATTTTGTGCTCATCCAATGAAATCTGAAATTCTTTTGGGCTTAAAATTTACCTTTTACATACATTGATTGCTTTCTTATTTTATTTCATCTAGTAACTTTAAATAAAAGTAATTAGTCATATCTTTCACTCTTGTATCACACACCTTTACCAAATCACATAACCAATAAACACATCAAAACAAACTTGAGATGAGGCCTGACTAAGATTTCAACACCTAGCGGTAAACCTTACCCTTTCCTGCTAATCCTACTTGGAGGTCATTACCAAGGGGAGAACTAACTTAGCTCTCTAGTTGAGTAAAAACTCTAAAACTTAGTAGATATTAGCTAAGCACCTAGCATCCTTATAACTGTAGTGTGTGAAGTGAGGGAGTAGTTCCCAATATCAAGCCATGTACTAAAGATCACTATAGATTTTCTTTCTTGAGAACCTAAACACAAATTGAAATCAACCTTACAATTCCTCTTTAGTACCCGATCTACAAACCAAATTTCTTCTTCACATTTTTTAAGGTATAAGCTAAAAGTGATTTAAAAATATTCCTAAGTTGTTAAACAAACTCTAGTGTATGTTTGATTTCCTTGAGATATTTTACTTTTGCTTGCTTTATGTTTGAGTTGTGAGTTTCATTATTTCTTTTCTATTCCTCTTAGGGTGTTTATTAGACAACAACTAAAGAATCAAACCAACTAATAACCACCTTCTTCATCTTCCTCCATGGAGTATACTTATGATGTTGAGGGTTCCCCTCATTTTTCTCCCCTCCTATTAGGCCTTAGATTTTTGTTGAGGGTGATGTATATTTTCCTACCTTCCATGGTACCAACCCCATATCTCTTTAGAATTACCTTAATAGCTTATATAATCATACCTATCTTACTTCAGTTCCTTCTATGGATCCACCTTATGGTATGCCTCCCCACCTTCTAGTGGGTACCACGTCCACCCAACCCATGGTCACCTAGGCCTCTTTTTCTTCAATTATTCCACTTACTACCACTCCCTAAATTACATCCAACATCTCAACCAGTAACCAAACACCTATTACCCCAACCAATACCTCCAACATTGGATCACCTTTATCCCTTGTCACCTATACTCCTTCTACCATGGGGTTATATTCTACTTCTATTTCTACCTTTCCCCTTGGTTTAACTAACCCATTAATTTTTACCCAACTTCAAATTTTGGTGCTTTCCATACCTCAAACACTTCCACCTATTAGCACTAGAGTTACCACCCACCAATAACCAACCATCAATTTCATACCTCCAACCCAATATACATCCATACCACCATCCACCAACCCAAACATACCTCTAAACCAACCCATATCAACCCCCCAATAAGTATGCATGACATCCCAAAAATATGTTTCTAACCCACAAGGATATATATCACTTTTCACCTAGCCATTTGTGTCAATCTACCCTTATGTGGCACCATCCCAACCTCCTATGAATGCTTACCAATATGTGGCTTCTTTAGCACCCTCCACCACTTATCCATACATTACTACCACCCAACCTTAACAAAGCTTACCAAATAATTATGTAGCTTTCCAACCTCAAATAGATTTGGTTAATATTTTAATGTATAAGATGACCAAATTGGAGTCATAAATCTCTATCTCTCATAAAATTTTACCCTATAATCAAATCTAGAATGAACCCATCCATCTATCCATTCCTATCCATTCTTATCTTGCTTAATGGGAATTATCTAAGTTTTCCAAATTTAAGGCAAGGAGGATCCCCAAAAACATTTAAGATCATTTCATAATTATTGTTATTTGATTGTATATGATGATTCTATCCTCCTTCATACCTTCCCCATGTCTTTATCAAGACCAACCCTTGATTGGTATAGTGATATTACCAATCACTCCATCTTTTCCTTCTCCCGATTTTCCAAAGTCTTTTTAGAGCATTTCTTAGTATGTATATATATATATATATATATATATATATATATATATAAAGTTTTAAATTACCCACCTCTATTCTATTAGGCAATTTGATGATGAATCAATTACTGATTTCATATTTAGATGGTGAGGTCTCATCAACCAACTTTCTTTCTCCTTACCCCAAAATGAGTTGATTTAGCTCTTCTCTCAATTTTGTGCCAGACATATTGCCCCCACTCTTCAAGTTCAAACATTTAAAAATTTTGATGAGGTATTCACCATAGCACGTAAACTTGAAAAATGATCCATTGATGAGGGAAAATTAAAACATACAAAAAGAATTATAGATTTAAATCCAATGACCCTCCCTCCACCAAATCCACTAGCCAACCCAACCATCCTACTATCAAAGTAAAAGCATCCACAAACTCAGTTGTCTTGAAAAGTACCCCATGACCATTTGTCAACCAACCCCATCAAACAAATTCTTCCAACACTTCCTACCAACAAAACCAAAACCAAAACCTTGATCCTCAAAAATAATACACTCTTATGGGGGAATATTATACATAAATTTTGGATAAATTACTCGAAGCTAACATCATCTAACTTCCACCTATCAAACCAACCCAATAATTTGATGTTTTTTACCTCATGCCTAGTTGGTATAATGAAAACGACCATTGTGCTTTTCACTAGGTTATAAGACATGAAGTTAATAGGTGAAATACCTTTAAAAGTCTTTTCCAAATCTTAATTGAGAATGGAGAATTTGCATTTGATAATCCAAATGTACCTCCTTATCATTCCCTTGACATATTCCACAAACCTTCTCCTAATGATGCTTCTTCTACCCATCACCATGACAACCAACCAAAATCATATCATTCTCATGAGGCACATACAATCAATGTTGTTATTAGTGAGCCCATAATTAAGGAAGACATTACCTCAACCACTTATTCCTCCATTTCACTCATGGAAGTAGTGGAATCACCTTTTATTCCTTTAGATAACCAAAAAAAGGAATCAACCAATCTTCTCTCTTCACTTAGTGAGACCTCAACTTTATCTACCTCTCCTTTGATGGAAATACCAAAGCAGACAACCTTTGTTTTAACCCTTTATTCTTCTTCCACTCCACCCATTGAAGTGGTACAACTACCCTCTATTCCTTTATACACCCAAACAAAGGCAGCAACTATTTTTATTCTCTCACTTGAGTACACCACACCTACCTCCCCCATCATATAACCATCCATTCTCCCTTTAAAAACCATCACAAAAAAGAGATTACCTTATTCACCCAACAACTAATTTTGGAACCTTCCATCAAAAATAAATATGAAGGAACTATTCCCTTTCCTCCACCTAGGGGAATAATTTTTAAAACCAATGACCAAGGAACCAAACCCATCTACAAGCCCTTTTTAGACTAGTCCAAAGTCTAGATTTCACTTCTCAACCAAAATTTTATAGAGACACATTTTGGCATCATCATGGGCTCCCTTACCAAAACAAATTTGAATCCTCAACCTCACTTAAATCCACCCTTAAGCCCATTTCCCTAAACACCTCTTTTTACAAAACCATAGGTGAATAATCCCAACTACCTCTACCGAACATTGCTAAATCACCCTATTATTCTCTTACAAAACCTAGAAATAATCTAAGAATCCTTCTCACACCTACCCATACTCATCCCTCCTTGAAGTTGGCCTTAACCCCATCTAGTCCACCAAATAATCCCCTAACTAAACCAATCAAGAAGGTAGAGTTAACGAAACCTCTACCTTGAACTAGACCTATACCACCTCCTTCCCACTTACCTTCTATCTTAGGAACCCATCCTTATACCATCCCAACTACCTATTATTCTTCTATTAAACCATCTCCTTTTTCTCTACCTATGCCTACACCCATCAAACCATCCAGTTATCCATCATTTTTAACTAACCTATATACTTCTACTTTCCCACCTAAATCCAACCACTCATCATCAAAATATTCCACTTTCAAATCATTTACCCCAAAAACAACCTTAACTAAGAAATCCCAACCACCAAATAAAATCATTCAACCACATACAACTTCTAGGGTGAAAATTACTTTTAAGAATGCTCCCATCCCTAAAACTATAAATCCATCACCTCCAACACCTTTGAATGAATCTTATTCAACCATCTTACATGGGTTGTTACAAACTTTTTCCCTTAGATTACCACTTATCAAACCATTATATCCTTCTAATACCAAACCATCCTGGTTTAATGATAACTTGATTTGTGCATACCATAGGCCACTAGGACATGACATAGAGAAATATAAATCTCACCAAGAACTTGCTCATAGCATATATGATAAGGATGATCTATTATTATATGAACCTCTCTTACCCCCATTACCAATCCAACCATCAACTCAACTGACCCAACATTTAACTACTCCCCCACTCTCCCCCAAGAGTGAGGAAAAGGAACCAAAACAACCATGAAACTAGAAAATAATCTCATCAACACTAATCTTATGGTTACCCAATCTCAATCCCAACAAAAAGATGAGGGAAAAGCCAAAGTGTTCATTCCATGAACATACCGTTGTACCCCTCAACCCACCAACCAAAACCAAACATCTTTACCCTCACCTTCAAAACCACCAAAACCCAAGGTATCTATTTTGGGAGCCTCTCCCTCTAACCCTTCTACATAAATCTAGTGGATAGTGTTGAAATAACCTCACAATACACTAATGAATATGAACCTTTATGAACTAATTAATGGTTCTCCCCACCATCATAAATCACTAATAGAGGCTCTACAATCTATAGAGGTTAAACCAAATTACCGTCAACCTCTTCTACTCTTTATTGGAGCCCTCCAACTTTATGCCATCTTCACCTTCTAAGATTCTGAAATCCCTCCCATTTATACTAAGGATACTCATCCTTTCCCCTTAATCACAACATACATCAATATAACCCATATCAAAAGGGTAAGGATCAATGGAGGAGATAGTATCAACATTATTTCCATTCATGCTTATGACCAAATTTAGCTACCCAAGAACATCATGTTAGAAAGTATAGTGGTCCTTCACTCCTTTAATGATACCATGGAAACTACTTTGGGGACAATTATCCTCCATATATTCTTGGGACCTCATACCATTATTAATATATTTTATGTGATAGAGGGTGAGTTATAATATAATGTGTTACTCTAATTCACTTGGATCCATACCATGAGTTGTGTCCCTTATACCTTACATCTATGTGTCAAATTTGAGCATGAAGGTAAAGTTATTACCATCAAAGTTTACCCTAGTGATTTTTCCTCTTTCAATATGACATATCAGCCTAATAATGTTCTTATTCATCCTTCATCCACCTCATCATCAACTACTAAGAACACCACCTCACTACCATCAAACACCCATAACATTCCCACCCACAAAAATGATGAATCTTCAACTATCTTATCTATCCCTTCTTCCCAAATTACCATAGAAGACCCTATGGGACCCACATTCCAATGTCTCTCCCTTGGGGAATATCACCTTTTAACCTTGGATGCTTTCCCTACTCCACAAGAGTATGGGAAAATCAAACATGACGCTTCCTATGATACTAACATTGAAACCATCATTCCCTTTAGGCTCCTCAACCATCAAATGAACTTTATTTATGGGGGACTTGATCAATCACTTCTCAATTCCACCACTACATCATCTATCTGACCTTTCACCTCTGACTTCTCTTATCTTAACAAACCATCCTTTGCCAAATATTACCTTTATATTTGTGCTTGGAAAGGGTTTGGCCTTAGCCTTTATGAATAAGGACCTCATGAGTTACCCATAATAAAAAATCAAAAAACTTGTGAGTTATTCGGCCTTGGGTTCATACAACTAGAAGAACCGACCTCACCAAAACCCATTGCTACCATTGATGAGGATGTTCCATACACACCAACCCCATCTCACTCAAAATTTGAAGACTTTGATATCATTTCATATAACTTTTTTTATCAATACCATTAATTTAGGCACCCTAACCTATCAAAAGGATGGCAAAAATACAACCCTTCCTCACATCCATCCTAAAATGATATAGAGATTTTCCTAGCATCAACACCATTAAACATTAGGATGATGATTCCATTCTCACCTACATCAATGTGGGGAATTATTTTATCTATCAATACCTTCCTTTAAATAATAAAACCATGTTGAATGAATCTACCATTGATGTTAAATTGGGAATCAAGATAACCCCCATATCATCAAGATCAGCTAATCCTTAAATTCCATGGAGCAACAAGATTACCCTTCTTTCCTTCATGACCATAGCATAAAATTTTATTTTTCATATTAGGATATGTTTAGAATTGACCATTATATTACCCTTCAAAACCTTGTCACCCATCTTGAGGTTAAGCCATTTCAATAAAAACATCATAGGATGTACCCTTATATCACCTTTCTAGTCAAAGAAGAACTTCGACATCTCTTATCTATCAACTTCATCCAACTCATTAAATATCCATAATGGGTTTATAACATCATTCCTCTCACCAAACCCATAGGGGTAATTTTCCTCTACATTTAATTGCATCACCTCAACCTTGTTTTCCCAAAGGATGACTTTTTTTATCGAACATTGACCAACTTATTGATCTTACAACTAGCCATTTCTCAAGATATAATCAGATCTTGATTTCCACAAAATATCAACATAAAACTTCCTTTATCACCCCTTGGGGAACCTTTTGCTATATAGTTATGCCTTTTAAACTAAATAATGTTAGAGCAACATATCATTTTGCCATAACCTAGAACTTTCATTATCTCATCCATAAAATTATAGAAGACTCTGTGGATGATCTCCTTGGGTAATCCAAACAATGCAAGGATCACCTAGCCATTCTCACAAAAAAAAATTTAGCTAAATAATCCATTATCATGTTAGGCTCAACCATAAGAAATGTATTTTTGGGGCCTTATATAGAAATCTTTTTAGATTGATCATATCTTTACAAGGAATAAAAATGGATCCCACTAAAGTTAGAATAATCTTAGAGATGCCTCCTAATAACCTTAATGAAATTCAAAAACTATAGGAGAAATTTTAATCCCTCTATCACTTCATCTCCTAATTATTAGATAGATTTCAACCCTTTCACGACCTCATCAATAAAGACACCTATTTTAAGTTGACTAAGGACTATCAATAAGCCATTGATTCAATCAAGGAATACCTTCTCTCTCCACATATCCTAATCCCACCTAAATAAGATCATCCCTTCTACATTTATATATCTTCCATGGACCATTCCTTAAGGGCCATGCTCACTCACCATGATGAATAGAATAAGGAGTAAGCCATCTACTACATTTTACACACACTTATATAATATGAGACTTAGTACACCTACTCAAAAAAACTTTGGCTCAACTTAGTCATTGTGGCTTCCAAAATTCATCACTACCTTCTTAATCAAAAAACCTATGTCATCATTAACACTGATCCACTCAAGTACATGCACTCTAAACCATACAAAAACTAGCATGTATCTAAGTGGCTCATGCTTATAGATGAGTTTAATCTTGATTTCCTTAAGAAAAATTCCATTAAATGGAATTCCATCACCAAAAAACTGTTCAAACCTCCTCTACCAAACAATCAATTTTTTACTTTTGCTTTTCTAGATGAGTCTATCACAACTCTTTCTCAAGAGGAACCCACCTACCAAATGACCATGTTTTCTAATGTCTCCAAATGCCAATATGGTGGGGGTGATAAAGTTATTCTCATTCCCATTAATGTATAACCTCTTCCCATTTATTTTAAACTTGATGTTGAGTTTACTAATAACATGGATGAGTATGAAGCCCTAGTCATAGGTCTCCAAACCACTCTAGCCTTGGGAGTCAAAACCATTAATGTCTTTGATGATTCCTAAATTTTGGTAAACCAAGTCAATATATGTTACCAATGTAATAATTATGTCTTACTAAATTACAAACAACTCATTGTTGTGATCTTAACATCATTTAAGCATTACCTTATTCAGTTAGTTCCATGATCTGCCAACAAGTTTGTGGATACAATGGCTTCCCTTGCTTCCCAAATTCCATCTCAACCTACCAAATCTGAACTATTTATCACCATCAACCATTTTTTCAAACCCTTATATCTTATTTCTAACCTTCTTACCATTTTTAGTGTGGAATCATCTCCTTATAACATTTGGTATGACCAATGTGATATAGATAGAGAGCCTCTCAATGTAGTGGAAGGTGAGTCCACTATAGAATCTAAGTCTCTCAATGCTTCACATATACATCCTTTATTTTGTTTAGATGGATGAAATTCATGTTAATTTATGACTTAAGATAGTCCTTTGATTTATGAGATTTTCACTTTCCTTACACTATTCACCCTATTTCCTCTTGGGGACACTTGATTACAGCATAGGACCATGTAATTATCTATCATAGTATAGTCTAAAACTAAGAATGGATACCACATATCTACCCATGGCATGGTTCTCATGTATACTTTTCATCTCTCATCAAATGGAATCCCATTATTAGGTGTCTTTCAATCTACCTTCCTTCACTTATCATTAATATTTATATTAGAGGTCTTGCCTCCATAAAAGATAGAACTCTAAGCCTAAATAGACTTGCCCATATCTAAACCTAGCATTCAAAATCTAATTAAGATACCAAAATATCACTTGGGTTCATATCTCTAGAATTGTAGACTACACCCTTAAAGGATAGCTACCCAGCAACTAAACTTTTAAAGATAGACTGCTCCCTTGAAGGATAGATATAAAAATCAAAATTTAAACCACTCCCTTGAAGGATGGATAAGTTATGTTTTTCAAAATAATCATTAGAAGATTCTTGCATCAATTAGTTTCACCAATCTATCAAAAAGAAAAGAAAAAAATAACCCTATGTCAAAATCAAAGCAAGTAAGATGCAATCAACTTTTGTATATGGCATTAGTAAACTTATCGCATCAATCAGTCTATGCAGTATAAGACATGGACTTATCTATTATTGTTCTTTGGTAACATATATAAGGGGAAAGCTAACCCATATCAGGCTAACATATCACCCACTTCCCATTCAACCATCAAAATATCAACTACTTTCCCTTCATACCCTCTCTAAGATCAAGGGAATATGAGCTTACTTGACACAAAGTGATCAAGATACCTTCTTTTTCAATCAAAGCATACTCATGTGAAGTATTTGAAAGGATTATTTTCATTAATTCAATCCAACTTCGGTTTTTTTATGCCCTTACCAATGAACACATCATTCATTTTTCTTACCCTCTATTCATTAGTTCATGTGGACATATGTCTCATGATTATTCTCTCTTTTCCACATTTAGTGTGTTATATAAACCTACTTTATGTGTTTTCATTATATCCCCATATCAAAACATCATTATCATAAATGAAATAATCCATATGCATCATACCATTATGAACCATGTCCATACACCATATCATATCCATGAATAAAACATTAAAACCATGAAACATTAAATAATCAAATTACAACCTCATTATCATCAGAACACTAATCATTTAGCATATCATAAACATCATAAATATCATAAACGACATCATATAAATAAACATAATTGACTATATCATATCACTACTTCCCATAAACATAACAACAATTTAAAACATTAGCACATTAGATCTTAAACAACCATGAATAAATCATGTATCACATATATAAATCCTCTTTATGAACCAGATCATCATATAAATAAACATCATCAAACAGATCATAATTAAAACTATCAATCACATGTCCATCAAACATCACCTAAACTATCCACACATTAAAATGTTCATCATAATCTCAAATCAATCATCACATCATCATATAGCATAATAAAATCACCCATGATCATCAATATCACATCCATCAATGAACAATGCATATCATCCATAAACATTACCACATACCTAAACTAGTGAACCATAAATTTCATAAGAATCATCCATAAATATCTCAAAACATCAAATAATCACAATAACTATAGCAAACATCAGCATCCATAAACATCTATAATCATCATAAAACCCCATCAACATATACATCATAATAAAAGTAAAACATGCCAATGAGTCTACAATCTTCAATAAGAAATACATGTCACAATGTATAAATCTCTCTCATATACATCTCACCTCATTAGCATGCAGGTCTGTATCAAAACCAAAAATATATACATCATATAATATCATATATTAGGCTCCTAGGGCTCTACTACCACTGGCCCCACCTATACCTTCATCTAATAAGGTAATAACCAAAGTCAAAACCACTAGCACATAAATTGCTAAAGTCAAAAGTGAAAATGACTTTTCCTTTTCACTTTTTATGTTTCAAATTTTTAGAGTTCTCACCTAACTATCGATGGTCAAGGTGACCATCAACAGTTGACACCTTAGAACCCCTAATTGTTAATGGTTAGGGTCCCCTACAATTTGAAACTTTTAAGTACCTAACCTAGGTATTCACTTTTGGAGATTACCTCATCTCATGCAACCAACCACTTGAACTTTTAGAGATTACCTCATCTCACCCAACCAACCACATGAAATTTTGGAGATTACCCTTCTTTGAGCAACAATTTTATCATGTACACCTTAAAGTTGTCTATTTTTTATTTAAACTATTTGCCTATTTTGTAATGACCTTACACCAACCAACCTTTCCATGTTGAACTTTTTCACTTTTCACCATCTCATGCACAACCAAACCATTTATGTTTTCTAAGGGAGAACTTCCTACCTTGGATATCTCTAAAAACATTGACCCTATCTAGATGGCTTTATGGAAATGACTTGATCATCTATGACCAACATTATAGACTAGTTAATCCTATCATATGCCTCTCTATAATTGACCTTATTTTTACCAACTTTGGAAACTTTAGTCTTTGCATGATCTTGAATATAGCACTTAGTCACGTTTTTTTTGAATGTTTTCATTTCAAATGTGAACCCTTTTTTATCACCCACCTCGTGACTCACAATATACCATTTAACAAACCTCAACTTTTTTTTTTCATTTCATCACCTCCTAGTTTTAGGGGGACACTCCTCCCATACTCAAGGTAATTAGACCTTCACCAAAAATCCATTTTTGTTTTTCATCTTGTTAATTATAAGATACACAACAAGAAGGGATAAAAGGGAGACACTAACAAATTGCACATGATATTTTTAGATGTTAAAACACTTTCAACCCCTATCTGATCTTGAAGCTAGTTCACCACCTAGTTAACTAAGCTAAATTAACAAATTAAACCTTTAAAGACCCCTTTTAAACCTATCTTCACCCATTTTTTTCTATAAACACTCAATCATCACCATTTATCCTAACCATGAATGGTTAGCCTAAATGTTGATGGTCAGGTTTTTACCTTGCTTTAAAAGCATTTATAGTTGTCTGCATGATAAGCATGGAAAAAAATTAGTATGCCCACCTTATGTGATGCCAACCAACTACAAATCATCATAAATAGAAACTTTATCCTTTTATCCAATTAGAAACTTCTTCCTACCTAGTTAACAACTTCATCCTATAAATGGAAAATAGTAGGAGATGAAATTGATCGACATCCAAGCTATCAAATCTTCTTGGACATAGGTATCCAACCTTCTAAAAACTATCAAGTAGTATTAATAGAGATATTAAACTCTATATGAGTTTCTCTCAAGGCCAAAGTATTGTCACATTGTCCAAATTACTCCACCATTTAATCAAGCAAGTTTTAGGTAACTTTGTACTTGTTTCTTTATTTTATTTCATTTTTAACCCTACTAACCTAATCAAACTTATCTCCTAGCTTCTAATCTCCAACTAGACCCATATTCAAATTCCTAGATGATAATTTATCCCATCTATAATTACTTTCTCTAATCATTTATAAAAGCATATAGGCAACCAATGATGATTAGTCCAACTACCAATGGTCACCTTAACCATCGACAATTACCCAATTGCTGATGATAACCCTAACTAATGATGGTTCACCAAATCATCAATGGCCACTATGGTATAAAACAACAATAAGTTATTTTTATCCCCTTAACCCCAACCAAATTTTGTTTTTTTGTTCATGCCTATTCACAGATCCTTCCCTAATTTTTTGAACCTAATCCCAACTATCTTAACACAAGTATTGACCCACTTTTACTATATTTAGTCACTTTATTTAAACAAGAAGCTTAATTTCTTATTATTACATGCATTTAATTTCACATTATTTAGTTAAAGTATTCTCTCTTTTCATCTATATCAACTTAATTGTTATCAAAAGTGGATTTTCAACCTCCTATAAAACATATGTTTCTTAGATCTAGTTCATGATAGGCAGTCCACTCAACTATCTTGTTAACAACCCCGCTTCTAGTGTTTTTATTATCTATAGGTTATTCCTTCCGAGCCAAAGAGGAGTTCCCATCATCATCTATATCACACATGAACTTTTATTAGGTATTTATTTACACACCCCTTTTATTAGTTTATTACTTTCTTCCAAATTAAGAAATGAGTAGAAATTAAGAGAAACATATACACTCCTACCAGCTCATGGTCAAGTTCATTAAAGATTTTGACATGAAAAAAATATTAAATAATGGCATATAAGAGTTATTACATATCAAACAAGACTATAATGAATCATACTCCCATTTTATCATAAGATGGTAGTGGGTCCTTGATTCGTTTGCCAACACATTGAGCATGGACCAATGAGAGTTATGTGATCTTTTCCTACACTCACTTTACAAAGAAATAAGGTTATATATCTTGAATTTACCATATTGATCATATAAGGAGGTCCTAAAAAGTGCACTACACATTACCAAGTAGTTGTCAATAGTGGATAATGAACCTATAGAACTAATGGGGACATCATCACCCAAAATAATGGGGGATCTCAAACTACAAACCAAAATATGAACAACATTAAAAACTAAGGTTTGAATATACTAAACCATAATAGTAATGCTAATACTAATGGTGTTACCAACCCATCTAAAGAAAAACACTAAAAATAATTACAATACCCACCTTTGAATATTTCCAACACTAACAACAAGAATATAGGAGGTAAGAATCAGAGTCCTCCTCCTACAATCCATGTGGTTGATTTTAATATAAAAACACATCATAACACACATTATCAAAACCACAACTAAAATCAATATTAGTTAAACTAACAATACCCCTAGTTTTAAAACCAAAACTATTACCCACACAATAACCAACTAGGATTTGGGTATCATGGGTAGAATATGAGACTTAGATATTATGACCCCAATGTCTAGTACCTCTTCTATAGAGTCATAGGCCATGATAATTGGAGAATATTTTTTTATAAAATATATCCTAGAGGATCAAAAGTATAAATTCATATATATGTTCCTAGGAGGTGTGAACACAAACACCCAAACCCTTCCAAGTGGTCATATTCCTCCCTAGAACTAAAAATTACAAATTTACCATAATATTTTTGATAAAAAAAAAATATACCTTTATAAAGTTCAATAATAGAATAACCAGTAAAGTTACCCCATTAAACATAAATAATCCTTGACAATATGCAATCATGATGCCAAATCCTCCACTTCCAAGGTGTGAAACAGTAATGTGGCCCTTTAGCTAAGAGTTCAAGGAAAAACTTAAATGATAGGAGTCATCAAATTAGAAGTTAAATATTAATAAAATATTGTTAATTTCACTATATAATACCAACCCATGACCATATATCCATTTGAAATCCTAGAAACTAAAGTCAATCCTAAATCTATAAGTAACAAGGACTTGATCTCTAATCTGACAAGGACATTCTCTCATATCTCTTTTCTAGATCTACTTAAGAACACACCCACCCACCAATTATCCTTTATCTATGCCCTATGATTGAGGCATTTTATAGTGTCACTCCCCTTATGTAATCCCAAATCAACCACATTTATTTGGACATGTTCCCATATAGTCAGGGACCATGTGATGTTGGCTACTTATTCGACCTACGAAGCCTCCCACTTAGATCCATGTTATCTAAGAGGGAATATTTGGCCTTGTTGATAAAAGTATTTTAATATAACAATAATGTAAAAATATCAGTGTTCAATGATGGAGCAATGGTTAACATTTCCCCTTCTTATTAAAAAAATGAGGCTATGGAGAAACCAACTATCATACTACATGAACTACCCTCAATGGCTATGATAGCCTCATGTCCACTTCCATAAGAACCATTATGCTCTAAATCATGATAGGTCCCAATAAATTCTTGATTTAATTCTATGTCATAGATAAGAAAACCAATTATAATATGATATTTGGATGCCCTTAGATACATCAGATGAAAGCTATTTTTCCACCCTATTTTAGAAAATTTGGTTCCTACACCTAAGGAATGTTTTTATTACCCAAGGAGATCCCAAAACCTTTTAAATGTTATAGGATACCATGTACAAACAAATATTACTAAACATTAATTATAAATTACCCATCAATGGGGTTATGAAACCTCCATAACTGGTTGATATCACTGAAGCCCCAAAATCCAAAGTGGTCATATTAAAGAAAGGGGAAGAGGTCCCCCAAGCCATGCTAAAAGATAAATCAAGTGAAAAAGACATATAAAAGATTTAATATATACCAAATGTGAAATTGACTACTAAATCCCTGATTGAGTCCCTGACTACTATAAAAATATCAATATCATGGAGAAAGACACTCATTTAGTTCTTCCCTTTGATATTTGACTGGTGGGGATCTATATATTCTCATAAAATCTTGGAAAATAATACCAAAGGGAGTAAACTTGTCTACATAAAGTTTACATGGTCAAAGTATCTAGAGATTTAAAAAACCCTCCCCATGATGACCATCTTAGCATCTTTGAACATAGTTTATTGATGCTCAATTACATGAGGACAATCCCTAGACTTGAATCTACCCTCATCACTACTAAACCAATTTAGAGTATTCTTATTAATAATGCTATTATAGGACCATAAAAATTATATAAAATCACTAACCCAATAGGTTTTCTTCCCCTATAATTTTTTTTTGTATTACTTCAACCTGCACCTAGTCCCATTTCTCATCATGCTCTGAGCCCATTAAAAAATGGTAAAAAAATTTCCCCTATGGTCATCCTTATACCTAACTAGAGGGTTTGAACTATGATGATGGGTAAATTATAAATCAAAATTAGAACTCATAGTTACTCTTATGTCTCAAAATAAATACCCCTCATCCCCATCATATAATAAAAAGACCCAAAAAACTCACACACCAATTTCCTAAAATATTTCCCACACATAACGATGAGGTAAATAGTGTTAGCCTATTCCTTATCTATAATATTATAAATTGCACAAATACACCCTTGTATCTCTTCTACTAAAACATGAACCTATTTACACTAGCATACTCCCCATGACTAAGTGGGACCACTACTGTGCTAGATTCTTCCAACTCTGAAAGGGATGTTAGATAGATGATCTTTCCAATTTAAATAAATTATCACCTACCTCAATTCATAACTTAGAAAACAAATTTTTAGATCAATAGATGTTATTCCCTTACTTATATTACTACATCAAATTGAGGCACCCAAAAATCCATAAAGCCCCATACAATGGGAAGGCTCATCTAATTCTTGATTCCTACAACTAGGAGCCCTGAGTGGGGTTACATGACATCTTAGACATTCACATGATAAAGATATTAGAGGATGATATATCTTCTCTTAACTCCATCTATCACTAACATTAGGACCACCTAATACTTTATCACATAGATGTAGTTGACTACTTGAGTTAACTCATTGATCTAAGATCACCTATATGAAACACTTATCTTCCTTTGGGTATGTCCATACCCAAAGAGAGGGTTTGTAGCTTAATGATTAGAACCATCAAAATCATTATCAATCCACATAATTATCCAAACATTATTTAAATTATAATCCCTCTCCATATCATAAGAGTGACCATTCTAGGAACACATCATGATAGGCCTTCACATGCATGTTTTAAGCTAGTATTAGAAGGCATGAAATTAATCATGTCCTACTACTAGTTTTATCAGGTAGAATACTATATTAGGAGGTTTCCCACAATGAAAAAATGGTCATGGTGAATAAGTGTTTGAGTTCTTAGAGGATCCTATCTACACATAGCTAGATGCCAAGGTCAATCAACTAGAGTATATTGTACCTCACCAACAATATTATGAGTTCCATAACTATGCCTTCAAGCATCCAATTCATGTTGGAGACATTATTCCTAGACTTGACAGTTGGATTAACAAAAAATAAGGAGAGGTTCAAAAAATTAGACCTAATTTGCTATGCCCCTACCTAGTAATAGAAGATTTTAATAATGGATCCTATCATTTATGCACTTTATAGGGTGAAGAATTTAGTGTGTTCATAATTTATTTTAACATAAAACATTTACATATCTAGTTATCATGTACCATCCCATTTGAACTTGAATTATGTTTTTTATGACACATATTCATTAGCATAGTAAAAACATTATTTTGTGATTATTTAGTTGGTCAATTTTCATAATACAAAGATTTATAAAATGAAACACATGACATTCACCCTATTCTATTAGTCCTTCACCACCTCAAAATTAGTATGTTAGACCAGTCTTTGTCCTATTTCTTATGAACAAATTATACCTATTTCCCTACATCTTCTTGCCTATCTTAGAAATATGTTAGTCTATAGTGGAGTCTAGAAACTTATGATAAGTCCCCCTTTATGGTGCCTTAAAAAAATAAAAAATTAGAATAATCAGTTATAAATGACTCTACTATCCTACCTTGGACCTCAGTGTTGAGCCCTTACATCCTAATAGTTTTATGGGACCAAGGTTTGGGGGTAAGAGCATTACAAAAAAAAGTGAGAGAAAAGAAAGAGTATATATATATACTCTTATGAAAGTTGAAAGATTATGAAAATATTATAGTAAAAGTCATGTATCTCTCACCTTTGATTAACCTTCGGTGTTAAGCCCTCACATATTAATAGTTACATGAGGTTGGAATTAGGGGGAGATGCCCTTACTAACCTTTATCTAGCATTTGGTGATGATTCATGTGTCTTCTCAATCACACGAGACTAGGTCTAGGGGATCACATAGAGAAATATAAGATAAACACAAAAGAAATATTAAAATAAAAAAGAGTATCTAGAAATAAAGTTATACATAAATTATTATCTATATGTTTACATTCAAAAAAGGTAACCTTTTATCACTCACCGACTCTATTAAATTAAGTTCCCTCTAAATGAAGCCCATAAAGTTAGTATTCTATAGGATTTGTAAGAAGTACATGTCCCCCTTTTCTTGAAAGGATGACGTCATCTTCCTATCATATGAGATTTTGAGTCATGATTCGTCTTACATATATTATATTTCCATCTTTATATCCCTTACAAAAAATTGGATGTAACGTATTGTGTGAACAAATCAATCAAACAATCACCTGCAAAAGAAAATATTAAAATAGACATTCACATGTGAACATATATCATAATTGTAACATATTTATACATTCCATTTCCACATACATAAGCATTTATACCATAACATGTTGAAAATGAATTTAAAATACATATATACATACATTCTCACATGACTAATCCTCTAGACTATACAAATTTAAAAGATGATGTAAAAGTATTGAAATCACATCACGTAATGATTAATAAAGAGATACACAAAAAATAACATCAAAACACATACACACACACACATGCGCACACACACACACACATGCACGCGCGCGTGCACACACTCACACACACACACACACACACACACACACACACACACACACACACACACACACACACACACACACACACACACACACACACACACACACACACACACACACACACACACACACACACACACACACACACACACACACACACACACACACAAACAAACAAACAAACAATACAAACACCTTAATATAGATATAACATGCCTTAAGTCATCATCAAAAGAATCATATATACATCAATGTGACTAAAACAAATCTTATAAATGTGTCCTCCTATGGAAGGGTGATAAAGTAGTAGAATGACTAGGGTTGTGATTTTGATGATGCCTCCTACTCATCTACCATATTTTCACTCCTCTAACCTCTATTGAAATGTCTCCAAAAGGGTGGACTTACCCAATCCTCTCTTTGAAGTTGTCCACCTAATCCAATGAATAGAGGCCATGCTTCCTCATCCCCTCACCATGGTATCCACCAATGCCTATTCTCTCCTCACCCTAGCCAAAAGGGTATTGTTCTCTATCCTCAATTTTTTTAGCATAAATACGGCATGATATACAAGGTAAAATACATTAATGTGGTGATTAATCCCTAAAATAATATCATGATCCATGAGTAGATGATCTCATGTCTATCTTGTTCTCAACTGGAATAGATTGATCATGATATCCCTGATCATCCTCCTCCATGCACCCATAGTATCTACAATCATAAGTCACAAAATATTCATTAGATTTAACTAGCATGAAATAGATATAACATATATAAAATTAGATAAACAACTAAGAGAAAATCAAAACATGAGATGTAATCATGAATGAATAGAAATAAAAATTTACCTAGATATCCCTCTTGTAGCTTTGTTTTAGAGTCATCACATATGGCCTCCTCTTCCAACTCAGTGTGAACTAGGACCTCACCCTCTCCCTCACCCTCTTCACCTGCTAAATATTTATATTTTGTAGTCCATTTCAATGTTAGTGGATGTGATCGACCTATATACTATTGTTGACCTAATCTAACTACCATCCTCCTCCTCTAACTACCTATGAAATTGGTCAATTGATGGGTAATCTCCAAATTAGTGCATGTCATGTAGGTTATTCTAACCTCATAGCTCTCACCTCATGAGTCCCACTATACACAACTCTAGGTATGGGGAGGTTTCTCACACAGGGCATACTGATATATTGGGGCACCTAATCTATAGGATGTGATTCAAACTAAAATAATATATCAAACTTATGTATCTCTCATGACTACCACAACATAGGATCCCTCATTAGACAATTTCCCAACCATGTCTTGGTAGGGTAGGGAACTAAAATCAACCACTATGAAATACCACAAAATATAAGGGAAATAATGAAAATATTATTGATAATGTGTTTTAAGGTATGAATGGATTTGTAATTTGCATTATTAAAGTGTCATTTATGGCATTCTTAGTTGTCTTTATTGTTCTTGAAATTGAGCTCATGAACCATGTACTTAAGAGACCCTGTGAGAAGGCACAAGCTTGGTAGCATGATAAGGTGAGAACTGTAAGTCTTGTGAGAATAATATTGGTAGTGCGTGAGCATGGTATAATATTTTATGACATGATTATTAGGTTTTTATAATATTATAAGAGGCTTAAAGTTGTGTTCAAGGTCTATGTATGACTGATAGTTTAAAGCCTAATATGAAAAAAGACCTAGTGTGGCATAATGAGGGGTCAAGTTTAGTTTCCAAGATACAGAGCTCATGAGAGAATTTTTATATATGTGTTAGGTTTTTTTATAGTTTTTATTCCAATTTTGAGGTCAAATTCTTAAGGATAAAACATGAAATGTGTTTTTGAGTTTTTGTGTGTGCATAAAATGAGGTATTATAGACCCAAGAAAGATTTTATTATGGTCGCTGGCATGTGAAACCTTTATATGAGGACATAATAAGTTAATGGTATTTTGGTAATGGTACTATATTAAATTTATTGGCATTTTTTTCTAGGTTTAGCACCTAATATTTATGAATGATGGTAAGAGTGGAAGATAGTCTAAACCCTCTCTAAAACCATAATAGTGACCCTATATGGAAGATCTTATTGTAAAGTTATTATAATGTTTTGGTTGACATAGTATGATAATTTTATGTTGTACTAAAGTCTCCCAAGTACCTTTATGTGGAATTGGTATGTTACAAGAGTGAGTGGAAGCTATAGGAAACCCCTTGTTTCTCAAATTTTTGGTGCAACAGGTAGGGTTAACCAAGTCAAAGCATGAAAATGATTGGAGAATGATGTGTGAGAATTTTATTTTATGTAAATATATGTCTATAAATATGTTTAGTACATAAAATATGTTAAACTGGTCATGTATGTTGGCCTATTTCTAAAAAGGCCTAATGAGGAAGAAAGTGAGAAAACTGAGCAAAAGTGAGAATGAGATCAAGGATGGGTTTAAGTTGATTAGGGATGGATCCAAATTCGTGGGGTTATTTTAAAATACCTATATCACATATATAATTTGAATATAATATTTTTATATGCTAATATACAATCATAAATTTCATCTCAAAGTGACCTATCTAATATAGTGATGCATGTGTAGGGTGAAGACATGAGATTAGTCTGTAAGGCTAATATTGATAATTAAAATTGTAATATATTTATTTAAATATGTTATAATAATTTTTAATTATCATATAAACCCATTTTAAGTTCATAAAAGTGTTCACATAGGTGTTCTATGTCTTGGTTTCCATGACTATGTTTTGAAGCATTTAGGTTGTTTTTTTATGTTAGTGATAATGATGTTCTTGAGTCATTTTACATAAATTTGAATGATATAATTCATATTAAGTTGTTATATATATATATATATATATATATATATGTATATATATATATATATATATATGTATATATATATGTATATATATATATATATATATGTATATATATGTATATATATATATATGTATATATATATATGTATATATATATATATCTATATATATATATATGTATATATATATATATATGTATATATATATATATGTATATATATATATATATACATATATCATAGGTTAATTTTAATTTTATTCATTATAAACTTCTATGAATGTGTGAAAATCTAAAGGTTCTTGACTAGGTTTTGAAGCTTGTTTGCAGTTCTGAGTGAGCATATGAAAGTGATCAGTTTGAGGTATTTTACCCTATATGTTGTAGCGTAATGGACATGATTATGAATATAAGGTAATTTATGTTATTTTAATTTTATTTTTTTATTTTTTTATGTGTAAAATTTGAGTTTATGTTTCATATTCTCAATAAAAACTTTTTGGTAGTGAGAAGTGCTAATTATGAGTAGGCCTAATGGTGTAGTTCAAGGAGTGAAATGAGATAAATGGTTTTGGGGACCTAACTTTATATTATAAAGTGTATAAATAAATAATTTTTGAAGTTTTTAATCCATTTTATGAGGCTAAAAATGTTACAATTTGGTCAATGTGAAACATGTTCCTTGAGAAGGCCTAATTTCATTAGGTCTCTATTAGGCTTAATGTTGGTTTTGGTCCTTATGGGTGCTGACCAACCTCTGTAATGGTTATTTAACTTGTTAAATTTTTTTTTATATATTAAATGGTTAATAAAATTATGGATAGGTTTGTTTTTCATGAAGTTTTGTGAGATCAAGAGTCAAGTATAAAAAGAAGGTCTAATAGGCCTAATTTGACTAGTTAGAATATTGAGGGAATGAACAAATGATATAAAGCTTTGGAAACTAGGTAGATGGATTGAATATGTCATGAATTTATAATAATGATTATATAGGTTATGATAAAGTTCATATGACCTAATTATACCAAGAAAAGGGCTAGTTGAGCAAAGAGGCCTAATAGGCTGGTTGAGAGAGATAAAAAAGTGTGAAGAGAAATAAAAGGGGTTCATCATTAGTTGAGTGAGAAAAAAGTTTTCAAAGGTGATAATAGGTTCTAGGTATATGATTTTTTTATTTACCTAGGTTTTTAGTACCTCCTTAAAAATTGGTTCTTGTTAAAGGACAAGTTGAGTCGGTGCTTGACTAGTGATGGGTTGATTCTCCTTGTGGGGTTGGTGCGTCACTAAATATTGATCCATTAATTATAGGACTATAGTCTAAAAAAATTTTGAGTGGTTTTTATCCCAAATTATGTTTTTCCACATAGATATTGTGTTTTTGTGTTATGTTCCTTCTTCATGCTCATATGAATGATTTATTATGCATTATTATATCTTTATGTTAGTTTGAATGATTAATGAATAATAAGTGGAATTGAAATAAAAGTTTGTAAATTGATTCACCCCAATCGTAGTGGTTTTTATTCCAAAAAATGTTACACATCTACCCACCTGGTGGCCCTAATGTCTCTTAGTTTATTGATCGATACTCCTCTCTAATATATAATCATCTTCTTATAAACCCAACCCATAATGATAGTCAGGTGGTTGATGGAGAGATATCCTAGGTAATACTCCTGATATAGGTCCATATAGGTTTATTATAGTATCTCCTATCCATAATCATATTGTGTTCCTCTCTCCTTTATATGTCAAATGATTAGTGACTAGCTATACAAAACCCTATCAGTACCCTTATCCACAACTAAGTAGGAGGAAAGGATACAAATGATGCCTTCCTCAAGTTGAAAATCACTAATATATCAAATTTTTAAATTATTTCATCTCACTCACACCAAATTTATATGTGTCATCATCTCCAAAATACTCTTCCCAACCATGAGCCTTGTGTTGACTATAGATGTCATAAATAGATAGAAGACACTAAGTCATAAGAAGACCAGTGATTTGGTATACACATAAAAGAGTAATAGTTTAATATCCTATAGAATTAGGTAACACTAAGGTATTTTTATCAAGGTCCTAATATGTGAAAAGATTGCATAGTAATCATCTATAAGGAGGGGTGATCCCTACTTATGTAATAAAAATAATCCCCAGTCAATCAAGCAAGGTGAACTCATTAGCTATCAATAGTGCTAAGACTCTATGGAGTTATTTCTAATCTTAGGATCTACTCCATCAGATATAGACCCCGTAAAATAAGTATATATACCTTGTATTAGTAAGACAACTAAAAAAACCTATCTACAAATCTAAATAAGTCCAAAAATCTTAACTTTTTTTTATAATTTAAAAATAGACACTATTTTTATGGGGAGGTTTCAAAACCACCTTATGATGGTAATGTAAATACCTTAAGTATTTACACAACCACGCAATGGTAGAAACACCTTAACCACCATGCAGTGGTTTCAAATCCGTCATGATGATTACATAACCATTAAGTGTAAAAGTGTTAGTTTTTTAATCCAAATGAAAATTCCACTATCTACTAATGGGTTCCCCAAAACCCACCATAACCCATTTGAATCCTACAAAATACAACAAAATTCTAATCTACCCTCGCCCATAGTGATCACAAATCAATTTTTTTTTAAAAATGGACTAACTTTTAGCTTAATTTTGAATAAATTTCTAAAAGTAGGGAAAAAATGAAAAGTTAGAAACAACCATCCTAATTGTGCCTAGTTGCACGTCCAACTATATGTTGACCATCATTGTGTCATCCTCTCTACTATGACTTATTCTAGGCTCAAAATGGTCATTGGTAAACTAGAACTCAAAAAATCATTCAATGCAAATCACAAAAATGAATTATTTTTGGCATGTTTTGAATATATTGTCCCCTAAACTAGCTATTGTATTATTATTTTTTTCATTTTTTGGCTTAATATATTCTTCATTTTGATTTATTTTTACATACATGTTTATTAATTTTTTGGATGTTTTAAATCAATATTTTATTGATAACACTTTAACAACATTTCTCTCTTTTGTAGCATGTTTTTGTGGTTTTATAGGTACACACAACTTGACACTAGGTTTGGTCCCATAATGGGACAGTCCAAGTAGTATGATTCTCCTTACACACATGATATGTATTCTTTCCTTATTTTAATTATATAGCCTAATTTCATTCTCATTTTAAAGTCACACTTGAATCTTGGCTTCTATCTATAGGTTGCATGGGGTCCTGATAAGTTTCATTATTTTGTATAGGTAAGTATGACAAGTATATCTAAACTTTCATTTCATTTTAATACACCGTACATGCGAATAAAAAATTCCAATTCATTATAAAAATATATATGCACCTAAAAATTACATAGTGCTATATTTTTGATACAAATATGATGATGATACAATGACCTCTTATTTTATGCTCCACTGGGAACTCTCTAGAATCTAACCCCCACTTATGTTTCCAAAATCCTCTTTTGACCCATTTCAACCCCCTTGATCATTACCTTCCTATTAATTTATTCCTCATTTAAAAAACTAACCATGAGTATCAAAACTGGTTACAAAATTGCCTTGTCTAGTTATGAAACTACCCCTTAGTTTCAATAATCACCATTGTGGTTAAATAAATTAAAAAGTGGTTTTTCCATACAGGGGTAATTATGTATTAAATCAAGGGAAATTTATTTATATTATAGGGAGTTTGAAAAAATAAGTTATGGTTCTACAATTGCCCATGCACAAAGTAGCAGTTCCATCATATTTGAAATGCCTCCCAAAATTAGCTCCTATAACTCTCATTTTCACACATTTTTCACAATTAGATTCAATTCTTTATTACTAAAACCTGTATTCACTTCTAATAATGATGAAATAACTCACTCATCTTTATTAACCTTCCTCACTTTGACTTAATTTAAACTCATTGTCACACTTAGTTGAACTCTCCTATGCAAACTCCTTTCTCTTCCTACAAGAAGGCCAATTTTGGCCTAATTTCAGATCTTAAAATTACCAATGGAGATTGTTATCAAGAATATTTTTAAAACCATAAATTTAATAAAATTTTTAGGAGAATTATCCCATAACATTTTTGAGTCAACCACATAGTTGAAAATGAAGAAGTGTCATTGGTGAGAGAAACATAGACCTTATAAGCTAAGACATTATCTAGCCTCAGTTCAGTTCTTCTTTTTGTGGATTATGTCTTATCCATTATTCTATATTTTTCCAAAGTTTTTACATCCCTCAGTCAAATATTTGTCGAAATCTACATAAGAGCTAGAAAACTAGTATGTTAAGGATTATTCTATCAACACAATACTTGAAGTTCAACTGGTTTATTCTAGAATTAGGTTGGGTTTATTTTGATTTTTAGTAATTGTTATTTTTTATATTATATTTAATATATATATATATATATATATATATTGTTTTTAACTTACTTTTCCATTTAAAATATAAAATAAGCAAATTTGATAGTGAAATAGATTAGTCTTTCCTACCGAAAACATAATTAGTTTGTATTTATGCTTGCATCAAATAGATTAGTTTCCTTTCAAGTTAAAAACACCTATTGTCAATTATTACAAATATATATATTAGTAAATATTAAATTCATTTCCATCCAAGACAACTTTTCTTCATTTAAGATCTAAACAAACATCTTTCACTTAAAATAATCATGTGGGTAAACATGGAAACATAGGCAACTGTAGGTGAATGTATTAAGGTTGTGGATTAATAATTTTTTTATTTTAAAGGTTTAAAATCATTATCATTTATCTCTTTAAAAAAAAAAATTATGTATTTTTTTTCATCCTACCAATTCATTATAAAAATATTATTTGTAACAAGTTAGAAAGGTTGAGAAGTTAAACCTAGTTTGCTTACAAGGAAAGATAATAGAAAGTGTTTCATGGCTGATGTTTTATATTATATCTCTTATCATATTATTTTTTATTGATATATTTAATTCATGCATTTAGTGTATGTCGCATAAACTAATAAAAAATAAACAAAAACATTATGTCTAGTTTATATGTAAATAGATCTAGGATAAATTAAGATCCTGCATAGTAGAATAAGTTACTTCCCTCTCTCATTGTATGCATCCTAAATATTCAAAAAGGATAATAAAAAAGAGTTTTTATTTCAGTTGTTTCCATTTATGTTTTTATTTAATTTCCAATGTTTATTTTCAACAAGTTTTCATTTTTTAGAAACCTAAAAAGACCCAAAAACAATCAACAATAAAAGCCTTGCCCATCTATGTAAGCAAACATAAAAATAAAAGCCTTTATATTACTGAAATAAGACACATAAAAATAAATGTCTTTCCATTTATGAAATAAATCACATCACATAAAAATCCTTTCCAATCCATGTAAGAAAACATATCCTACATAAGCCTTGCCATTTGTTTAAGTAATACATATCAAAGCCTTGATTCAACATTATAGCAAGCATATTTTTCAGGTCATTAACTAAACAAGATCATATGTTTTTCCCTAGATTCTATGTATTCTATTTTGGATGAACCTTCTCAAGACACCAAATCTTATCTGGCATGGCCTATTCCATAGAGTTAGAGCACTTGGTCCCCATATTATCACATAGACTAACATTAGTATTGAGATGAGATGTAAATTCTTTCAATCCAATCTAATTCCCCACTTGATCATAGAGTCCTTATCTACTATAGAAGAAAAGGAACCCATCCCTAATCCACCTATCATTATTACGACATAAAACATGGGACATCAATATAACATTATCAAAGATTAGTCACTAATCCATCCCATTTTTTCTCCTCAGGTCTAGCCTCATCTAATATCATTCACACATAGTGGGTGATACTAGTTAGTGAAAGTCAACCTAATAGAGTAGATATTCCACTATGAGTCATTAATCCCAATATCCCTCATTTCCCTAAGCCTAGCATTGACTAAAAACTCCAAATTATTATGATAATAGAGACCAAAGTGACCTAGAGATCTACATTTTCATTGATTGATACTCTTAATGAGTATTGGGATGCTCCTGAAGTCTTAGGGTTCCATAACAAAAATCCATTACCACCACTTATCTTGAATCCCATCACACTCAATAACCATTCAAACCCCTATTCCTTCCATTATGTTGGTTATCTCAACCTCATCGTAGGGATTAAAATGCACATATTAACATGTGTTGATTTTAATGCATATAGTGTCATCATATAAATATCCTAATGACACTAGTAATGTACCAATTTGAATCCACATGTATCTAGATACGAAGGAAATGAAAAATTATTTACAACCTAAAGTATGTGACATGTAATGACTCAAAGTATCACTTTCCAGTTCTATGATTAGAAAAATATAAAGAGAAAGAGAAAGGAACACAAGATGAAATATTACTATAGATTAAATAAGAAACAACATTGGTAATATGAAAGGATAATAAAGTAGAGAGTGAATAAATAATAATAATAAGTGAAAAAATTATGTATCAATTCAATACAAAAATTAGTAGAGTAATGGAATAATAATAAATAAATTAAAGATCACTTTGATAAGAAACCAATAAAATAAATTAGTAATTAGTATAACGGAGGCTAAGTGGATGCATATACAAGATTAAGTAGGGTATGCACTTGAAAAACCTATCCATAAAACACCTAATGGGTGTTAAAATGGTCAAAAACATGTAGTTGAGGTCAAGTTGTGGGTTTCTTTGAAAATAAATAGTCAGGGTGTGGGTTCACCAAACAAATTGTGTCTTGGATGAAAAATGGTGGAACACTATGGATTTTAAGTAAATTTATCTCTCCAAGGCACATAGTAAACATACTTGTGATTGATAAGTGTGTTAGGTGGCTTATGAACTAAATTGTAATCACATTGATTTAGATATGGGAAACTATAATTATATGTATGTTTCATCTTTTATAATTCTATAAACGTTTGGGTAGGTGTGTAGGCTAATGTTGAATAGGGCTGTGCAATATTTTTTTAGAATTATTATTTAGAATATTCTATATTGTTTCTATTTCACTCCTTGAGTGAACCCTGAAATGTAAAAAAATACAAGTGTGTGTAAGTTAGTTAACTTAGATTACCTCTTATGGAGTTATAACTACATGTCCAACTCCCTTGGAATCAGATCCAATGTATTTATATTATGCATGTGAGTGAAGTATAATTGAGAGAAATATATTCACCTTATCTCCCTATGAAACCTAATTCACCTACATGAAAATTTTCATAAACCCTCTTTTGGTATAAATTTTATGATGAAATAAGACTTGAAGATGACATATAAACATTGAATGATATATGAATATGCTCTTTTATAGGTTTATTTATGGATGGATTCCATGTGAAGTTCAATAAATTAATAAGAGTTCCTAGTTAGATTGATTCTTAGAGCCTTTTTAAATGACTATGGATTGATTTGTATATATATAGATATATAAGACATAAAACACAAAGTCCTACCGTGGAAAATATTGATAAGTGAAATAAAAGGCATGTGTAATATAACAAAGTTAATAAGGTAACAAAATATTGAATTAAAAAAAAAATGGTAAGTCATCAATTTTGTATGAGATTAAATTGACAAATCACTGATTTTGTATGGGAGGTTATCTATTTTGTACTAGTCAGAATAAATGTTCAAAATGGAGATGAGGATTATTAAATAATGGATGATTCATTTATATAAGATGAAAAATAGAAAATATAATATGAATATGAGGATCTTTATATGGAACATATTTTTAGAGAGTCTAATTCGGGCTTAAACTAAAAATAGTCAAATATACACAATTAGACCAAGTGTGTTAAAATAAGTAAAATACCTAATGGAAAAGTGGATTTTAACAAAAATAAATGTTTATAGTAGGTTAGTATGAATCTTCACATTCTTATTTTTATTTTTATCCTCTTATATTGTGCCTAACTTGATTAGTTTTTGGAATTCTTATTTCCTCTTGGCTTGCTTCCATACTCTTGTGTCTCCTACCTTGTTTATTTATTCCTTTGCTTTTGTGTCTCTTGGCTTGTCTCTTGTCAACCTAAATTATGCACAAAGATTAAAACCATTAAATAATGTAAATATGATAAATATAAAAAAATACAATCATATAAAAGATCTAAAATATGATAAATTAGACACAATAACTTTCAAGACTTAACTAAGTGGGTTAAAAGAGAAAAACATAAATTTTAGCTTATTGGTGCATCTTTAGAAGATGTATCAATAATAAAAATTGATATAGACAATAATAAAAATAAAATTCATAAACCTCTTTTTGATCTAATAAATTTAAAAAATAAAAAAAAATTAGCCTAATCAAAATTGAGGAGTTTCTTTATTTAGTATCAAACTTCATATTTCTTAAAAAATATTCTACAATATTGAAGGCTATTTGGAAGAGGGGATCTAGGAATCAAGTTGATGGGGGGTTATATTCTGCAACGTGAAGGAAGTTCTTTTGGTTTTGAACATACTTTGACATACTAATTCAATAAATTATAAATATGTTATTGTTGTGACAAGGTTTACATTATGCATACTAATAATGCTTTCTTACTCCCATGTGTAGGTGCCTTCAAACAGACCTTAAATTAAAAAAAGAATGCATGTGTAAGATAAGTTTGTGACATTATTTCAAATACAATAATGTGACCATGTTCATAGATGATGATTCAAATATCTTTTAAGAATTGGTCTTTAATGTTAATATTCCATTTTTATGGTTCACCTATTATGTATCTTAACAATTGAATAAGAAGGGTCTCCCCACTAGTATGCCATAAAACATGAGGTGTAAGATTGAAATTGACATAATACTCCATTATTTGGGATTTAAATTGGAAAATTTCCAATAAAAATGTATATATTTTCTTGACTAGAGCCACCGAATTGAATATGGGTGTTAATGTGTTGCTTTAGGAAGTGCAAGACACTAAATCATGTCTTTTGAAATGAAGTTATTTTGAATACTACTATTGATGATGACATGGAGAGTTTTTAATTTAACCCAAAAATATATAAATAATAGATAATTTCATTCCTCTAAAGTGTTTTGTGTCATTATGCTAATGATTATATAATTACTATTTGGATTAGTGTCATCCATGGCCATAAGAATTGATGTAGATTTGACAAGAAAATATTTTTTGGTGTGGAATATAAAATCATAATGGATACATGAGAGATACAAGTGACACAACTTGTTTCATGGTTTATTATTTATTTTTTTATTATTTATAAGGCATGAAAGTATTTTTGTATTGTAAAAATTTCTTAGGATTCTCTAAAATATGGTTTATGTTTCGATTATGTGAAGGGCGATGAGGTGGTGCTTGATGTGTGGGATAACTCTTATGCACATTGTTGGATGAAGAAGTGAAACACTACCTCATATTTGCTTTATCTTACATCTTGGAAGTGGTGTGATTTGCTTTCCCTAGAGAGTCAGAAGTAGATAAATCTATATTCACATGGATGTAAGGTGAAAGTTGATTTACTTCAATGTATTATGTTATTCTACCAAGTTCTCATGTAGGCCCTTAATGTAGTTATGGATATCATTGGTGTAGTATTCCACTAACTAATCCTTACACTATTGAAAATTTTATAACTTGATGTATTAATCCTAAAATTTGTAGAGAGGATAATATTCCTCCTTCAACATAGTGATGAATGTATTATAGGCTCGATTGAAATGTATTCTTGTGTATGTTACACGATGAAAGTATCCCAATTATGAACTATCATAATTTAAATTTAAAAAATAATGAAGGTGATATTATTAGAACAAATTAACTTATTAAATAATAAGTATGCCTTTAGTTTTTAAATCTAATCATGCGATGTAGTATCATTGATATTGATATCAAACAAAGGGATGCCAAGATTATTGTTGATAATTTTGACCTCAAAAGTTAAATTATCACCCCTACCACTATAATTTTTTTTTTTTAGGTTAGGATTAACTTTTTTAGGAATTAAAATATCCAATGGATACATTTTAAATAAACTTCTCAAGTAATTCTAGCAATTTTAACACCAAAAAGGCCTATTTTGAGGCCATATGTATAGTTATTTAGGGTTAAATTTATATTTTTAAAAATATTAAATACATTATTTTACCTTTAAATAGGTCAAAAAAATTATTTATAATAGGTTTAAATTCTCAAAATAAATAAAACCAATTGATCTCTTGTATTGACCTCCTTGGCAACTTTAGAAGGGTAGTTTTTAAGTGCTCAATATGAATAGAAGAGAGATAGTTAGGAGCTGAAAATTTGGAAACTATTAGGGGTCATATTAATATTAAAATAAATTTAATTTTTTTTCATATTTATGTCTTATTATTTATGAAAAATTTCTAAGAGTGATAAAAGGACATTATGGCCTATTCATTCAAGAGGGGTCTATTCTTGCACATGTTTCTCCAAATAATAAATTAATGGAGAGTAATGGTTAATATATATGATTTTTAAGGTCATGTATATCATTTTAATGTGGGTTTAATCATATAAATCATCTCCTTGAACTTCCTTCATTTAGAATAAGATTGTCTTAATGTGTAAGCTTTTCTAGTGGATTTTGCTACAAGTTCTTGTTTCCATTTCATGATGGTAATTATTATAAGTTTATAGTGATTTTAAATCATGTTAAATACCTAAATTTCATGGAGTTAATTTAATTTTATTTGATATGGTCTTTGATCCATTTTCTTCAAGTGTGCTTGCTCTTTGAGACATTGTCAAGGTTTGCACAATCGACTAGAGTTTTGGCTAAAATGCCAGTAATAAATCATGGTGTTAGGTTATTATATGATATTTTATCATTGGAAGTTAAAAAAAATTGAAGATGAGATTTCAAATACACACTTTTAATGAAGATCATAAGTGTTTCCTCCATGTGTTAGTTGTATAAACTATGAAATGTTTGGGGGAACTTAGATCCATGAGGGGAACCAAATACATATATTCATACCTTAAAATATATCCTTCACTACTTCACTACCGTTACTAAGCTACTCAATTTTATTGGATACTATAAATCTCTACTCATAATGCTTATGCAAAAGATGACTATATGCAGTCCATACATGACTATAATGTGAGTTGAGGGTGACTTGAAACATTGTCATATACTTTGTGAACCATTGAGGAATGAAATATTAAGGTTTATTAATTTGAGATTTTTTACAAGTATAAGGACTCAAGAAAGATGACTTTGTGTAGCCAACAAAATCAAATGAGACCTACAATCCCTAAGCTTATAGGTCCTCATTTGGACCAAGATCAAACTCAGACCAACTTAAGGAAGAAAAAAAAAGTATTGAACTTGGAAAGTAGAACTTAAATGAATACAAATAGTGTCATAAATCCATCATTATATATTCCCCAAAGCATCAATGATAAGTGACAAGATTAGGTTCAAGACCTTATGTCCAGTCAATTAGCCCTAATGAGCATCTACATGTGGCCAACTACATAGTGGTTTTAAGTCTAGTAAAGAGAGATTAAAAAGGTGTTGTGACATTTTTAAAGGATTATTTACCCTATTTTTTCATCTTCAAGCATCAAATGGAAAGTGAAAAAACTAGGTTTAAGATCATGTGCTGAAATCTATCCCTAATCAGTACCTACAACCATCATTGATAGGTTAGGGGTAAAAGGCATATAATGAAGCTACAAAGGTGTTAAAAGATGATTTAAACTCAAATAGAACTCAAACCTGAATCCATGAGCTATTTAAGGATATCAATGAAGATAATGGTGAGGTCTAGAGGATCCTAATATAGTTAAGTGACTAAAAAGGCACCTACATGCCTACTTTAGGTTTAGCTCATTATTCAGGTTAAAGAGAAAATAAAAGTGTGTTTGAAGATGTTTTGAAAAAATTAGTGTCTATCTACATGTTAAAAATATCAAAAAGGCTTGTATGTAGAATATGAGCTCCTAAAACACAAAATAATGCTGTCAACACCCTGTATAAGAACCTATAAGCCACTTACAACACCCTATATGGAAAGGAACAAGGACAAGTGGTAAAAATCATTGACATAGGTGTTTGAGAGAATTATGAGCCTATTTGAGATGTAAAATAGGTTCAATAAAATTTAATTAATCATTGGGTTATTAAGTGATGTGGATGAGAAGATTCAAAAACCGAACACAGTTAAGACCCTCTAAATGACACCTATAGGTTCATATAATGCTCTGTATGGAGGAAACATTTAATAAGTGGTTTGTAAAAGTCACAATAAAATTATGAGAAAACCTTGAAACACATTATACATGAAATATTTTTGTGAGAATCATTCAAAGTGTCATGGAAAATATACAATATAGCTTTCAAATCTTGAAACTCCTATACACAGTCATGGTTCTAGAGGAACCTATAGGCAGATAGTGGGATAGACTAGTATCAAACCTAAACATAAGATAGAGTGTATCAATAAGATATTAATACTAATTTAAACATAAATAAACTTCATTATCTATATAATAATATAATTGGTGTAAGGGTAACGTCTAGAACACTTAACATAGTCAATACCCTATAAGTAAACTGCATGCCTGCTAGTGGAATGGACTAACTTCAAACCTGAAGCAAAAAATAAATGATGTGTTTGAGAGGTGTTTGAAAACTATTTCAAGAATAAATACAATTTTAATAACATTTATATATCACTGAGATAAGAGTGAGGTTTATAAACCCTTTTCATAGTTAAGTGACCTTAGAGGTAAGTTACAAGCCCTTTTAGAGGATCAACATGGCTGGTTCAAATCTAAAAGGAAGGGAAATGCTAATGGAAAGAGATATAAGGTATAATTAATATTTTTAAAAAATTTATAGTACCATGATGAGTCTAAATAAAACATGAAAATATTTATCAACACTAGGTTTCAAGTCTTCACACACAGTCAAAATAACCTATAGTTTTGCTTGCTCTTAGGAAAGTTTTGCTTAATTGGTAGAGAGAGTAAAGGACTATGAGAAGTATAAAGTGATCAAAACTAATTTATGATTGGTTTTTTAATATAATAAAAATCTTATTTAATCTTCATACCTGATCATGAAGGAGAAAAAGGTAAAAAAAATTAGCTTAGACCTAATGCTAGGATACACATAGTCACTAGCAGACCCTGCCAGTCTTAAGGGAAATTAAAGATTTTAAGGTTCTATGAGCATGATAAAAATATAAAATTTGGTATAAATGGTTAAAATTATTTTAAAAATACATTCATGGCCAATAAAAAGTCATATTAATGGTATATATAGTCACTATTTTGTCTCAGACATGTCTCACTCCTTTGGTAAGGGGTAGTCATGAGACTAGGTGTATTATTTGAGGTCTAAGAGCAAAACAAGTAGGCCAGACTTCATGAAGGGTCTCTAAGGAAATTTATATTTATATAAATGGTCTAAATACATCACCAAGTTTTAATAACACTTGATTTTTAGTCCAAGTGCCCTTAAGGGATATTAAGGAGATGATACACCTAAACCCCAAACACCCTGACAAATAAACCATGAGCATACAATGCAATAAAAAGGACTTATATAGAATGTATAATAATTTTAATGGATTTTAAAGATGTTTTTAAACCTATTTTAGTATTAAGAATGAGTTTTAAGACCGAAAATTCAATGTATACTCTCTTGAGCCTCGAGAATGCTAAGCAAGCCTCATGAGGGGAAAGTTCATATGATCATACCATCTATCACACTTAGCATGGGGAGATGATACATTTGGAGTAGATTAATAGGTAATTAAATATTTTTTTCCAAGTTTAATGAGGCTAGTTTGTGGTTTATTCTTTATGAACAATTTTTAAGACCCCAAACAGGTCTTAAACCTCTCTAAAACCCTAATAGTGACTAGTCATGGGAAATGAACCTCATATTCACATATAATGTCACATTTTTTTCTTGAAAACTATTTTATTTTTTTAAGGACTCTAATTAGGTTAACCAAATTTACTTTTATGCTTAGTTCACTTGTATGGATTTCTAAAAATGCCCTATTTTTCCATAATTTTTAATTTTTTAGGTGTTCTAAGAATGGAAGAGCTTCTCAATAATGCGATGATGTAATTTTGGAGTTTTAATAAATATTAAATATTCAAAAAAATTCATCGTATATTGTTTAGGTGATCAAACTAGGCCCATTTTCCAAGGCAATCCCAAATAGGCTCAAAATAAGATTAGGTAACAAGGCCATTTCTTGGTTTGCATACTTCCATAGGGGCTTAGGACCCTAAAATTTACATGGAGATAGTTTATATCCTATGTAAATTTAATAACACCATTCTACATAGTTTCACATGTGTGGGTGGTAATTTTGGACAAATTTTTCTTTCTAAGATTAGGAGGCCTAATTAAGCCTAATTAAATAATAAAATGAAGGAGAAGGATTACCTAAACTAGGATTAGGATCATGAATTTTTTTGTGTATATGTAAGGGGATAGAGGGTAATCAAAAAATTTACCAACTTTCCAAGTTGATTCATCAAATACTATATAAAATAATCTTTTTGGTTGTTCAGGGTTATAAGCAATGGGTGCTTTAGTAAGCAAAATGAGAAAATTTGAATATTTTGGGATACTTTATTGATAATAATGGTTTTTTTCATGTTAAATTAATATTAATGATATATCAATGGATAAAATTTGTCTAGTTCAAATTAAAACTCATATTTCTCTCTCTATGCTTCTTTATTCATGAAGGAGTCAAGTGTTCAAAAGTAATAAATGATTCATAGAAGTATTGAAAAGATATTATTAATATTAATCCGTCCTAATTCACCTATTAAAGTGTGAAAAAAATAAATTAAAGTGTGGGAGAAGATTAAAATAAATTAAAGGTTACCAAAGATTCCTAATCACACTCTTCTTCCTTTTAATGTCTAGTACGTTAAAAAGGTCAAAAATGAACTCAAAGAGATTCTAACAGACTAATATTGATGGATAGACATCATAAACCATGGTATAAGTTTTAAAATTATATATTAATGAATGATATAATAATCCTTAAAGGCCTATTTTCAAGGAAATGACTTTTTGACAAAGAATATAAGAGTATGCAAACAAAAAATATAGGATGTTGTATGGGTCAACGACTAGGAATAAATGATAAATGACTCTTTAAAAATTAAATACATGTATTATATATATCCCCATGAAACTTTTTATAGTGAATAAGAGATATATTCAAGGAATGGTACATTAGGTTTTAAGAAGGATTAAGAAAAGGTCATATTTCCTAGTTTTAGGGGCTCTTATCTTTTTCTCTCTCCTCTCTCTCTCTCTCTCATTATAACTATATATAAGATTATGTTTGGAATTTAAAAAAATAATTAACCTATTTTATTAAAATAAATCCTCAAAAAACACTTGTACTTGCCTATTTTGAGTGAACAAGATAGAATTCATGCTTCCTTAAATCTTGTGTTTAGGGTATTTTCATGGTTAGTTGATAGATGATAGTGATAGTATATTTTTCCTCTCATATTGTAATTTCCTATTTTAATGTGTTATATTATCCTTAAAATATTAATAGTTTTCTCTAATCATCTTATATGATTGGAAAGTGCAATCTTTCCTTAGTGTCTTTAAGAGACCTATTAAACAAACTTTCTGAGAACACCCATCGAGACAAAGCCTTTGTGTGAAACATTGATGTTTGGAGGATTTAATTTAAGAAGTGTAATTATTTTTATGTACTTATTCATAATTTTATTTCATATTACACAAGTGGAGGTCACATTTTAGTGTATCACCCTATTTAGATAGGGTTTCCTTTTAATTTACCTTCTTCTCTTTTCCCTTGTAAGATGATAGTGTAGATTATTTAATCCACATATTAGGACACCCAAAACCTATTATTATGTCCATGTTACTTAATATTATGAAGACATGAAACTACCTTCACAAGGCTGTAAGTCTAGTAGTCAATAATTTTTAGCATAGTACATATTTTAGCATATAGGTGGGTAGAAATTGGAGAATAAAATTAGTATGTCATGACTTATGAATTTTGTGAAATGAGAACCATGATATAATGGTGGATATACATGTTAGTGAGATAAGTGAATCAAGAGATCCAACCCAAACCACCTCAATTATCTCTTCCTACCCCTGATCAAACTTCTTCTATTCCAAGTTTTATCCTAGCTTAACCTACCCTTCCTCAAGAGAATAATAATATACCATGTTGGAGGCCTTCTTGGGATATAACTCCTGATTATGTGATGCCAAATCATGTGGATGAATCCCCTCCAATAACTCTTCAATAAACCTCTTTTTTACTATATCATCCCTCTTATGTTCTTTTTCCTCATGAAGTCATTGACCATTCTAAAATGGAGCCTCCAAGAGAGATAACTCAACCTCCAAATAAACCTACTAGTTTAAAATTCTTACCTTGGAACCAATTATTTAAGTCTTAAGAGAAGTAGGAGGAGGTGAGTTTTATAAAATTTAAGACCAAAAAAAGACATTGTGCCTTTAATTTTTCCCTCATGGAATTCAATTCAATAAAACCTCTAAATTAAGGAGGAAGTTATTTTTGAAGAGGCTAAAATTTAGGTTACATCTAAAATATATGAAGTTAATCTTGAGGGTTAGGAAGAAAATGGAGAAAAATAAAACCAAGTGTCCATAACTCAACTCAACTTACTCTCTCTTCAAGAATTCTTACAAGAAACATCCATTCATAAGACCTCAAATTATAAAAGTACTCCCATGACTCCCAAAAAAACTCATGAGCTTTTTCATTTACCTCCCACCATATCCCTTATTATAGAGTAGCCTATTATATGTAGGATAGATGAATAAGTTATATCTATAATTGAGGTTAAAGGATAATGTGAAGAAGATGTTTCAAATATACAAATATTAAATTCTCATTGGTAATCCACTTGGTAAGAGCAAAGGTAATTTGGCCTTTAAATAAGTTGAAGAAGTTGAATTAGAAGGTAATGAAGGCATTGATTTATTTCAAGAGCTCTCTTTTGGTGTGATTGAATACCATGATGAAGATGATATAGATGATGAATGGGAGCTATTTTTATAACCTTTTAATGAGTTTGAAGATCTTACTATAGTTTAAATTTAGTTAAACTCGCCTCATGGTATTTCAAGTGTGAAAGAGGAATATTGTCTTGATGTGGAAGAACTCCATGAGATGGTATAAGCTAAAGTCATGATTGATTTAGAGACATATCATTTTAAGTAAGAGTTTTACCTTGAGTATTCTTTTTACCAATCACAACATGTTTGCACTTTTAAAATTCTTTATCTCCCTCTACTTGAGAAAGATGAAGGTGACGTTCAAGCTGGTCTCATTCAGGTTGATCAAAGTGATGAATAAAAGGATGATTGGTAACTATAAATTGAGTCCATGCAAGACATTGAAGATATTTGTAAGGATACATTAGCTTTTAGAGAGCATGCTTATGATATGTTTGATAAAAAAAAATAGATATAGAATACCATGATGTAAATTGGATTTATTATTTGAATCTTCTTGAAGTGCTTGATGAACTTGTAGTAGATGATAAGAAGGACGAGGTCAATCAAGATGCCATTAAGACTCAAGGACAATGCATAAATGAGGTATCACTTGATGAGGTTAAAATTGACATGCATTATGAAAAATATCTTAAATTATAATATGAATATGTATTTATAGGTGACTAGTTTGATGATCATATTCCATTTGAAAGTTTTTCAAGGGGATTTTTAACCATAAATCAACTGAGCTCCATCAAGAAAAATTACAAGAAACATCTCGTCTCATGTCCTTATTCATTATGTGAATTAAGTGATCTAAAAAAAACTCCTTTTGATCTTAGAAGAGGGTTATTTAAAGGTTATTTGTAGTTAGTTTAGCTTTACTCCAAGTGATATAAAGAATAGTTTGATTAAATTTTGTTTCAATAAGTGTTTTGCTAGCACATGTGTTTTGTTAGTCTAGTTTCCTATGTTTGTTGTCCTTTATTCATTATCTTTGGGGAGAAATAAGTTATCTTATCTTGAGGTAAGAGTAGTGATAATTAGTTAAGGTCTAATAATGAATATTTTAGAGTGTAAGATTAGTATTATTAGTGATTAAAAGATGTCAATGGTCTAGTTCTAAAGCATGGCAGGCATGTTTCCTAGTTGAGTCACCAAAATGTTGATAATTTTGACCCTATAGGTCCAATTATCACCCCTACCAATTGAAACTTTTTTATTATGACATGGTATACATTTTTAGGCCTAAAAATATCCAATGTATAAAATTTCAATAGTTTCAATAAACTTCTCAAGTAATTTTGGCAATTTTAATGAAAAAAGGCTTGTTTTGAGGCCATCTATATAATTATTTGGGGTGAAATTGAGCTTTAATCATATGCAGGACCTGATTTTTAAATTACAAGGTCAAAAAAGTTATTTTAAGAGGTTTGAATTCTCAAAATTAAGAAAACCAATCTATCTCTCATATCGACCTCTTTGGCAGTTTTAGAGGGGCAATTTTCAAGTGATTAGTATGGTTAAAAGAGAGAGAGAGAGTTAGGGGATTAAGATTTGGATAATGTTATGGGTCCTATTGATATTAAAATAATTGTATTTTTTTTTAAATTTGTGTCATTTTATTTATGAACAATTGATAAGAGTGATAGTAGGTCATTATGGTCTATTCATCTAAGATGGGTTTGTTCTTACACCCATTTATCTAAATCATAAATATATGGAGATTAATGGTTTATAGGGATTATTTTTAAGTTAATTTATCTCATTTAAATTATGGTTTGATCATACAACTCATCTCCTTAAACTACCTTCACTTGGATGAAGAATGTTTTGGTGTATAAGTTGTTCTAGTGGATTATGCTATAAGTTCTTTTTTAATTTTCATGGTGGTCACTATGAGAGGTTTATAATTATTTTTAACTAATTTAATATCCATAATTTTCATTTATTTCATGTTTTTTTATTTGATATGGTCTTTGGTCCATTTTCTTTCAGTATTCTTACTCTTTGAGAGATTGTCAAGATTTACACAATCCATTAGAGTGATGGTTACTAATTTTGGCTCAAATACAAGAAATAAATCATGGTTTGAGGTTATTATATGATATTATATAATTTTAAGTTAAAAAATAGTGAATATGAGAGCTCAAATTCACACTTTAAATTAAGATCACAAATGTTTCCTCCATGTGCCAGTTGTATACACTATGAAGTGTTTGGGAGAAGATCAAAGCCATGAGGGGAACAAATACATCTATTTATACCTTTAAATATATCCCTAAATACTTAAATTCCATCACTAATTTTCTCAAGTTAATTTGATACCCCAAATCTCTACTCACAATGCTTATGCACAAGATGAATATATGTAGTCCATACAAGACTACAATGTGAGTTGAGGGTGACTTGAAGCATGGTCATATGCTTTGTGAACCATTGAGTAATGAAATAATGTGGTGTATTTATTTGAAAATATTGATAATTATAAATATTAAGGAAAGATAACTTTTTGTATCCAACATAATCAAATGAGACCTATAGGCCCCAAGCCTATAGGTCCTCATTTCGACCAAGATCAAACATAGAATAACTTAAGGAAGAAAAAACAAAGTATTGAACTTGAAAAGTCTAACATAAATGCATATAAATAGTTTCATAACTTCCTTAGTCTAAATTATACAAATCATCAATGACAAGTGAGAAGAATAGGTTCAAGACATTATGTATAGTCAATTAGCCCCAATGAGCATCTACAGGTGGCCAACTAGAAAATGGTTTTATGTATAATAAAGAGACATGATATAGGTGTTATGATATTTCTTAAGTTTTATTTAACCTATTTTGGTATCTTTAATCATAAAATGTCAAGTGAATAAAATAGGTTCAAGATTGTGTGCTCAAATCTAACCCTAATGAGTACCTACAAGAATCATTGATAGGTTTGGGGTAAAATGCATATAATGAAGTTATAAAGGTGTTAAAATATAATTAAAAGTCAAATGGAACTCCAAAATGAATCCAAAAGATATTTAAGGATATCAATTATGATAATGGTGAGATCTGGAGGATCCTAATATAGTCAAGTGACTAAATAGTAACCTATATGACTATTTTAGTCAGATCATTCTTCAGGTTAAAATGAAGAGAAGAGTGTGTTTGAAGATGATATAAACCCATTCAAGGTTACATACATGTTAAATAATATTAAAAATTTTGCTGTGTAGAATCTAAGATCCTAAAACACAAGAGAATGTAGTCAACACCCTTTACAATCACTTACAAGCCACTTACAACACCCTGTACTAAATGGAACAAGGACAAGTGGTAAAGAGAATTAAAAAAGGTGTTTGAGATAATTATAAGTATATTTTAGATGTAAAATAGGTTAAATAACATTTAAGTAACTATTGGGATACTAAGTGATGTGGATGAGAAGATTCAAAAACCAAGCACGATCAAGACCCTCTTAAGTACACCTATAAGTTTGTACAATGCTTTGTACTGAGGAAATAAGTAGAAAGTGGTTTTAAAATGTCACAAGATACTTATAAGAAAACCCTGTAGTATATCATAAATTAAATATTTTTGTGAGAGTAATTTAAATTATCATGGATAATAAAAAATATAACTTTCAGAACTTGAAACTCTTATACACAATCATGTTCCTAGAGGCACATGTCAATGGCTAGTGGGACCGAATGATATCATACCTAAATAGAAGAAAAATTATATGAAGAGGATATAAATACTAATTAAAACCTCAAACATGTTCATGATATATATATATATAAGAAGATAATTTGTGTAAGGTCAAGGTCTAGAATACCTAACACAGTCAAGACATTAGAGGTAAAATATAGGCTTTCTAGTGGAATGAATTGACTTCAAGCTTGAAATAAAATTAGCTAAGGTGTTTGAAAAATAATTTAAGACTCATAAAATTTTAATAAAATATATATATCACTTATTTAAGAGTGAGTTTTCTAAACCCCATTAATAGTCAAGTGACCCTAGAGGTAAGCTATAAGCCCTTTTGGAGGATCAAGAGGGTTGGTTCAAACTGAAAAGGAAGGGAAAATGCTTATGGAAAGATTAATGAGGTCTAATTAATATTTAAAAATAGTTTATAATACCATTATGAGGATAAATAACACATGAAAATATTTATTTCAACTAGGTTTCAAGTCTTCATACATAGTCAAGATAACCTATAGTTCTGCTTGCTCTAAAGATGGTTTTGCTTGATTGGTCCAAAGAGTAAAGGACTATGAGAATTTTTAAATGATGTATAGTAATTTATGAATGGATTTATAATTTAATAAACATATAATTAAATATTTATACATTATCATGAAGGATAAAAGTTTTAAAACTTAGTTTAGATCTAATTCTAAGATACATGCAATCACTAGTAGACCCTATTAGTCTTGAATGAAGTTGAACCTTTGAAGGTTCTATGAGCATGATAAAACACTAAAATTTGGTAAAAATGGTTATTATGAATTCCAAAATAAATTAATGGCTAGTCAAAATTCATGATCATAGTAGATATAATTATTGTTTTGTCTCAAACCCAGCCTACTCCTTTAGCAAGGGGCAATCATGAGACTAGGTGGTTTATTTGAGGTATAAGAACAAAAAAAGTAGGTAAGAATTAATTAAGCATATTTGAGGAAATTAAAAATGATAAAAATGGTATAAATACACAAATAGATGGTAATAACACTTAGGTTTCATCCCAAATGCCCTTGAGGGCTTTTGAGGAGATGACAAGCCTAAACTGTAAACACCTTGACCAATAAACCATGAAAATACAATGGAGTAAAAGGACTTATAGAGAATGTATAATAATCTGAATAGATGTTTAAGAGGTTTTCTAACCTCTAATATATATTAAGAATGAGTATTCAGACCCAAAACTCAAAGTAGACATCTCTTGAGCCTCAAGAATGCTAAACCAACCTCTTGAGGGGCAACTTGAGATGATCGTACCATATCTCAAAATTAGCACAGGGATATGATACACTTGGGATATCTAAGTATTTAATTCAAGAAGGTTTTGAAAGTGGACTAAGGTTAGTTTGTGGTTTGTCCTTTATAAATAATTGTTAAGACCCCAAATAGGTCTTAAACCTCTCTAAAACCCTGATAGTGACTAGTCATGGGAAATGGAACTCACATGCACATATAATGCAAAAATTTTGTCCTAAAAATTATTTCAGGTTATTGAGGAATATAATTAGGTTACCCACATGTAAATTGATGCTGATGTCACTTGTAAAAATTTCTACAAATGCCCTTTTTGAAATGCTTTTGGCATTTTTTAGGTGTTATGATAAGGGGAGAGATCAAAGATCATGGGATGAAGTAATTTTGTATTTTTAATAAATATTAAATCTCAAAAAATTTCATGGGATATTGTGGAGGTGATCAAAATAGGAATGTTTTCTAAGGTGGTCCGAAATAGGCTCAAAATAAGACTTGGTAGTAAGGCCATTTATTAGTTTGCATACTTCCACAGGGTCTTAAGACCCAAAAATTGACATGGATTTCATTTATATCATAGGTAAATTAAATAACATTATTTTGTCTAGTTTCACATGTGTGGGTGGCCAATAAGACCATGTTTTTATTTTTAGGCATATAAGACCTAGTTAGGCCTAATTAGAGAAGAAAATGAAGGAAAAGGAGTACTTAAACTTGGATTATTATCATGAAATTTTGTGTGAAGATTTAATGGGATAGAGGGTACTCATAAATGTTCCTATGTTTTTGCGTTTATTCTTACAATCTTCTGTAAAAGGATCTTTTTAGTTTTTTAGGGCTACAAGGAATGGGTGCTTTAATAAGAAAAATGAATCTTTTGGGACTATTTATGGCTAAAAATTATTTTTTAAAGGTCTTAATTCATGTTTAGGATCATCTATGGAGAAAATTTGTCTATTTCTAAGAAAAACTCTTATTTCTCTCCTATGCCTCTTTGTTCATGAAGGAGTCAAGTGTTCAAAAGTACTAAATGATGCATAAAAGTAATCCAAAGGAATTATCTAAGATGTTAAATCCATTAAAATCCTATTAAAGTGTATAATAAGTCAATTCATGTTTTTTATAAGGTTTAAAATCTTTAAAGGTTCCCAAAGACTCTTAATCACATTGTTCTTCTATCGAATGCCTAGTATGTTAAAAATGTCAAACTTGCACTCAAAAAGCTTCTAATATACCAATAATGATGTATGTACCTCATAAATTATGGGATAAGGTTTTAAATTATATATTAATTAATACTTTACTAAGCGTTTAAGTCATATTTTCAAGGAAATGACTTCTTGACCAAGAATATAGAAGTATGCAAGAAAAAATATAGGATGTTGTATGGGTCAAAGACAAGGAATAAATGATAAATGAATAATTAAAACTTAAATAAATGACTCATATCTACCATTATTCCAATTTTTATAATTAATATTATATGTATTCAAGGTATAGTACATTGGGTTTCAAGAAGGATTAAGAAAAGGTCATATTTCCTAGTTTTTGGGGCTCTTGTCTTTCTCTCTATCCTCTCTCTCATTCTCATTATATGTAAGCTTATGTTTATAATTTTAAATATTAATTAACCTAATTTTTCTAAATGAATTCTCAAAAAACACTTGTAATTTCCTATTTTTAATTAATAAGGTTGAATCGATGCCTCTTCAAACCCTATGTTTAGTGTATTTTCATGGTTAGTTGATAAATGATAATGATAGTCCATGATTCCTCTCATCTATTACTTTCATATTTACCTATTTATAGGTCTTATATTATTATTACAGGTTATAGAGTGTTATCTAACCATCTTGTATGATTGACAAGTGTAATCTTATCTTAGTGTCTTTGATAGACCTATTAAACAAGCTTCCTTAGATCATCCATCAAGCTTGAGCCTTTGTGTGAAACATTAATGTTTTGAGGATGTAATTTTAGAAGTTTAATAGTTTTTATTTTCTTATTCATAATTTTATGGCATATTACACAAGTGGAGGTCACATTT